>JAVANC010000006.1:8618095-9218095 GCA_033319125.1 Parnassius glacialis
AACGATCAGAACAGATAATGTTTCTCCGATATTGCTTAATATATCAACGAAACGAATAATATATGATATACTAAATGTAAGAGATGCGTATTCTTATAATAAGAAATTAAAAATAAAATAAAAAATAAAGTCTAGCACAAATATATTTTTATACATGAAATTCCTGTGTAATCGTCTATCTTTCTGCAAAAATCCGTCGTTTTCATGTGGAAGCGTCATGTATTCAGTTTCAAACCGCTTATCAAACAACCGGAGCTTCTTTGTACTACGTGATCAAGCAAGCATGGAAGCGATCTTGGGTAAGCATTACACGTTTCTCTGCATTTTCGCAAATATTCTTTGGTACCAAATAAGAATTGGCATTCTTAGTAGCTTTTAGTTAGTAGTTAGTAGCATTTGATATTTTATTACTTATGACTTCACATACATTTATTTTTAAAACAATTAATCATTATTACTATACACTACTATTTTTAATTAAACTTAAAATAACTGAAATAAAACACACTAAACAGCATTTTTCATTGCTCATAATGCGAACAGCAAAGGAATGTAATAATCTGCCGGCGTGTTCCGTCCGATTACAATCTTGGCGTCTTCACGGCAACAGTTAATATAGGCTTTTGTTTTGATCAAATCCGTTCAGGATAAACTGTTACGTCACGATATCAAACACCTTAGTCCTCGGTCATAAATGCCGTTGTGTTTTATAAATTATTTATTATACTAATGGTTGTGTGCAACTTCGCTCGCGTGGAAGGCGGAAACGGTTGCATTTCTAAAAATCACAGCCCATTTTCACATTTATTATATTTAATGGCTTTGGCTCGCGACTTCGTCTGCTTAGTAGTTAGACATAATATTTTTATTGCCACAACACAACGCAAAATGTCATCATTTCAAGAAGTTTCTGTCTACAACTTCTTTTGCTTGGCGTTTAAATTGCTTATGACATGAGTAACACATATAATATCATACCGTTAAGTTGTAACACGAAAATTTTCGTGTACATTATTTTAGCATATTTATATTATTACAGTCGATGAATAGACATCAGTGCGCCATCTAACGTCATTAGTCCGAAGTAACTAGAAACGTATATTGACGAATCGAGCTAGCTAATTGCATGCAACTGACCTTTCGTGTTAGTTCGAAATCCTACCACGGATCGACGGTGGCGCGTAGCCCAAGGGAGGCCTAGTCTTTTTGAGCGAGCCGTTGTAATGATTGGACACGCACATATATAATTTTTGAATCGAAACGCCGGAACATAAATTCAAAGTGACGAGTACTTGGGCGTACGGCCCCTTAAACACAATGTCTACAGGCAGTTTAATGTGTTGAAACACATCATCCCATAAATTGTAAGTACTTAATGTTTTTGTCTTCTTAAAAGCACATGTGCTCTAATTAACGGTACATGGTATTTCATAGATTCTTTTGTATTGTCATAGGGGTCCTTAGTCCTTACTTTGAGTATGGTCCATTATCAAGTTTAACTATGTGGACGAGGCGAGGCAGCTTCAACTGGTGGCTATATTGGGACTGGGCGGTCTGGAGACCGCGACCGGAGTACACCTGGAGGACATCTGTTACCTCACTGCTTCGCGGGATTGACCATAAACAGTGTAATATTGTGTAATCCATCAGGTTAGTCAAAACCTCAGTTCCCAGTGTATTTTAAAGTGACAACTTGATATTTGGGGTTATCCGTATGAACTTTAGAAGAAAATAAACTATTTTTTGTCTGTATATGTAACTTTGAATTTTCATTTACTAATCATCCAACAACAGGCGCCCTGGGATACTTTTATTTTGATACTCGAGTCTCTTAACTCTCCGATGATCGTAGCCAGTGAGTAACGCCCTAAAAAGTGTTATAAAGTAGCTACCCAACGTTGAACTTTAAGTTGCTGGATGTTAGTAGATGAATTAACCTTAATTGTAACTATTTAAGTTGTTAAAAACCCATTAAATATGAAAAGTTAGTGAAATTTAATGTTAACATTTTTTTGATGTAGGTAGATTTAAGTAAGCTTGAGAACAAAGAAAGTTTAACTTGAATGTGATTTATATGTACTTAAATGAATTAAAACTTAACATTATAAAAATATTTGTGCTATTTTAAGTAGATATTTTTAATACCAACCGATTTAAGACTTTTTTGTAACCGTCAGTACATTTTAACAAAATGTCGGTCCACAAGTATATAGACTCATTACATAAAGATGAAATCAGATATGAACTCGCCATTATTGGTGTTTCCACAGATGAAAATGTAACCACCGACGCAGTGAGGAAGCAGATCCGCCAGGTGTACAAACTCGCACGCCGTGGAAGCATGAAGTGTGAACCACTCCAGTCACCCAGTATAGCCTCTGAACTAGAGATCTGCACTCCAAAGGTCGAACTTCTGGAATCCCAGCTGCAGGCGGGTAAAGTAGATGATCGGAATTTGACTCTTAAACTGTCTCGTCGTGCAAATTATTTGATGGATAGGCTGGCTCGTATCTCTGAAAGTAGTTCGCATTTGTCAGATCTTCGTAGTCGTTTGATTCGCATTTTGAGTGTCATAGACGGTGAAGATAGCGACACGGATAGTGAATACAAGGAAACCCAGGCACAGCCGTCTAACCAGAAAGTGGAAAGTAACGTGATCTATGTGAAAGATAAACCCTTGAACCTAAATACATTTAACTTAAAATTTGACGGAACCACGTGTGTTCGTGTATTTATTGAACGTCTTGAGGAACTTAAAGAGGCTCGCAACATTACCGAAGCTCGCATACTTTCAGCTTTTTCTGATCTTTTAGAAAACTCTGCTTTATGTTGGTTTAGAAGTAATAAGGATAATATCCACTCATATTCACAATTGTTGAAATGCTTAAGGGACGACTTTGATATTCCCGATTTAGACTAAAAACTATTAAATGAAATAAGGCAGCGTACACAGGCCAGACACGAAACGATAGTAGTCTATCTTTCCATTATGCAGGGAATGTTCTCGCGACTCACTCACCCATTGTCGAGTAGACAACAACTCGAAATCTTGATGCATAACATTAGACCAGAGTACATAAAAGATTTAGCTTTACATGATATAACCTCTGTAGACAAACTTAAACTTTATTGTAAACAGTTAGAAATTGCGCGATCGCGTGCGGAACAATTTAGTGAACCTAACTTGAATAACTTTAAAATTACAGCGGACTTAAATAAACAAACGCCGCGATCTCACAGTAAACAAGTCTCTGTGCTGAATGAAGCTGGCTCTTCGAGGCAATTGGATAGGAAATGCTTTAGGTGTGGATTAAACACTCATTTCACTAATCAATGCAATTCAAAAGAGTTAGTGTGTTTTAAGTGTGAATTAAAAGGTGTTAAGCGTACAGATTGTAGTAATTGCAATTCAAAAAACTAGTTAACACGGAACTATCCAACACCTTTAATAAAAAAAGGTCTTATACGTCCAATAATGAAGAGGTAGTTCTGTTTCAAAAAAATACTAGTGATATAAGACCATACTTAAAATTAAAAATATTGAACTTACAAGCTTTTGGCTTATTAGATTCGGGTGCAACTTGTAGCATTCTTGGAAATAATGCGCATTTGATCTTTTTAGAACACGAATTTCAAATCAACCGGTTTGACACTGAGCATTACGTAAGAACTGCTGATGGTGCGAGATTGCATTGCTTAGGGTATATATCCTTACTTATTGAATTTAACAATAATTTCAGAGTGATTAATTTTTATGTTGTTGCACAAATAACTTCACCTATAATTCTAGGTGTTGATTTTTGGCAGGTGTTTGACTTAGGGAGTGACCTTGTATCCGAAGTACAGTTTGACCGAAAGTCGGAGTCACCAATAAGTAATAGCATAAATTCGGTTTCTCTTAATAAAGGCCTTGAAGAATACGAGTCTTTATCCATAGAACAAAAACAAATCATGGATAATTTAGTCCAACAGTTTGATACAATTAACACAATTAAAGTAGGTTTGGGACGTACCAATTTTATTCATCACGTCATAGACACAGGGGATAGTAAACCTATTAAGCAAAGGTACTATAAATTATCACCTGCTAAGCAACAAGCACTTGAAAAAGAATTGGATAGAATGCTTAGTTTGGGAGTTGTGTCACCTTCACAGTCAGCTAAGGCTTTGTCTAGATTGTAGAAAATTAAATGCAGTTTCCAAACCCGATGCGTATCCCCTCCCGTATATAAGCAGCATATTGGATCAGCTCCGCGACGCGAAATACCTAACGTCAATAGATCTTTCCTCTGCGTATTGGCAAATACCCTATGATAGCGAGCAATGAGCTGATAAGACCGCGTTCACAGTGCCACGCCGGGGGTTATTTAGAGTCAATGTAATGTCGTTTGGCCTTGTTTCCGCGTCAAGCACAATGCAGAGATTAATGGATAGGCTATTTGGTCCCGAATTTAACAACAAAGTATTCTGTTTCCAAGATGACATAATCATAATATCCGGCACTTTCTCAGAACATGTGCAGCTCTTGCATAAGGTCTACGCAAAACTCAGGGACGCAAACTTGACTATAAACATGGATAAGTCTGTCTTTTGCCGTAGAGAACTTAAGTACTTGGGATATTTAGTTGACAAACATGGACTTAGAACTGATCCGGGAAAGGTAGATATTATATTGAATTATCCAACTCCTACTTCCGCTAAGGAGGTTAAAAGGTTTCTAGGCATGGCAGGCTGGTACAGGAGGTTCATTAACAATTTTTCGAAAATTAGTAAACCGTTGAATAAATTAACTAGCAAAAATGTCCGCTTTGAATGGACTACGGAGGCAGATGAGTCATTTAACCACTTAAAAACCGCTTTAGTGTCTGCTCCGATACTTAAATGTCCAAACTTTGATTTGCCTTTTTCTATCCATTGTGATGCTTCCTCAGTGGCTGTGGGCGGAGTCTTAACCCAAACTTATGACGGGGTAGAACATCCCATAGCATACTGCAGTCGGTCTCTTGCCAAAAATGAAGTTAATTTTTCCACATCGGAGAGAGAACTTATGGCCGTGATTTACGCATTAGAGCAATTTAGATCTTATGTAGAAGGTACAAAGTGTAAAATAATAACCGACCACGCCTCGTTATTATGGTTTTATAAATTAAATAACCCATCAGGTCGCTTAGCCAGGTGGAGCATGCGATTGAGTCAATTTGATTTCGAAATAGAACACAGAAAAGGTAAATTAAATGTTATTCCAGACGCACTAAGTAGGATTCAAGTTGATGCAATCGCTACGCCGGCAACCAGTGATGCATGGTATAGACATGTATACGAAGATTGTCAGGTCAACCCTCGCAAATATCCCCACTTCATGGTAAAAGACGATAGATTGCTTAGGTACTCTAAAAATAAATATGAGTTAACGAAGGAGTTTAATTGGAAGTTAGTGGTACCCGAGGAAGACAGGTTAGGTATTTTAAAGAAATGTCATGATGAACCAGTTAGTGCTCATTTGGGTGTCTTTAAAACCCACAAGCGTCTTAGTCTTAATTATTACTGGACCAGCATGTACCGAGATGTGAAAGAATATGTTAAAAAATGCGAGATATGTAAACAATACAAACCCGTCAACACGGCTAGACCTGGTTTAATGGGAAACCCGAAGGAGGTTAACAAACCCTGGGAGGCCATATGTTGCGATTTGCTAGGCCCATTTCCGGTTTCTCGCAATAGGAATATTCACTTAATTGTATGTACAAACTATTTTAGCAAGTATGTCATGTTGCATCCTATACGGACCGCAACAGGCGCTGCGGTCGCTAAGTTCATAGAAGAGAAAGTGTTCCTAGTACATGGCGTATGTAAAACTATTTATATTGACAATGGCCCACAGTATGTGTCTAATCAGTTTAGGCAACTGTTACATAAATATAACGTACCAAATATCTATTATAACCCGCGTTATCACCCACAGGTAAATCAAGCCGAAAGAGCGATTAGGAACGTAGTTAACGGTATATCATGTTATGTAGGTACCGAGCATAAACGATGGGACGAGAACATCCCACAGTTGCAATGCGCACTTAATTCAGCCGTGAATGATACCACTAAGTTTACTCCGTATTTTCTTGTGCATGGACGGGAATTCATAATAGATGGAATGTTACACAGCTTAGATAGCACTCAGCCAGTTCAAAGATCACAAGTAACTCTCGGTGAACCACAAGCATACAGTAAAAAATTAGCGGAATTAGACACCATATTTAAAAAGGTACAAAAGCATATTAAAAATGCTCATTCTAGAAATGAATAGTACTATAACTTAAGAAAACGACATGTTGAGTTAAAACTAGGTCAGATTGTATATAAACGTACCCATTACCTATCTAATGCCTCAAAGAGATTTACGGTTAAACTAGCACCAAAATTTCAAAAATGTGTCATAACAGCGAAATTGTCACCTTTAGTGTATACCTTAGCCAGCATGGAAGATAAGACACTAGGTAATTTTCACATAAAGACATCCTTAAACAAGATGACTAATAGTTTTGTAGAATGTGAGTGAAGAGTATGATTGAGTGAAAGAATGTAAGAATAATAAACATTTTTCAAAATTTATTTCCACCGGTGAACTTTCTGAGATAAATAAGCTGTGATTGTATTGATGAACGAGCGATACATAACTAGTGGGTCACCTTATGTTTTGAACATCGGCACGAGTTAGATAAAAACTTGTTTTTTATGCCCGCACTCTGGACATTTTATAAGAAAATGCCTACCAGGCAGTGCGTAGCATTACATAAGCCGCTTCTTTTAACTTAATATGATTAAACGTTAATTCACTTAACTTAATGCGAGATAGATATTTAACTTAACTTAATACTTAATATGATTTGCAAATCACTTAACTACTCAACTTAATAAACAAGAACACGTTCGTTTTTCGACTTCTTAGAGAAAAGGCAAGTCGAAACGTAAACATCGTGTGTAGGCTTAGTGTACTGTAGGCTGTAGGTATTCGTTTCTGTCTCGTGATGTTACGTCACGCACCGCATGAATGGTAATAGACTATTCGCACGTAGAATTCGGGAACGTAATTATTCATAGGTAGTTGTATTTTAATAGCAAAAAAAACATGTAGGAATAAATATAAATAAAGTTGCATGCCAATAGATTAATATAGGTATAACAATTAGTGTAGTATTTTCTAAATTACAACACAAGTAGGTAAATTTGTGGTAGTATTTTTTTCGTGTCAACAACACAAGTAGGTAATTACATTTTGAGGTTGAATTGTTTAGTGGAATATAATGTTACTAGGTATACAGATACAGGAATGAAAATTAGGTAATAAGTAGAGTAATAATGAACCTTGTGTAAGATTAAACGTCGTAATTAAGTGATTAATTGATGGCTTGGTACTTATTAGTTGTTGGTGCATGGGTGACTTGGAATTTACTATCCGTGCGAATATTTATAGTCAGATTGGATTAGAGACAAATTACAACTTCTTCACTGTATTTGGTATTCAGGCGTTGTTCTGCAGGTGGCACGAGATGTCTTCAGAATAAGTATCTTCATTACGAAGAACTTTTTAACCCAAGCAAAGGGGATGTGTAACACGAAAATTTTCGTGTACATTATTTTAGCATATTTATATTATTACAGTCGATGAATAGACATCAGTGCGCCATCTAACGTCATTAGTCCGAAGTAACTAGAAACGTATATTGACGAATCGAGCTAGCTAATTGCATGCAACTGACCTTTCGTGTTAGTTCGAAATCCTACCACGGATCGACGGTGGCGCGTAGCCCAAGGGAGGCCTAGTCTTTTTGAGCGAGCCGTTGTAATGATTGGACACGCACATATATAATTTTTGAATCGAAACGCCGGAACATAAATTCAAAGTGACGAGTACTTGGGCGTACGGCCCCTTAAACACAATGTCTACAGGCAGTTTAATGTGTTGAAACACATCATCCCATAAATTGTAAGTACTTAATGTTTTTGTCTTCTTAAAAGCACATGTGCTCTAATTAACGGTACATGGTATTTCATAGATTCTTTTGTATTGTCATAGGGGTCCTTAGTCCTTACTTTGAGTATGGTCCATTATCAAGTTTAACTATGTGGACGAGGCGAGGCAGCTTCAACTGGTGGCTATATTGGGACTGGGCGGTCTGGAGATCGCGACCGGAGTACACCTGGAGGACATCTGTTACCTCACTGCTTCGCGGGATTGACCATAAACAGTGTAATATTGTGTAATCCATCAGGTTAGTCAAAACCTCAGTTCCCAGTGTATTTTAAAGTGACAACTTGATATTTGGGGTTATCCGTATGAACTTTAGAAGAAAATAAACTATTTTTTGTCTGTATATGTAACTTTGAATTTTCATTTACTAATCATCCAACAACAGGCGCCCTGGGATACTTTTATTTTGATACTCGAGTCTCTTAACTCTCCGATGATCGTAGCCGGTGAGTAACGCCCTAAAAAGTGTTATAAAGTTAAAACCTTAAGAATGTCATTTATTTTTAATCTAGTTCATCAACCAAGTGTCTTAGCTTAAAAAAAAGCAAATAAGAATAGCCATCATACAACCCACCAAGCGAAAGAAAAACAAGATGTGCCTAAATGATTACTCGTCGCTTTTAAAGTCATAGTAAGTGCTAACATTAGACGGAATTGTATCTTTTAAATTCAAATAATAACATTTGAATATAGGTGGTACAGACATGCTATACTTTAGTTGTAGCATGAATATGTCGACTTGGCCGGGGAAGGACCATGCTGTCACTGAATACCATCGTAAAATAGTAACATAATGTTGCTGTGTTTCGTACGGTGATTGTAGTGAACCGACATTCCTTTCAAAACATTCTTTATTTTGATTTTTAATCGTGGATAGATGTAGAGGTCAATGGGCCACAGCATCCTCTTACCAAGATAAACTGTATGAAATAATTTTGTATTCTATCGCCACTGATAACAAAACTTACATAAAAATTGTATTTTGCATCTGTTTCCAGCTAGCCCTCTTCGAAGCCATTTACTTGCATAGGCACAATATTATTAGTCATTTTAAAGACATCATGAGCCACGCATTAATTTAATCGGTGTATTTGTTTCAATAACTGGCATCAATATCTAAAGTCGCTTACAAAATGACAGCACCATCAGTTAAGGCCTGTTTGCTGTAGATGTCCAACAGGCTGCGGCTTAATGCGTATTCTGCGTTCTTGTACGACATTGTGCACACATCTCAAGCGATCACTATGCACTGCTGGTAAAATCTGCAGCACTACTCTTGCTAAAGTTGTACAAATTTAGGGTTTGCGTTTCTTTACTTGCGAGATTAAGTGGCAATTTGAACACCGAAAGTGCGGTCCATGTACCGTTGAGCAACGTTGCAATGTTAGTTGAGGAAGCTTTAGTGACCACTTTATTGTGGTCCTTGCGAATATTAAACGTGTACCATGGGGTACGGGTATAATATGAGCGTATTGCCTTGAGAAAGAACCTAAATTATATGTACGCCGCAGGAGCAAACGTATATTTTTAAATCCTCGGTGTTGTAGCTCAAAACACTATCCTCAACATCGCCTGATATTATTTCCCTTCTTCAGTCAAATCGAAATCGCCCAATTTTTATCAGTTATTTATATAATTTACCTTTATTAAACTTTAACGCTTCGTTGATCACTCATCATGATATGACCTCATTATGCGTGGCTTGAAGCCTATGTGCGGCAACTTCTGATAATTCTTCCTTTTATTAATCCCACTGATGGATAGATAAATGTTTAGTCTTTGTAATACCATTATCTTATGCACACCTAACTATAGATTTAGTAATCAATGAGATAATAATTTGAATTATACTTTGCTTAATTTAAAACCCACAAGAACTGTGCATATTTTCCGGGATTATTTAAATACAGAATATCTCCATACCAAATTTTACCAAAATTCATTTAGCTATTTTAGTTTAAAGAGGGAAATTTCCTTATAAAATTACGTTAAATCATAATAGTACTATGCTATTTTATATATCCCACAGCAATCATGCATTTTACGAGATATCAGTAGCCTATGTTATTTTCCGGCTCCTAAACTAACTTTATTTCAAAAATCATGTAGATCCGATGCGCCGTTGTTGAAGGATGAAAGTAAGACAAAAAACAACAAACACATTTTCGCAATTATAATACTAACTAAGTCAATACAGGTACAGAACAATGATTTGGTTAAAACTATGTACAACTCCATTACATGGAGACGCCCTTGTGTTATTAGTAATCGTTTAAAAATATAATTCTTATTAGATAAAAATTGTTTTTTCACAAATACTCGATTTGTTATATTTTATTAAATTAATTTGAAATGAACATTAGAAAATATTAAGTAGAGTTAATTACGAGACGGGATATTGCGAATAAATAATTTCCGACTGTTTTTTTGCTTGAAAAATCATTTAATATTAATATTAAAAGATGTAATAATAAGCTTTTTTCTTACTTAAGGCATTATATTTTTATGTAATTGAATTTTTTATCGTGAAAGTAAATTGATACTGTAAATCACAAAAATATTCCTATCAAATCATAACTTCGCAAATTTTAAAACGTGGCTATATTAACCTAGTTATAAGTAATTACAACAAAATATGCGTTTTAGTTACTTCACTATCATTATCATCACTACAGCCTATATCACAAGCCCATTGTTGTACGTAGGCCTCACTGAAAAAATGCCATAAAGCATGATCCTGAGCCATCGACGACGGCGAACATCCATTGACTTTTTGCATCTCTCCACTGTGATTAAAGGATGTTTTTAATAGCCAATTTTATTTAAGAAAACACCGCTCTATGAATACGTTTTTCAGTCTCCTGTTTCAGTTTTCCTTTGTCACCTTAAGCGACACCCACGGGAAGACAGGTGTAGAGGCTATTCTTAGGTGTTTCGTTTTATACGCATTTGGTAAATTAACACATCCTCTTAACGTTATAAAAGGTTGGAAGAATATTTATCAAAAGTGAACTGTGGCAACTGTGTTGTAAATTTAATTTAAACAAACTTAATCTACGGCTAAATAAATTGAACATAGCGATGGCAATGTCTAAATACGATAATAGACATTTTACTGAACTGTGTCTGATATAGGTACATGAAATTTCTTATGCGAAGAAAAATATAAGAATTGTGTTAAAAATGTGTGTTTTTGTGGGCTTTGAATAGTTCATGTAGTTGGTAACAAATACCATTAACAAAGTACAACATCGTTGCAATTTATTGTAATCATAAGAATAATTCGGAAAGTAGTAAAAATCATTATTTTTTTGGTTTTATAAAAAAGTCACAAATTGCATTGCTATTTATGCATAAAATATAAGAATTAATAATATAAGAGTTAACTCGCCTGCTAAGAGTTGTGACTATAGCAAAATGCCTATGTGAGGGCGGCCCAGTGGACTATGGGAGACCTATGTGCAGCAGTGGACTTTTGATAGGCTATATAAATTAAATGAATGACTGTTTGTAATAAAATTATATGCTATGATGCTATGCAATAAATTGGATTAATAAATTGATTATGTTAAGAACCGCACGCAAAATAAAGTGCTCTCTGTTTCCTTGTCTCGCACCGCTAACTTTAATTGCTTGCCAAATTGGTTTTTGTACGGTGAAACGTGCATATATCACAATTACCTAAATGTATTTAATTTGTTAACTTAGCAGACCTAACAACACAGACCAAAAAATGTAGGGAGTAACTACATTTTTATTATTTAAAATGATAATTTAATATGATATTGATAATGATAACATGATAACGACTGCTTGATATGAATGCTTGAAGTGCACTGCTCGCCGAGTACAGGGCGTTAAAGTGCTGTGTTATTAAGACTGCTAAGTTAACAAATTAAATACATTTAGGTCGTTGTGAAATATGTACGTTTCACCGTACATCTTGCACCTCTCGAGAAAGACAACGAGGGGGGTGAAGTTAGATTACTGCTTAATAACAGTGTAAGTAACTTACATACTTAATATTAACAATTAATGTATGTAGAATTTTTTAACAATAAATATATGATAAATTATTCTTATGAGAATAACTATAATAAAATATTAAAGTGTCAAATAAGAAAGCAACAACTATCTAATAATTAAATGGCAGCAAGCGATAGGACTTTTATAGTAACAACTATTTAATAGTTTCAGCTAGTGCAAATGACTAATAGATGATGCAATGTTTCATAAGAAGTGTCAATGTGATACTTATATGTAACAATTATCCTATAGCTCACGTGTTACAGTGTACGACACATTCATTCACTAGGCAACTCAGACTTAATTGAACGATTAGTCATAGGAGATTTGGCGTATATCTATCGGAACAATTTGCACGTGACGCACATTCACCACCACTTCACTAGCACTGTCACTATCCGCTGGGTGTGCAGCCTCCCCAGGCTTCCGCTGGTCGTGCGACGAACTCATAGAGGGTCCCGCCGGCACCGCAGCGCGTAGGCAACACCTCTCTCTTAACCGTTGAAACGCGAAGACACCGCTCACAAGCAACAGTGAGCCGGTAATGATATACCTGAGCGCATAGTGGTTTATATCGTGAATGCTTAGTTCACCACGAGACTGTTCTTTTAGCTCCGCAATTTGCATATTAAGTACACGCCATTTTTGATCTTGTTCGTCTGCTCGTAATTGTGTGTTAAGTCGAATGCTAGATGTGTTAATCAATTTGTTTAAAATTGACGTCTCTGGGAATTCCACGTTTCGCTGATATTAATTTTATTGATGAAATTATTGTGTGCGAAAATTGTAAAGTCTGTTCCTTTCATGTAACACATAGAGCCAAGATGTAGGATTCCATTGCCTCTCAGTTGTTGTGATTGTGTTGATGGCTTTATGGCATACATATCGCAACTATCTTTTGAACCGGATATAATAATTTTGCTGCTGTTGAATAACCGATTGGTAAAATTCCTGACCAAATACAATATTCTGTCAAGCACGCAATTCGGTTTCAGAACGGGTAATAGCACAGAAGATGCGGTAAAAGGCTTGACAGAATTTGTAACCAATAATTTGGACAAACAAAAAAAAAATGTTTGAGTGTTTTTCTTGATTTAGCAAACGCTTTCGACACCGTCTCGATTCCCATTCTTGTACACAAATTGGAAAATATCGGAATTAGAAATACGGCTCTTTCTATTTTTAAAAGCTTCTTAAGTCACCGAGTGCAGAGAGTTAAGATTAAAAATTTCAGCAGTTCTGATACTAGTGTCACTTTTGGTGTCCCTCAAGGAAGTATCCTAGGGCCAAGTCTCTTTTTAATTTATATTAATGACCTTTGTCGTATGCCATTTATACATGGCAAATTATTCACTTATGCTGATGATACGGCTATAATATTTTATGGTGAGACTTGGGCTGACGTTCAGGTGATTGCTGAAAGGGGTCTCCAATGTGTGACACAATGGCTTGAGACAATTTACTAACACTAAATGTATCTAAATCAACGTACTTACAGTTCCGTATTACCAATACTCCAGCTGTTGAGGATATTGAACTGAAAGTACATTTTTGTGATCTAAAGTCAACAGACAAATGCTCTTGCCTTAAAATAACTAGATCTAAAAATGTAAAATATCTCGGTGTGTTGTTAGACGAAAAACTTAGCTGGCTCCCACACATTGATCTTATTTCATCCCGGACTCGTATACTTATTTGGACATTTAAAAACTAAGACACATTGCTGGTTTTGATTTATTGCGCACAGTATACTTTACTTTAGCACAATCAATAATAGGCTATTGCATACGTGTCTGGGGAGGATCGTGCAAAAGCTTTTTAATTAAGCTCGAAAGAGCACAAAGATGTTTACTAAAAACTATGACTTTCAAACCTAATAGATACTCAACAAAATTATTATACAGCGAATGCAAGTTGCTGTCTGTCAGGCAATTATACGTTTAAAATTTGATCACCAAGCAACACGATCGCACTCCCTACGACCCTGAGATCTGTCGTAATAAACGTAGAATACCCAACGTACTGGCACCGTTTAGATGCCGCACTGTTTTTGCTAGACGACAAAGCGCATATATGTCTATAGTACTCTATAACAAACTCAACAAAATTCTAAATTTCTATCCTCTTTCAAAACACGAGTGTAAAATTAGAGTTCGTGATTGGTTGTTGTCGTTAGATTCCAATAAAACAGAAAATTTATTAATTTAATTTAATTTGATTTAATTTATTAATTTAATTTATAGTTTCAATATAAATAAATAAACAAAAACAGGGAAGTGATTAATGTGTGGACAATTAATATTAACGATTCGTTTATGTTTATGCATAATTTATATATGAACTTTAATATTTATGTATATATATATATATATATATATATATATATATATATATATATATATATATATTTAATAATTATATATAAGTATATATGCACATATATACGTGTGTGCTCGTCTTGTATATATGTATAGTATAGATGTTTAGTATTAATTATAACACATATAGAATACTTTATTATATTACAACTTCTATTAATTTTTTTTATTTAATTTTGTAAATTTCTTAAATTTGTAAAGTTGTTTACTTTTCTTTTGTTTCTACTATAACAATGAAAACATGCATAGTTCTTTAAATATTACCTGTGTTACACTCTGGGAGAGGCCACTGATTCCTAAGATACAGACTCGTCTAGTTTAGGAGTCAGAGACTTCATAAAATTTCTTGTGATTTATTTTTGATAATATAGAATTATTATTATTACTATGGGGTATTTGTATGATTTTTTTGTATTATTTGTTTTTTTGTATTATTATTATTATTATTACACTCTGTCTGGGCAGATAATGCGCACTGCGCATTCTTCGCAACACGCGAACAGCCAGCTGTTATCAGCATGTAATTTAACCCAGCTCTCTCGGCAACTTGATACTTCTGACGAACAAGATGATATGCTCGTGCCACTGTTAATTAACTTAATGTCGTATATGGATTGTTTAATGTTTATATCTAGGGAACATATTAATAATTTTTCCTCAGACAAATGACGGCAAGATGAAAGATCGAATTCTGATAAAAATATAACTGAGTCTCTCCTGATATTGAAGCCAATATAAGGAAAGTTGGAAATAATATTGTAATAATGATTGTTCCGTTTTTGTGGTACACCGATAATTTTGTCTAATTCATAGATGTCACCCCCTAATGAGGGTGTCTTTATTTCTATAATTAAATACTTGTCGGTGATTCTCGGTTAAACAACAAAGAGGCCTAGAATTAAGACATGCTTGCACCTGATGCAATAGGGTACTAAATTCTTCGAAGATCAAGTTTTGATCCCCTATTACTCTTTTGATATGGTACTTGAGACTCTTCACGGCGGCTTCCCATAATCCTCCAGAATTTGGATAGAATGGAGCGTTAAAATGCCAGCTAATATCCATGTTTGCAATGTCATCAAAAAAGTCCTTGTTGATGGTTTCCATGATATTCCGATATTCCCGCTTCAAAACTCTGTTGGCACCTACAAAGTTTGTTCTATTAGCGCTATATACGTATAAAGCGCGAATGGAACAAATGGAACGACTGGGAACCCCTCGACGAGAACAGAACCGTTGGAATGCTGCTAAGAATGCTGAAGTAGTTAAGTCTGATACAAGCTCCAAATGAACCGATTTGCTACAGGAACATACGAAAATTGCAATAGAACCCTTTGAAGTGCGTATAGAACGACACTTGCTCATCTTCAGCTCCACATGCCCTTCATTTAGAATATGATTAAAGTCGTCGCTAAATTCATAGGATTGCGTGATTTTGATAATGATTGTTAAAGCTCTATTTTGCTCCACAGGTGTTAATGTTAATGACCTGCTTATCACGCAGTTATTTGATGCGTCGCGCCGGACTCGAGTGCGCGCGACGAAACGTAATACCCATGCTATTGTTCTTACAATATGGGTGAGTGAACTGCATTTTTTTTGTTGATTAATAGGACGCTTTGATGATAATCCGGTGACAGATGCTTCTTAGTCACGGAGATGATGCTGTTGCCAAGTGCTCCGGTATCCTCATGCATTATATGCGTCTTCTCAATCTCGTCGGTGAGACCCGCTTGTGGGAGGCCGACTCGACCGATTCGCTATTGCACTTCAGACACAGAAACACAAAGGAAAAAATGCTTTTAGTGATTGATAGAGTGATGATTACCAATCACTGCCGTTGGTGATGATGTATGCTGTATCAGGAACTTGTTCACTGCGCAATTGCTTGAAAAATCACGTGTCGTTTTTGCTGAATAGGCGGTAATACATGGGCAGCACTAAACGGGCGAAACGAAGACACGTTGTCGAACCGCGTGGTCCCGCTTATATCTTACCGGCACAAGATCAATTCTCAAAGTACCATAAAGATGTACGGAACACCTTGAATTTTACTATAGCATTTTAGCATTACCAATTTCATATTAGCATTCACCAAGCACACCAAGCAAGCCCTCTCCAAACATTCATCAAGCACACCAAGCAGAACAGTTTCGCAAATAAGTACAAGCATTCATTTTTTTGGCCTTTCGAGCTCCGTAGCGGGACTTATAATTCGGGTTTTAACGACCGAAAAAAGTGTTTCCGCTCAGTGACCTATTGCGACATAGTGCACTAAGTGACGTGTGCAATAGCTTTTCGGTCTGTACTAATAAGTGTGCAGCTTCTCATCATTATCAATATGCTCTGGCCATCGGAGTAACCAAGCATCAAGTATCAAGCAGATTCGAGGGCGTCCCGAGTTTTGGAGCGGCGCCCAGCTTTTAGCAGCTTGGAGCGTATCAGCGTATCAGCATCTCCACTGAGTACTCACCACCACTACAGCACGAACGCGCCAACTGCCTCAGCACAATCAACAAGCAGCATCATATTAAGTAAGATCTTTCCATTTTACTTATCATTATATCATGATGTCTGACAACTATGTCCTCACTGCGCAGCAGCCGCTATCAACAGCAATTGAAAATTTGTATACCAATTTCAAGAAGGACGGGTCTGATAGGAAGACTTCGGACTATATCAATATCATCAGTGGGTAACATTTAAGGATTAGTTTTGCGAAGCACTTCATACCAATCGAACCTTGTCAAGCGCCCAGAAAATAAAGTTTTTAAAAAGTAAACTTTGAGGGAATCGGAAAAAATGTTACCGGAAGAAATGGCCAACTTTAGCAGAATTTTTAAATTTTTTGGAAAATAAATTTACATCACGTTTTCATTCTGAAAACAGCGGACGCGTTCTTTATCATTATTTATTTATTTATTTAAGCTTTCATGCACAAAGTTGTACATATGGCGGACTTAATGCCATAGGGCATTCTCTCCCAGTCAACCATTAGGCTAAACAGAGATATACAGACAAGAGGCGGTGCAGCAGTAATCAAAATAGAAAGCGCTAAAAGAAATAGTATATACATATAATTATAAATATACACCACACATACTAGACATATATACTTAAATACGATCAAATCAAGTTTAAATAAAATAATTTTTTCTTATATCATAAATAATTTAAAGGTGTTCCGTACATTTTTATGGTACCAAGCGGATGTACCAAGCGGACCAAGAATAGATCATGAACGAAACGCGTTCTATATCATTATCAATGTTGTATCAATATCATTATTAAGTTTAAATAATATCATTTTTTCTTATCTCATATATCATTTAAAGGTGTTCCGTACATCTTTATAGTACCAAGCGGATGTACCAAGCGGAGCAAGAATAGATCATGAAAGTGAAAGTCTGAAAGAAAGATTTGACAGCATTAGAGCGCATCTACGAAGCTATCAGCCTTTGACAGAGGAAAGACCAGGACGTACGGTTGCATTCCGAACACGGCGGACGCGTTCTATATCATTATCAATTTTGTATCAATATCATTATCAAGTTTAAATAAAATATTTTTTTCTTATATCATATATCATTTAAAGGTATTCCGTACATCTTTATGGTTCTTCGAGAATTGATCTAGTGCCGTTAAGATATAAGCGGGACCACACTGTTCGATAACGTGTCTTCGTTTCGCCCGTTTAGTGCTGCCCATGTATTACCGCCTATTCAGCAAAAACGACACGTGACTTTTACAAGCAATTGCGCAGTAAACAAGTTCCTGATACAGCATAAATCATCACCAAAGCAGTGATTGGTAATCATCACTCTATCAATCACCAAAAGCATTATTTGCCTTTGTGTTTCTGTGTCTGAAGTGCAATAGCGAATCGGTCGAGTCCGCCTCCCACAAGCGGGTCTCACCGACGAGATTGATAAGACGCATATAATGCATTAGGATACCGAAGCACTTGGCAACAGCATCATCTCCGTGATTTGGAAGCATCCGTCACCGGATTATCAATCAAATCGTCTATTAATCAATAAAAAAATTGCAGTTCACTCACCCATATTTTAAGAACAATAGCATGGGTATTACGTTTCATCGCGCGCTCTCGAGCCCGGCGCGACGCATCAAATAACTGCGTGATAAGCAGGTCATTAACATTAACACCTGTGGAGCAAAATAGAGCTTTAACCATCACTATCAAAATCACGCAATCCTATGAATTTAGCGACGACTTTAATCATATTCTAAATGAAGGGCATGTGGAACTGAAGATATGAGCAAGGGTCGTTCTATACGCACTTCAAAGGGTTATATTGCAATTTTCGTTTGTTCCTGCAGCAAATCGGTTCGTTTGGAGCTTGTATCAGACTTAACTACTTCAGCATTCTTAGCAGCATTCCAACGGTACTGTTCTCGTCGAGGGGTTCCCAGTCACGTATATAGCGCTAATGGAACAAACTTTGTAGGTGCCAACAGAGCTTTGAAGCGGGAATATCGGAATATCATGGAAACTATCAACAAGGACTTTTTTGATAACATTGCAAACATGGATATTAGCTGGCATTTTAACGCTCCATTCTATCCAAATGCTGGAGGATTATGGGAAGCCGCCGAGAAGAGTCTCAAGTACCATATCAAAAGAGTAATAGGGGATCATAACTTGACCTTCGAAGAATTTAGTACCCTATAGCATCAGGTGCAAGCATGTCTTAATTCTCGGCCTCTTTGTTGTTTAACCGAGAATCACCGACAAGTATTTAATTATAGAAATAAAGACACCCTCTTTAGGGGGTGACATCTATGAATTAGACAAAATTATCGGTGTACCACAAAAACAGAACAATCATTATTACAATATTATTTCCAACTTTCCTTATATTGGCTTCAATATCAGGAGAGACTCTATTTTTATACTATATATTTTATACTATTTTAATCAGAATTCGATCTTTCATCTTGCCGTCATTTGTCTGAGGCAACATTATTATTATGTTCCCTAGATATAAACATTAAACAATGCATATGCGACATTAAGTTAATTAACAGTGGCACGAGCATATCACATTGTTCGTCAGAAGTATCAAGTTGCCGAGAGAGCTGGGTTAAATTACATGCCGATAACAGCTGGCTGTTCGCGTGTTGCGAAGAATGCGCAGTGCGCATTATCTGCCCCGACAGAGTGTCGTCACAACAACTGAGAGGCAATGGAATCCTACATCTTGGCTCTATGTGTTACATGAAAGGAACGGACTTTACAATTTTCGCACACAATAATTTCATCAATAAAATTAATATCAGCGAAAACGTGGAATTCCCAGAGACGTCAATTTTAAACAAATTGATTAACACATCTAGCATTCGCCTTAACACACAATTACGAGCAGACGAGCAAGGTCAAAAATGGCGTGTACTTAATACGCAAATTACGGAGCTAAAGGAACAGTCTCGTGGTGAACTAAGCATTCACGATATAAACCATTATGCGCTCGGGTATATCATTACCGGCTCACTGTTGCTTGTGAGCGGTGTCTTCGCGTTTCAATGGTTACGAGAGAGGTGTTGCCTACGCGCTGCGGTGCCGGCGGGACCCTCTATGAGTTCGTCGCACGACCAGCGGCAGCCTGGGGAGGCTGCACACCCAGCGGATAGTGACAGTGCTAGTGAAGTGGTGGTGAATGTGCGTCACGTGCAAATTGTTCCGATAGATATACGCCAAATCTCCTATGACTAATCGTTCAATTAAGTCTGAGTTGCCTAGTGAATGAATGTGTCGTACACTGTAACACGTGAGCTATAGGATAATTGTTACATATAAGTATCACATTGACACTTCTTATGAAACATTGCATCATCTATTAGTCATTTGCACTAGCTGAAACTATTAAATAGTTGTTACTATAAAAGTCCTATCGCTTGCTGCCATTTAATTATTAGATAGTTGTTGCTTTCTTATTTGACACTTTAATATTTTATTATAGTTATTCTCATAAGAATAATTTATCATATATTTATTGTTAAAAAATTCTACATACATTAATTGTTAATATTAAGTATGTAAGTTACTTACACTGTTATTAAGCAGTAATCTAACTTCACCCCCCTCGTTGTCTTTCTCGAGAGGTGCAAGATGTACGGTGAAACGTACATATTTCACAACGACCTAAATGTATTTAATTTGTTAACTTAGCAGTCTTAATAACACAGCACTTTAACGCCTTGTACTCGGCGAGCAGTGCACTTCAAGCATTCATATCAAGCAGTCGTTATCATGTTATCATTATCAATATCATATTAAATTATCATTTTAAATAATAAAAATGTAGTTACTCCCTACATTTTTTGGTCTGTGTTATTAAGTCTGCTAAGTTAACAAATTTAATACATTTAGGTCATTGTGAAATATGTACGTTTCACTGTACAAAAACCAATTTGGCAAGCAATTAAAGTTAGCGGTGCGGATTGCTCTTCGCGAGACAAGGAAACAGGGAGCACTTTATTTTGCGTGCGGTTCTTAACATAATCAATTTATTAATCCAATTTAGTGCATAGCATCATAGCATATAATTTTATTACAAACAGTCATTCATTTAATTTATATAGCCTATCAAAAGTCCACTGCTGCACATAGGCATAGTATAAAGAGTTTATACTATGACATAGGCCTCCCATACTCCACTGGGCCGCCCTCACATAGGCATTTTGCTATAGTCGCAACTCTTAGCAGGCGAGTTAACCACCGCAGTTTTTATTATTTTATGTTGTAATCGGTAAGATACTGTTGCCATGCCTCTTGATGATATGCAGTAGTAGAGACCATTAAGCCACTACATGGTGTAAGAGAATTCGCTAACCTATTTGCACGTACATATTTATAAATAATTTAGCAGTCCAAGCAGACAATCTGCCTTTTTCGAAAAGTGGCGCCATGCGTTAATAAAATAATTATTAATAAGTAGAACATCTTGGCAGAAAAATACAACAACTGATTTTGACCCAACAAGGTATTAAAACCCGAGACTGGGGCACAAACGGGTCGACTTTACTGGGGAAGGACCACAGACTCACAGAATACCAGCGTTAAATAGCAGCTTAATTTTGCTGTATTTCGTATGGTGTGTGGGAACTGGATAAATTTTTATTGGATACGAGGGATTCCACCTTTTTCCTCACGAGTGACAACGAATCTACATTGTGATTTTTATTCTAGGTTAGATGAAGATGTGTGTGTGTGTGTGTGTGTGTGTGTGTGTGTGTGTGTGTGTGTGAGCTCGTTTGTCACCCTAATTCTATAAAAAAATTTGATTGTATCGTTCAAGTTGTTTAGAAACTACACAATTCCTATCAGATTCACCGACGATTATAATACATATATATTTATATATATATATATTTTAGAGCCGTGGGAGCTCAGGGGCTAAATACACGCTGTAAATTTCACATAACGCGAGCAACCCTCTTCCGATCGCCGCCGGCATCTACAAAATTGTTAATTTACAATTTTATCTTCACCCTTTTAACTAGAATCGAGGCATTCCATCTTAGTTCTCACGTTTTACAACGCATCTGTATTTTGATTTATAATCGAAGGTAGATGTAGATGTCTATAGGGCGCAGAAACCACTTACCATCAGGTGGACTGTGTGCTCGTTTGTCACCCATATCCTATTAAAATAATAACGCCTTTATTAATTTCATGACACCACTGTTATTAATCTACCTATAAGTTTATTACGTAATTACGTATAGTGCCAATACTCTCGATTATTGAAAACCTGTAGTTCTTTTGTATAATGTATCAATCGCGTCGAAATTTTTGTCTTTTGTTTTTAGGAAGTGGTGATATTAAGCCATCTCTCTTTAAATAAAAATAATGTGATTTTTCGTTTAAGTACTAATCCTTTATTTTTACTATGGTTTTAGAAGATTCTTATAAGTTGCCTGTTCCTGGCAAAAAAACTAACTGCACTAAACTCCTGTTTTGAGACATCATCATCATCATCATTACAGCCCTTCACAAGTCCACTGCTGAAAAAAGGCCTCTTCCAAGGAATGCCATAAAGCACGAGCCCAAACCACTTGCATCAATTGACTTCCTGCATGTCTTACAAGGTCGTCACTCCATCTAGTGGGGGGACGCCCTACACTTCGCCTTCCACTAGGCTGCCACTCGAGAACATTTCTCCCCCGTCGGTTGTCGGTTCTTCGAGCTATATGGCCGGCCCATTGCCACTTCAGCATACTAATTCTTTGAGCTATGTCGGTTACTCTGGTTCTACTGCGGACATCCTCGTTTATTTACACGTATATTACGTCACTATTTCTTACACCTCTCTGCAGTAGGATAGGTTTCGTACTCTGATTCTGTACTCGGATAGCCATCGTAGCCCTACGGTGCAAGCACTTCAGCACTTCGATATACCGATAGTCCACTTGGCACCGCTGGAGGGACAGCAGCACTGCCGACGGAATCAAAGGCTTTCTCATAGTCATATAGGCAATAGACAAAGTGCCAGATTGTATTATTCGGTCTTTTGTACAATTTGCTGAAGGGTATGTATGGAGTTTATGGTGCTAAAGCCTTTTTTGGAAACCAGCTTGTTCGGGAGGCTGGAAGTCGTCGAGTCTGCGTGCGATACGATTCGTAATGATTCTCGTAAACAGCACGTAGACGCGAATCAGCAGGGAAATCGGTCTGAAGTTCTTCAAGAGAGCGTGGTCACCTTTCATGAAGAACAAGACCACCGCACTGTTTTAAAACATACTATTATATTTTATTTTATGCATAAATTACAATGCAATTTGTGACATTTTTATAAAACCAAAAAAATAATGATTTTTACTACTTTCCGAATTATTTTTATGGTTAAAATAAAATTACTTAGTACTTTGTTAATGTTATTTGTTACCAACTACAGGAAATATTCAAAGCCCACAAAAAACACATTTTTAATACATTTCTTATATTTTTCTTCGCATAAGAAATTTCATGTACCTATATCGTATACACTTCAGTAAAATGTCTATTATCGTATTTAGACATTGCCATCGCTATGTTCAATTTATTTAGCCGTAGATTAAGTTTGTTTAAATTAAATTTACCACACAGTTGCCACAGTTCACCTTTGATAAATATTCTTCCAACCTTTTATAACGTTAAGAGGATGTGTTAATTTCACAAATGCGTATATAACGAAAAACCTAAGAACCTCTACACCTGTCTCTCCGTGGGTGTCGTTTAAGGTGACAAAGGAAAACTGAAACAGGAGACTGAAAAACGTATTCATAATGCGGTGTTTTCATAAATAATATTGGCTATTAAAAACCTTGAATCACAGTGGAGAGATGCAAAATGTCAATGGATGCTCGCTGTCGTCGATAGCTCAGGATCGTGCTTTATGGCATTTCTTCAGTGAGGCCTACGTACAACAATGGGCTTGTGATATAGCCTGTTATTATGATAATGATAGTGAAGTAATCAAAACGCATATTTTGTTGTAATTACTAATAACTAGGTTAATATAGCCACGTTTTAAATTTTGCCAAGTTATGATTTGATAGGAATATTTTTGTGATTTACAGTATCAATTTACTTTCACGATAAAAAATTCAATTATATAAAAATTTACTGCCTTATGTAAGAAAACAGCTTATTATAATATCTTTTATTATTAATATTAAATGATTTTTCAAGCAAAAAACACTCGGAAATCATTTATTCGCAATATCCCGTCTCGTCATTAACTCTACTTAATATTTTCTATTGTTCATTTCAAATTAATTTCATAAAATATAACAAATCAAGTATATGTGAAAAACAATTTTATATTTTTAAACGATTACTAATAACACAAGGGCGTCTCCATGTAATGGAGCTGTACATAGTTTTAACCAAATCATTGTCCTGTACCTGTATTGACTATACTTAGTATTATAATTGCGAAAATTTGTTTCTTGTTTTTTATTCTACTTTCACCCACCAACAACGGCGCATCGGATCGACATGATTTTTGAAATAAAGATAGTTTAGGGCCCGGAAAATAACATAGGCTACTGTTATCTCGCAAAATGCACGATTCCCGTGGGATATATAAAATAGCATAGTACTATTATGATTTAACGTAATTTTACAAGTTCATTTTCGTCTTTAAAATAAAATAGCTAAATGTATTTTGGTATAATTTGGTATGGAGATAATCTGTATTTAAATAATCTTGAAAAATATGTACAGTTCTTGTGGGTTTAATTTAAGCAAAGCATAATTCAAATTATTATGTCAGTGTTTACTAAATCGTGTGCATAAGATAATGATATCACACATATTAAACATTAATCTCCCAATCGGTGGGATTAATAAAAGGAAGAATTATCAGAAGCTTTGTGAGTGCTTTTAGCCGGGATGGAAGATGTGATTTAGATGTGGACAGGCGTGTCGCTGCCGGGAACAAAGTCAATGGTGCCCTGACTGCGTTAGTCAAAAGGCAAGGCGTAGTGAAGAGTGCACGCCTTGCAATACATAACGCAGTGTTGGTACCGACTTTGTTATATGGCAGCGAAACCTGGGTGTGCCAGAAGAAGCATAAAAGCAAGTTGAATGCAGTGGAGATGCGATCTCTTCGTAAAATGTGCGGCGTTACCATGACCGACCGAAAGCGAAACGAAGAGATTCGCAATATGGCAGGTTTGAAAGATGACCTTATCACAAAAATTGATAAGGGCGTGCTTCGATAGTTTGGGCACGTTGAGCGAATGAGTGAAGACCGAATGGTGAAGAAAATATATAGCGCGAAAGTTAATATTAAAAGGTGTCGAGGTAGACCGAGACTAACTTTCGAAGACCATGTGAGCAAACTGCTCGAAGAGGGGAGGGTCAAGAGTACTCGGATACCTAGACGTGCATGTATGAAGAAGATAATGAATCTGAAAGAAGCGAAAGAGGTATGTAAGGATCGTGACACTTGGCGATCTGTTCTCTCTGGCTACCCCGTCAGGGATGTGCGTGAAGATAAAAAAAATAAATAAAATCAGAAGCTGGCGCACATAGGCTTCAAGTCTGTATGTTATGATGAATCATCAATGAAGCGTTAAAGTTTAATAAAGATACAATGATATAAATAACTGATAAAAATTGGGCGATTTCGATTTGACCGAACCCGGGGAAAAATATCGGGCGATGTTTAGGGTAGTGTTTTGAGCTACAACACTGAGGATTTAAAATTATACGTTTGCTCCTGCGGCGTACATATAATTTAGGTTCTTTCTCAAGGCAATACGCTCATATTATACCCATATCCCATGGTACAGGTTTAATATTCGCAAGGACATACTACAATAAAGTGGTAATTAAAGCTTCCTCAACTAACACTGCAACGTTGCGCAACAGTACATGGACCGCTCTTTCAGTTTTCAAATTGCCACTTAATCTTGCAAGTGAAGAAACGCAAACCCTAAAGTTGTAAAACTTTAGCAAGAGTAGCGCCACAGATTTTACCAGCAGTGCATGGTGATCCCTTGAGATGAGTGCACAATGTCACACAAGTACGCAGAAGATGCCTTAAGCCGCAGCCTGCTGGACATCCACAGCAACCAGGCCTTAACTGATGGTGCTGTCATTTTGTAAGCGACTTTAGATATCGATGCCAGTTATTGAAACAATTACACCGATAAAATTAACGCGTGTCTCAAGATGTCTTTAAAATGACCAATAATATGGTGCCTATGCAAGTAAACTGCTTCGAAGAGGGCTAGCTGGAAACAGATGCAAAATACAATTTTAATGTAAGTTTTGTTGTCAGTTGCGATAGAATACAAAATTATTCCATACAGTTTATCTTGGTAAGAGGATGCTGTGGACCATTAACCTCTACATCCATCCACGATTAAGAATCAAAATAAAGAATGTTTTGAAAGGAATGTCGATTCACTACAATCATCATACGAAACGCAGACACATTAAGTTACTATTTTACGATGGTGTTCAGTGAGAGCATGGTCCTTCCTCGGTCAAGTCGACCCATTCATGCTACAACTAAAGTATAGCATGTCTCTACCACCTATATTCAAATGTTATTATTAAAATTTAAAATATACAATTCCATTTAATGTTAGCACTTACTGTGACTTTAAAAGCGACGAGTAATCATTTAGGCACTCCTTGTTTTTCTTTCGCTTGGTGAGTTGTATGATGGCTATTCTTTTTTCTTTTTTTTTAAAGCTAAGACACTTGGTTGATGAATTAGATTAAAAATAAATGACATGCTAAAGGTGTTAATTTAACGGTATGATATTATATGTGTTACTCATGTCATGAGCAATTTAAACGCCATGCAAAGAAGTCGTACACAGAAACTTCTTGAAATGATGACATTTTGTGTTGTGTTGTGGCAATGAAAATATTATTTCTAATTACTAAGCAGGGGAAGTCGAGAGCCAAAGCCAAAAAATATAATAAATGTGAAAATGGGCTCTGATATTTAGAAATGCAACCGTTTCCGCCTTCCACGTGAGCGAAGTTGCAGACAACCATTAGCATAATAAATCATTTATAAAAACAACGGCATTTATGACGCGGAGACTAAGGTGTTTGATATCGTGACGTCATAGTTTACCCTGAACGTATTTGATCAAAACAATAGCCTATATTCACTCTTGCCTTGAAGACGCCAAGATTGTAATCGGACGGAACACGCCGGCAGATTATTACATTCCTTTGCTGTTCGCATTATGAGCAATGAAAAAGCCGTTTGCTGTGTTTTATTTCAGTTATCGAATATCACCCTTATCATTTATTCTGGAAATTAAAAATTGTAATGTTATTTATAATGATTAATTGTTTTTAAAGTAAATGTATGTGAAGTCATGATCAATGAAATCTCGAATGCTACCTAATAGCTACTAAGAATGCCAATTCTTATTTGGTACCAAAGAATATTTGAGAAACGTGTACATAATGCTTCCCCAAGATCGCTTCCATGCTTGCTTGAGCACGTAGTACAAAGAAGCTCCGGTTGTTTGATAAGCGGTTGAAACTGAATACAAGACGCTTGCACATGAAAACGACAGAGTTTTGCAGAAAGATAGACGATTACACAGGAATTTCACGTATAAAAATATATTTGTAATGGACTTGATTTTTTGTTTTATTTTAATTTATTATTATGAGGTTCCGCATCACTTACATTAAGTATATCATACATTATTCGTTTCGTTGATGTATTAGGTAATATCGGAGAAACATTATCCGTACCGATTGTTGTAAAAGTAAACGTGAAAAGATTTAAAATATTTTATGACCACTACTAGAACTTTGTCTAATCGAGTATTAATAAGAAAATGATACTTTAAAATTTTATAAGCTTAGTCGCTGTGCAGAAAAGCGTTCAATCATTAACGGCAATAAACCTTCTTTAAAAATTTTTATGAACAGGGTCTTGTTTATAGAATAGGGTGACAAACGAGCACACATTCCACCTGATAGTAAGTGGTTGCTGTAACCCATAGACATCTACATCAACCTTTAATAAAGAATCAAAATGCAGATGCGTTTTCACCCGTGAGAAATTAGATGGAATGCCTCATTTCCACGAAAAAGTGACTTCGTTTCTCTACACTCACCATAAGAAACACAGCAGCGTTAAATTGTTATTTTACGCTGGTATTCTGTGAGAGCGTGGTCCCTACTCGATCGAGCTGACCCATTCGTGCTACAACCACACGCATAGATGTTTTGATTATATCTACATCGTTTTGTTCTTATCCTTTTCATCAAATTTCACGGACGAACATAGATCTCTCCCGTTGAAGGGAGGGTATGCCTTGATCGCCACGCTTGGCAGGCGGACGTCCTTTTACATTACACATGGCTGGGCATGGCACGGACAACATATCATGTGAAAATTTTATAAATGTTTACATTACTAAACCAACCATCCTTCATCCATCGATTACAGCCTATAAAAGTCCACTCCTGAAAAAGGCTTCATATAGATCGTCTCATACTCATACTCAGTGGAATTGTTTACCATCAGCGATTTTTCGGACCGATACGACTTAGGGACCTGAGGAATTGTTCAGATTAATCCCAGCTGCCAAATTTCACGAACACACATCGCGGCAGAACTCCCGTTACCATCCACACCATCTGGATGATTGGCGGTCCACTACTGTGCAATTTAGAAGATATTTTCTTCCTCGCACGATTTCATTGTAGAGTCGATTACCATCAACGATTTTTCCAGACCGATACGACTTAGGGACCTCCAAGAAAAGAGCATACTCATTTTTAAAAGGCCGGCAATGCATCTGCAATTCCTCTGGTGTTGCGGTTTTTCATGGGTGGCGGTAGCCATTTACCATCAGGTGAGCCGCGTGTTCGTTTGCCTCCTCTTCTACAAAAAAAGAACAAGAAATAAAGGCTGTAACAATAATAACTGTCAGTGTTCTCCGTCGCCGGTATGGGCATCTCACGCCTGGCGTAAACGATATGGTTATATATAATATACTCGTATATACGATACTACGAGATGGTGAAGTCACCTATCGGACGCCATAAAGTCTTCAGGCACTTTCCCACATTGTTTTTTACTTGAACTAAGCTGATGAAATTTCATTTTTTTAAGGAGTGAAGAAAAGGGTGATAAGCCAGCACATAGTAGTAATATACTAAAGTAATGATTTCTTACATTTACGCAAACACTACATATTAATCCGTAAAAACAGTTTTAGTCTCTATATTTATCGCGAGTAATTCGAATCTTTCTTTACATGTCGAAATGAAACATCAAATATAATAATAACTGATATAAGTAATCGTCATTCGGTCATGAATATTAATCGTTACTACTATTCAACGGACTATTTGCAGCAACCCTACCCTAGTGATCCGCCTTTTAATCAAACTAGTGTCTCATGCGCTCTACGCTCTGCATTGCACAATGCACAATCGGTGTAATTAGCTTGTCGCGAAGATCGTATAGCAAATAAGTAAATATTATTCATATGGTATGTTGAGTAAGGGGCAGCAGCATTTTCCTGACGAAAACTGAATTAAAATAAAAAAAAAATCAGTATCCAACCAAAATTTGCCAAGCGTGGCGCTATAGCAAATATCCCCCCTACGAGGCAATCTATGGAGAAGGCCTATGTTGACCAGTGAACTATTGATAGGCTTTAATGGTAAATGGTAAATTGTAATTGCGACTTCAAATAAAAAAAAACTAAAAAGAATGAAAATAATTCACCAATCAGGAACATGCTTCGTAGTATTACTTAGGGGAGGCCTATGTTCAACTGTGAATTTGAAGAGTTGTAACGACGATGATGATGATGATGATGATGATTATGATGATGATGATTTTTATAATGATGATAATGAAGTAATAAAAGCTTGCCACAAATTTCACAGTACGCGATCTACCCCGCGCGCACTAATTAAATTGCTTATTGCAAATTTATGTAAATTAAAAATACCTTATATATATATATATATATATCTTGAGAGATAGAATAGTTTTTATCCCGGTAAATGACGTGCAAAATTTTTTATTGCTAATTTAAGAATTTTTATAGGAAGGGTCGTCGGAAAGGGCAGAACAACGTCTGCCTGGTCAGCTAGTATATATATATATATATATATATATATATATATATATATATATATATATATTCTTCCATTCTAGTCCTGTCACACGCATCTGCGGTTTGATTTGCAAACAAGGATAAATGTAGATGTCTATGGGCCACAGCAACCACTTACCATCGGGTGAACTGTGTGCTCGTTTATCACCCTATCCTATACAAAAGAATCTATTTTATATTACATATATATATATATATATATATATATATACATATTGTATACTGGAGAAGGACTAAATACGCAATAAAAAATTTTGCACGTCATTTACCGGGATAAAAACTATTCTATCTCTCAAGTTGGGTCAAATAGCACACAGCGTGCAAAATTTTATTGAAATCAGTTCAGTAGTTTAGGAGTCCATCGCGGACGTGACGTACAACGTGACACGTAATTTATATATATAAAGATATATATGTATATATATATACATATATATATATATATATATATATATATACATACATATTGTATACTGGAGAAGGGTGACAAACGAGCACACAGTCCACCTGATAGTAAGTGGTTGCTGTGGCCCATACATCTTTATCTATCCTCGATTACGAATCAAAATGCGGATGTGTTTTCACTCGTGAGCACTAACACTGAATGCGTCTTGCATACCTTTGACGTACGTATAGTTTACGTACTCCCAAGGCATCTTCAGGCATTCACATGTCCTTAAAAATTATTGCTCCGATACGCAGGTTTCCAAACGACGTTTTCCTTCGCTGCAGAGCACGTGGTAAATGAGCACTTAAAATTTCAATTAAAAATTTCATTGGTGCCGGCAAGGATTGAAAACACGTAACTCGCGTAAAATTGAAGCCAAGCGCTTAGGTTTACTATGGCTCATAGTAATCATTCATTATAACAAAATCATAATTACAACTTCAGTACAAAAGTCCATACCACGAAGCACAGGAAGCAGTAATAATAAAATAAATCTTTCAGTGCATACATTCGATTAATATTGATTGACACATGAAGGTATAAGCGATAAATATTGATCAGTATATAGAGATATAATCAATAAATATTCTAATTATGATGCTTTAATTCACATGTCTGCGATGAAACACCCTTAAATACTACGGCTAAAGTGAGAGTAAACAGTCCATTAGAATTCAGCGCTCAATTTCGCGGAGTCAAACAGTCGAGACAGGGCGTTAGAGTACTTGATTTAAAAGAGATCTCAGACGAGCGCTCCATAGGGAAATAGAAATGCATTTAATCCATACGAAATGAAATTATGACTGTGCACGCTTGGTTCTGGAATTTAAACTGAGTTATTTAGTTACTTCTGAAGAATTTTGCTGAAGAATAGTCTTGTAATTCTTTACATTTCCTGCTTTATCGGCTAGGAAAATACCACAGCTTGAGATGTTTTGTTTTAAGGACTTGCCTTAATTGTCTGAGCAATTGATAATGAGGGCATTTACAAATTTTTCTACCACGAGTGTGGTGATGCTTTTTAATGAGCTGAGTGGTTGGAGGAAAAGTTGAACTACTAAGATAATATAAAATTTGATCTTTCTTCCTGCAATATTACTTATAGTTTATATTTATTCAATTTAATCCAAATTGCGTATAATTCCTAAAGGTATAAACATTAAAACGAGAGTAAAAATTTTCTAAAATTTGAACTGTATAAGCTTAAAACCGAAATACTTTTATTTGATACGCAACTTTTTACTTATGGTGACTGTTTAACAAATAAGATCATCTCAGTCCCAACTAGCAACATCTAGTCAGCGGAATATGATTAGCTCTCATTGCAGTGCTTGATATCTCGTGCTTTGACGCCATGTCCGGTTCGGTCGGAGTCTTTTATTTATTTATTTATTCAAACTTAATTGAACCTCACATCTATACAGGATCAAAAGGTGGACCTAATGTTAAAAGCATTCCAAGCTAGTCAACCTCAGGGCAGTGATAACACTACGAAGGCTTTCACTAGGTAGGTCTTTAGTTGTAAATGTACGAGATGTTCACTGTCTATCGGAATTATTCTGAATTTCCGAAAGTCACCTCTGACGACGTCTACAAGATACAAAAAGTTAGGACTTCTTTTCTTCCTTGACGTCCGCCGTGACGCCAGGGTAGATACAACTCATACCTATTTCTACCGCCATATAGCTGGGTGTACGCAGCTGTGTTCTGTTCTGACAGTTACAGGAAGGTGGTATAATTATATTAAAAAATTATGATTTACAAACGAGCTTAGTAGTGAAAAAAAATTGTTAGGAAACCGTCGTATGTGGGAAATGATAAAATGGTAGACACGTAAAGTTTGCGAACCTGCTTAAAGCAGCAATTCGGACTCTTATATTGTCCTATATACCCTCATAAATAACAATGCGTAATTAACTTAAAAATGAGTAATCGTCCAACCACGAAGATACATGGGTCGAGTATACACAAAAAGTGAAAACCTTTACGTTTCACAATACGGCCTAACGTATATTTGGTATTCCACAAAACGTTAGTACGCATATTCCGATGGAAATATGTGGCAACGTGAAACACTTTCTATTCTGAAATGTGCTATCGTTAGCTTTCAGAAATGTTTTGCCCTTTCAGTATTTTATAATGAATAAAGGACAATTTTTATGGAGTATTTCTATGCAACACGAACAGTCACAGAGCGAATTATAGTTGTTAAAACCCCGACGTCTAGCATTGTCATGAGGGTTAACAGTTTTCCGCTTACCATATGTTGCTAGTTAGTACTGAGGTGAACCCTTTTTGTACAGTTTTTATTTAATAAAACTTTTAAATTTGTTTATTGACAAACTTTGAACATACGGGATTATTTTGTAAAAGCGTATATATTGCCCCATAAATGTATTACTGATTCTGTGGAGTCTAGTAACTGACATTAAAACCTTATGTTTGTTCCTAGTGTTAAAGGTATGAACATCCTTATTCTTATCAAAGCTTTGTATGTTTTTATGTACATACATTACATTTTTATAAATATATTGCGATGCTAAAGTTAATGTGTTTATTTCTTTAAATTTTTCTCTGAGGGACTCTTTACAATTTAGTTTATAAATCGCCCGTACGGCTCTCAAAAGGCTTGCAAAACAAATATAGTTTCAGTATCAGTCGCATTACCCCATAGTAAAATTCCATAAGACTTTACGCTATGAAAGTAACTAGACTTTACTAATCTAGCTGTCTACATCTGTGAGATTTCTAATCTTTCATACGGAATATGCTGCAGAACTAAGTCTACTTGCTAATTAACATATACATTAGGTATTGTAAATTTAATACATTTTGTCTTATTGCCGTTTAAGAAAAATTGTTGGCGTCAAACCAATGTACTAATTTCGATAGAGCATTATTTACACCGTCATAATTAATTGACTGCCCTTTGAGTTACAAAATTAAGAGGATTAAGAACAGGAATGGGCCAAGAATCGAGTCCTGAGGAACGCCCATTTTGAACTCTGTTACTTAAATATGAAGTAATAAGTCTAAGCGCCAAATTTTTTACACCGTAATGTTGACGTTTCCTGATTAATGTCCCGTGATGAACAAAATCGAAGGCCTTGGAAAGATCATAGGAAATATCTATGGCATCCATTTAATTCTCCCAGGCATTAAAATATATAAGCTCAACACCGGCGTCAAACGTCGAGCTACCACTTGAAAAACCAAATTGTTTTTTATAAAGTAATTTATTTCTATTAAAAAAATAACAATTGATCAAAAATTATTTTTTCAAAAATTTTACTGAGAGTTGGTAGTACCGAAATAGCTCTTAAATTAGCGGGGTCCAATGTACTACCAGATTTAAACAAAGGTATTACTTTACTATACTTCATTAAATCAGGAGGCACTACAGAATCGATACAAGTATTAAAAATAATAGCATAATAAGGTGCAATTAAATCTATTATGGACGCAATATCTCTAAAGGAAATCCCCCATAAACTTGCGGTTTTCTTTACATGAATGATTTTGAAGTATTTTACTCACGCGTGTTTTTTTTTTACTTTAAAGAATATACGTAGTTGGGTTTTAATTTAATTAAAAAAAACAAGTAATATTTCAGAAACAAACAATAAATTTAATATTTTTCTAATAGTTTAACATCTCCTTCAAGAAATGTATCAAATGTTTCACCGCATTTCAAAATGGCGCCGCCCTGGTGGCAGAAAAAGTTGTAAATGCCCTCATAGTCAATTGATCAGATAGTTAAGATAAATATTTACTACAAAACATGTCCAGATCTAAAATTTTACTGGCTGATAAAGAAGAAAAAGTGAAGAGTTACAGGGCTAATCTTCAGCAAATTTCCTCAGAAGTAACTAAATAACTCAGTTTAAATTCCTGAACCAGGCATGCACAGTCATAATTTGATTATTAGATTATTATATGATTATTAGAGCGCTCGTCTGATATCTCTTTGAAATCCAGCGACCTTACTCTAACGTCTTGTGTGTTTGACAGCAGCCCGTGCAGCCAGATGTTTTCGGTCACAGATATTGCCATGATAGTTAACTAAGATGAAGAATGGTGCGATTCACCATTTGAGTATCTTTTTCCTAGCTTGTTTGTTTCTAGTATTTGCATTTAAAAACTATTTGCTCGTACTACTTACTACTACTAGCTCGTAAGTATATTTTTGTGAGCATACATTACATGTTAAGAGGAAAAAGTTAATATATTATTTCTTCAAAATTTTGTCTTAATGATTCTTTAGGTTCTCAGTTGCTGATTGCTCCAATGGACCTCTTCTCATAAACAAATATAATTTCAGTATTAGCCAATGTCAGCATCATCGAAAAATTCCAAAAAAACAAACTTATGGCTTTCAAAAGATCAAGTATTATGTCGTTAACGCTACTCGCAAACAAAATACCGGCGACAAGCGGCATTAACAATGGTAATATAAATCTGGTATTGATATTGTTTATCCACGTACCGTGCCTGACGACGAACCAAAGCGAACCAATGAGGTGACGTTATATTTTTCTCAACTCTGCAAGTGACATAGAATATAGTATATTTATATATTGCATATGCTTATTTTTCAGTAAACTTTTTACGCTGTCGGGTTTTATTTAATTACTGTGCAAATCATTAAGCATGTTGTATATATATATGACGGGACCAGCACCATTGCACGTGCGGCGCGGTAGCCGTCCGGGCAGTTAGATAGATTTCTTGTAAATAACACGTGTTCCGCACACCTGCACCATTGCACCTGCAGTGGCGCTCGTTTTGCTTGTATAAAACGGACGGCGCGGCCGCCGTTAGGACAGTCTTGGCTCTGACGTGGAACGGTGCGCTTGTCGTATTCCGTTACTAGTTTATCCTCGACTCGTTGGATAATTAGTTCGTGTAAACGAATTAATTATTATTCCTAACTACAAAATTAGTCTCTGTACTATACTCAATTACCCTTTCTACATCAGAAGTAGGATAAAGTCCCCATTTTTGCCCACATTTAATCTTCAAATAGTATGAGGATTATTACATTTGTGGAAGACTGTAATGCATTCCGCATTGATGAATCTGTTTTTATGTTAAATACCGTAATGAAATTTGCTATGCTACTTACGATATTTTCGTATCATTAAAGTGTAGAGAAAAGATAAAGTGAAATTATTTAAGCCCATTTTTTTTTAATTTGTTCGATTTGTATTAAAAGTACCCCGCAAGTATTTTCATTATTTCATAATGTACCTAAATATGTTAACAAATGTCGAAAGAAATTGGAGGCTTTCTAATTAACTTATTCAAGTTATGTTGTAATTTGATAGTTCACGCGAAACATGATTATCATTTGCTATATTTTGAAGTTCAAAACTTTTAAGGGATGTACCAAAATAAAGGATTAACTTTAACACGCTATGAATTGAAAATAAGTGACATTTTTGTGTTCTAATGTGTTGATCAGTGTTGCAGTTTGCTCCGAATATTGTGTCTTCGACAAGATTGGGGTTTGATGTCGAGGGATTCGTAGAAGTCTCTACAACAATGATCAATGAGGAAGATGTTGTGACGGCTAATCGAACATGGTCAGGTACGGCCGAGCGCTGGTAAGATTGAGCCTACACCGCTACAGACGGTAACTTATCGGCTGATCTTACGGCAGGACAATTTAAGCGGCCGCCGAACAAATGATGCTTTGGCGCTGTAAATGGACGTCTGAGGTCGGCTTTCGTAGATTTTGCGCAGTTAACTCCTTTCCTTTGAAATGTTGTGGTATTTGCCTCTACACATAGTTTTGTTATTTTTTTGCAATGTTATCAAATGTCATACTGTTGCCGTTTCTTAAGAGAATGTGTGATGAATTTTGGAAGCTCGGAATTCCATGGTGCGCAATAAATTTATCTCGATTTCTTTTAATTTTACAACGCATTGCAACGATTCGCTAGAGCTAGTACGGCTACGGCGCGACGGCTCGCTGGCGCGATTGTGGCACGAACGCAGCAGAACGAAAAGCTGGAGTGCGTTTGCCTGAAGGTAGTCATATCGGCGCGTTTATGACTTAAATGAAGTCTGGGATGGTCGACCGTTGTAATATTTAACAAGAGTTAATATCTGTTAGCAGGTGGTGATAACTGATAGACCGTATGCTGTTCACTGTCAACCGCCCGAGGACGTGCGACAGTCAGAGGTAGCCGTGTCTGTGCATCTAGAAAATACTAGAGACGTTGCAACACTCTAGCGAAGTAATTATTCTTGTGCAGGAAAGGAACATGGAGTTGCAGGAAGGCTGGTGTGTGCTGCACTGGGATGTGTCGTGTTGCTGTTGGTTTACATACTTAGGTGTTATCATGTCACTACGTCCCTCACGATACACTTTTGTGTGATTGTGACAGGTACATGTTTGCGGTATGGTTGGTCTGTACCTGTTCTATATTGAATTGAAAAAAAAAGAGAGTAAGAAAAAAAAGTGGTTATTACTATCATTGCAGGGCGTTTGCCGGTCCAATGATATAGCTACAGGGAATAGTAATTCCGGACTAGCAAATAGTACCTGAAAAAAAAGAGAGTAAGAAAAAAAATAGTTCTTACTATCATTGCAGGGCTTTGTGCCGGTCCAATGATATGGCTATAGGGAATAGTGATTCCAGACTAGCGAAAACAGTACTTAAAAAAAAAAGAGAAAATAGAAAAGCTACAGACTAATCATTCCGATCTCGCATAAAGTTGATTAAAGTTTTGTGGGGCTTACTGCCGGAACAAAACTGATTATCACCCAAGTCTGAAGGGTCAATATAGACCGGACCATACGCTGTTATGTCAGGATAGTCGAACGATGTTTTTTTGTCTACAGATAACTAAAATTGTGATGGAGCGCGTGCGAGGACGCACGCATGTCAGTATGGCCGTGACGGGACCAGCACCATTGCACGTGCGGCGCGGTAGCCGTCCGGGCAGTTAGATAGATTTCTTGTAAATAACACGTGTTCCGCACACCTGCACCATTGCACCTGCAGTGGCGCTCGTTTTGCTTGTATAAAACGGACGGCGCGGCCGCCGTTAGGACAGTCTTGGCTCTGACGTGGAACGGTGCGCTTGTCGTATTCCGTTACTAGTTTATCCTCGACTCGTTGGATAATTAGTTCGTGTAAACGAATTAATTATTATTCCTAACTACAAAATTAGTCTCTGTACTATACTCAATTACCCTTTCTACATCAGAAGTAGGATAAAGTCCCCATTTTTGCCCACATTTAATCTTCAAATAGTATGAGGATTATTACATTTGTGGAAGACTGTAATGCATTCCGCATTGATGAATCTGTTTTTATGTTAAATACCGTAATGAAATTTGCTATGCTACTTACGATATTTTCGTATCATTAAAGTGTAGAGAAAAGATAAAGTGAAATTATTTAAGCCCATTTTTTTTTAATTTGTTCGATTTGTATTAAAAGTACCCCGCAAGTATTTTCATTATTTCATAATGTACCTAAATATGTTAACAAATGTCGAAAGAAATTGGAGGCTTTCTAATTAACTTATTCAAGTTATGTTGTAATTTGATAGTTCACGCGAAACATGATTATCATTTGCTATATTTTGAAGTTCAAAACTTTTAAGGGATGTACCAAAATAAAGGATTAACTTTAACACGCTATGAATTGAAAATAAGTGACATTTTTGTGTTCTAATGTGTTGATCAGTGTTGCAGTTTGCTCCGAATATTGTGTCTTCGACAAGATTGGGGTTTGATGTCGAGGGATTCGTAGAAGTCTCTACAACAATGATCAATGAGGAAGATGTTGTGACGGCTAATCGAACATGGTCAGGTACGGCCGAGCGCTGGTAAGATTGAGCCTACACCGCTACAGACGGTAACTTATCGGCTGATCTTACGGCAGGACAATTTAAGCGGCCGCCGAACAAATGATGCTTTGGCGCTGTAAATGGACGTCTGAGGTCGGCTTTCGTAGATTTTGCGCAGTTAACTCCTTTCCTTTGAAATGTTGTGGTATTTGCCTCTACACATAGTTTTGTTATTTTTTTGCAATGTTATCAAATGTCATACTGTTGCCGTTTCTTAAGAGAATGTGTGATGAATTTTGGAAGCTCGGAATTCCATGGTGCGCAATAAATTTATCTCGATTTCTTTTAATTTTACAACGCATTGCAACGATTCGCTAGAGCTAGTACGGCTACGGCGCGACGGCTCGCTGGCGCGATTGTGGCACGAACGCAGCAGAACGAAAAGCTGGAGTGCGTTTGCCTGAAGGTAGTCATATCGGCGCGTTTATGACTTAAATGAAGTCTGGGATGGTCGACCGTTGTAATATTTAACAAGAGTTAATATCTGTTAGCAGGTGGTGATAACTGATAGACCGTATGCTGTTCACTGTCAACCGCCCGAGGACGTGCGACAGTCAGAGGTAGCCGTGTCTGTGCATCTAGAAAATACTAGAGACGTTGCAACACTCTAGCGAAGTAATTATTCTTGTGCAGGAAAGGAACATGGAGTTGCAGGAAGGCTGGTGTGTGCTGCACTGGGATGTGTCGTGTTGCTGTTGGTTTACATACTTAGGTGTTATCATGTCACTACGTCCCTCACGATACACTTTTGTGTGATTGTGACAGGTACATGTTTGCGGTATGGTTGGTCTGTACCTGTTCTATATTGAATTGAAAAAAAAAGAGAGTAAGAAAAAAAAGTGGTTATTACTATCATTGCAGGGCGTTTGCCGGTCCAATGATATAGCTACAGGGAATAGTAATTCCGGACTAGCAAATAGTACCTGAAAAAAAAGAGAGTAAGAAAAAAAATAGTTCTTACTATCATTGCAGGGCTTTGTGCCGGTCCAATGATATGGCTATAGGGAATAGTGATTCCAGACTAGCGAAAACAGTACTTAAAAAAAAAAGAGAAAATAGAAAAGCTACAGACTAATCATTCCGATCTCGCATAAAGTTGATTAAAGTTTTGTGGGGCTTACTGCCGGAACAAAACTGATTATCACCCAAGTCTGAAGGGTCAATATAGACCGGACCATACGCTGTTATGTCAGGATAGTCGAACGATGTTTTTTTGTCTACAGATAACTAAAATTGTGATGGAGCGCGTGCGAGGACGCACGCATGTCAGTATGGCCGTGACGGGACCAGCACCATTGCACGTGCGGCGCGGTAGCCGTCCGGGCAGTTAGATAGATTTCTTGTAAATAACACGTGTTCCGCACACCTGCACCATTGCACCTGCAGTGGCGCTCGTTTTGCTTGTATAAAACGGACGGCGCGGCCGCCGTTAGGACAGTCTTGGCTCTGACGTGGAACGGTGCGCTTGTCGTATTCCGTTACTAGTTTATCCTCGACTCGTTGGATAATTAGTTCGTGTAAACGAATTAATTATTATTCCTAACTACAAAATTAGTCTCTGTACTATACTCAATTACCCTTTCTACATATACATTATACGACAAATATAATTATTTAGATAATTTGTAAATAAAGTGTCTTTGGATTACGACACCAACGCATTTTTTGTCTAAAAGAGAGGTAAACGAGTATACATCTCACCTGATGGTAAGTGTCGTCTGCCACCCATGAACAACTAATACACTGGGTTAATCGCAGGTGCGTTACCAGCTTTATAAGGAATTTCATTGAAGGATCTTCACCTCGAGATATCGACTATCTTTCCTCCCACTGTGAGCAAGGCAACTTTAACCTAACCGTGGTCTTGTAAGTTTCCGAGATTGACAGTGAGGAAATACGACCTCTTTACTCATTTTCATCCCTATTTTCATCTGCTACCTTTCAATGGTACAGGCGTCTTACACCTGTATATACTAGCAATACGAATGCGACTAAGGCTGTTGGGGTAGTAGGAAAATAGGATAGAATTATGACGTTAGAAAATTTTATAAATGGTAGAGAGACAGCACTTCCTACCATTTTTGTATAGATAGCTTGCTGTGGTTTGATAAAAAATACCACACATCGACACTTTAATACACAGTTATATGTAAAGTTTGCTGACTGCTTCGTTGGTTTAGTGTAAGTCAGTGCGAAGGTTAACTCGTGAAATCTTGGAATCGAATCCTAGGTTAAGCAAAAAAGATTTGTTGCGTTCTTCATTCAAGGAATTCTCAGTTACAGACCAAAGTCAGAAAGTTGGCTGTTATTCCCCACGTTCTTTGGAAAGCATTTAAACCGTTGGTACTATGGCTTATCTATCTCTGAACTTGTCTGATAGCCGTCCCATCCGATTATGCAAATGAGGGTTAAAAGTGTGCACTTTTGTACATGCGTGCACTATAATGTTGTCCTGCAGATTGCATGTCTCAGCTGATATTGGACGCTGTAACCGAAATTCAATCTGTAAGACATTATTATTAATTGTTAGAAAGCTAGTTGACTTGTAATTTTGACCTATCTTCCATTCAGGATTTTTGGCATTCCTTGGGCCTATGTTCAGCAGTGGACTGTAATGCTGATGACGATGATCCATTCAACTTAAATAGTGTAATTTTAATTTTCTCAGTCCAATGAGCGATCCTGCGAGATAAGATAAGACTGAAGTAGGCCTGATAAAGTCTAAACACACCGTTAGTAGTGTTCAGTAAGTCCTCTTATCCAGTAACATTTACTAGATAATAACAGCGTTATACATTTTATACATAAAATTTGATAACATACTGCATTGTAAGCTTGTAAATCTCAAACTTTAAAACTTAGTTGCAAACAATAGTCAACGTAGGTGATTGTACAGCCAAATTTAGTTCAGATATTGTTTCGAACAAATATGACACGAAATTATAACTTCAATAACATTTTCTCGAATTAAGGCAGTGCATAAGCTCACTAGAACCATAAATTGTGTTTTATACAGAACTAACAAAGAGGAATAATCATTATTAAATTCAAAATATTAAATATAAAATGTCCAAAAACACAAGGTTGAATATTACAAGGATCCTAACAAAACAAAAATTTTTACGAGCGCTACGGATTAACGAAGCGAAAGCACCGCAGAACAATATTCTGGCGGTATTTTTTTTGTGAGACCATTAAACATGAAACAAAATTTGTTTATCGAGTTACCAGTTAGAATATTTAATTTAATTGCTGTCATCACGCAACTACTAAACGTTTTAAATTTATTTGATAAACGACCTGGTTTCATGTCTAAGGAATTAAATATAAATTAATAATACAATAAAGTTTAATTATTGTCTACTTGCATAAATTTATTTTGCAAGGGAGTTATATCGACGTAGTATACTAATAAAGAATAGTTGTATTTCGAGCTCATGGGCCTAAGCGCTTGCCGTGAATTATATAGTATGCAAACAATTCCAGCTTAATCACCACCAACACCAAGGAAAACATCATGGGGAAACTGCACGTCTCAGGAATAATGGCACGTAAAGTCCACTAACACGCATTTGAGCAGATTAATGGACAAACAAATACATTACATTTCGGAAAAGAGTCTGGTATGTGCCCAGATGTTGGCTTGTTACTTTATCTTACTTCTATTACGATTGTTGTCCAAAATAATTTAACTTAACCTAGTGCTAAAATATTATTATTAAAATATATATTTAATATTGCGCCTGGCTGAGAGCCCGACGTGAGCAGACAATTCCAGATAATCCCACCGATTTTAATGGCATCCACCCTGACTAATGAGATTCCATTTTTATTTTCTCTATCTTTAAATATACCGCAATAACTTCCTGTACAAGTATTAATACCACTATTCAAATATTTTTTTGTTTGATTTCTGTTCTTTTCTCTACGTAACAAATAATACATCATAAATATTTTTTTTTGTATGTAAACAAGCACACACCTGATTGAAAGAAATACGAATTAATTTGAATGAAAAATAATGATGAATTTTGTAGCCTATATACGACACCGTTATTTATTAATCATTGTCAATAAATTACCATTCAGAAGTCACACTTAAAAATTGACTTCAGTTCTTGTCACGCATATGAAACACACCAGCATTTTAAATATGTACTGTTATTTCACTCTGGTATTCTGAGAGAACGTGGTCCTTTCCTAGTCCACAGACCCATTTATCCTGCAATTATTAAACTTTGCAGGGCGCTCTAACACGTGTAAATGACATAAAATTTTTTTTTAAATTCATTACATAAAGTTGATATTATTTAATTCATTACATAAAATAAATATTACTTGATTTATACCAGGTGATGGTACTCCTTTGCTGCCTAGGAGGAGGTCTATGTGGGTAGACTACCACCCTCTTACCTATTTCAGCCGCCAAAAAGAAGTTTTGTTTGTTTTGTTTGCACTACTGTATTCCGGTCTGAAAGTTATAGTGGGCCAGTATAACTACAGGCTGTGAGGCATTCCATTTTGGACCTTGAATATACAGATATAAATGTTTTCACTTACAATATTATATCAAAATATATTTCGTTACTTATGTGTATTTATTTTACGTTCTTTTCTTTCCTTTGCCATTTTCTTTCCATATTTTTTTCTTTCAATTGCTATTTCTAATTCACACCTCTCCATGAATTGACTGGAGAATGTTTTATACATTAGGTCGGCTCTTTACATCTTTTTTTTTTCCAAGGGAATGCAATTACGATTTAAAAATTCTATATACTTAAATGAAACTAGTTTTTACGGATTTTATCGCGTATATTATCTTATTTATATTTCCGATGTTTCGAGCACTTCACAGCACCCATGATCATGGGAGAGAAATATTATGCTTGTTTCAGTTTCTCTTTGTCGCCAATTATGACACCGACAGAAGAATATGGGACAGTGGAAGTTCATTAGGTGTCATCATTATTATTTCAGCTTTTCATAAGTCCTCTGCTGAACATAGGCCTCCCCCAAAGAATGCCACAAAGCACAGTCCTGAGCTAACTGCATCCATCGACTTCCTGCATATCTTACCAGGTCGTCACTCATTTAGCGCCCTACACTTCGTCCGCCGGTACAAGGGCGTCACTCGAGAACCTTTTCCCCATCGGTTGTCGGTTCTTCGAGCTATATGGTTGGCCCATTGCCACTAAAGCTTGCTAATCCGTTGGGCTATATTGGTCACTCTAGTTCTACTGCGGATATCTTCCTTTCTAAGTTTATCACGCAGAGAAACTCCGAGCATAGCCCTCTCTATAGCTCGCTGAGCGACCTTGAGCTTCCTCATCCGGTCAGCAGTGAAGGACCACGTTTCAGTACCATATGTCATCACTGGCAACATGCACTGTTTGTACAGTCTCGTTTTCAAGTTTTAAGGTATAGATGACGAGAAGATGTGCCGTAATTTCCCGAACGCTACCCAACCGAGTTGAATCCGTCGATTGACCTCTCGGTCGAAGTTGAACTTACCTAGTCGGACTATTTGTCGCAGGTAAACATACTCATTAACAACTTCGAGCTTAGTACTCCCAACAACTACTGGCGTAGGTGTGACATGGACATTAAACATGATCTTTGTATTGTCCATGTTCATCTCAAGGCCCATCTGTTGGAAAACACTATTCAGATCATTGAGCATAGTGCTTAGATCCTCCAGCGATTCTGCCATAAGGACGATATCGTCAGCAAATCGAAGGTGAGTGATGTACTCGCCACTGATGTTAATCCCGTATACTTTCCAGACCAGAAGCTTGAAAAAGTCTTCCAATGCAGCGGCGAAGAGTTTCGGGGATTTCACGTCACCCAGTCTTACACCTCTCTGCAATTGGATAAGTTTCGTACTCTGGTTCTGTACTCGGATAGCCATCGTAGCCCTACTGTACAAGCACTTCAGCACTTCGATATACCGACAATAAACTTAGCATCGCTAATGGGACTGCAGCACCGCCCAACCTGTATGACCTTCAGCGAATACCTTTTGGTGATTCTGAGTATAAGCTACGCAACTCTAGTCGACAAACTCCCAATCTTTACAACGTTGTTAACGAGAGACTTGTGGACGATAAATCCGACACCTCCTTGGGATAGATTGTCGCCTTCCCGGTCATAGAACAAATTGCTGGATTCGAGGATTACCGTGTCCTCCCCCTCTCTTCGGTCTTCGCATAATCCTATGACATTCCAGCGCAACTTGTACATCTCTTCTTCCAGCTCCAGGATCTTCTCGTCATTCCTCAGGGTGCGTGGGTTATAAGTTGCCAGGTCGAGTCGTCGTATGTGGCAACCGAACCTCCACTGGAGATTCTTAGCACCCCTTGCCTCGTCGTTACCATGGTGGCTACCGTAGCCAGGCATAGCGGGGCCGCTGGGGACTGGGGCCGTCTCTTCGTTACTTTCATAGGGGATATATTGCCATAGTTGCCACGCTTGGCGAGCGGGTTGGCAACCGCAGTTATTTTATTGTTATTTTGCTGTTATCAGAAAGATGCCGCTGCCCATCCTCTGCCTCAGTTTCCCTCTGTCGCCTTTTACGACACCCATGGGGTGTGTGGGGTAGTGAGTATTCTTACCCGCCACTACACGGGGATCGTAAGGTGTAATTGAATACAATTTGTTATTAAATACTCGTAGCTTAAATTAATTATTACATGTTTGTTTTTAAATTGTGATGAAATATTAAAGAAAACATAAAATTGTTGATTACCTTTGTGTGTACCATTTCCAAAATTGTATAAGTAATTTTACTAAATATAATTATTGTCTTTTTAATTGTAAAAGTTTATGAACATGAATAAAATACAACTTACAAGCAAATGTAATTATATCTAACATAAATACTTCTATTTAACATAATAAATAAATTAAAGGAAAAAGTGTTCTACAAAATTATACAGTATATAAAGCTTAACTTAAGTAAAATATACTTGATAAATCACCGCCGCCTGTTGGTAGTGTTCCCAGAAGACTGGGTGAGTTGCCTCGCTGTATTGCGAGGCTGACTCGCTGATCCAAATATCTGCCAGCTTTTGGATCACCAAACCATTGACAAGGTGTGATGAGATATCTCTGTACAAGCTCCTTGCTTCAAGTCCGCACGGCCCCAGCGTTTTTACACCAAACGGCACAAACATGTATCCTTCTTCGAGGTCTGCATATTGGCGCCGCTTGTTAGACTCGGCAACAGCAGCAGCCGCTAATGTGTGAACACAAGTAACATCCCGTACTAAATAGTGCGATTTTTTCCATGAAATGAGTGTTATTCCATCAGGCTTCTTGCCATGGTCCCGCAATATACCAATTGGCTCTGAAATTGCAGGTGCGTTGATACTGGTTAAGGCCAATCGAATGAAGTCATTAATGGCTTTATGGCGAAGGGATGCGATAAACGCTCCACTCACTCGCCAGGCCGTGGTGGCAGAGAATGTCGACCTCTTTACCACAGCGGAAGCGATGGAGCTGATTTGTTTCTAAACCTAATCTCAGACTGATAGCAAGAGAGAATGTGGTACTGTCCAAGAGTGTTCCTATATTTGATGAGGGCAGTGCATTCAACCACTAGCCCGACTCCTTCTCCTCAGATGCTAAAAGATGAGCTCGCTCTGTAGGGTTTCCGCATTTTCGTACTAGGTTTTTCGGAACCTGGATACTGAGCAGCTCATTCCAATGCCTCTGCGAAGGTGGGTTTGTAGGAAAAACCTGGTCCGAATTCCATTAAGTTCTAACGTGATATGAACTGAGGCCAAGAAAACCACCAAATTTTAGAGGAAGTGTAGCCTGAACCCTAGAATTTTAATTTATTGGACAATTTAGTCAAATCATATAATCGAGACGATGTTAAAATGGGACGTTCATCCAAAGATTTCAACACTGCAGCACGTACGTACAATTTAGCATGCCATGTGTGGGCTTATTTCTTTCAAACGACTGGATGACTCTTCAAATTTCAAAATCTGTTCACTGACAAAGCATTGAAAGGACTCATCCAGGATAGGAGCACCTAGAAGACGAAGCGATTTGCTGTTAATTATCTTTACATTTGGGTCTAAGGAAATAAATATAAATTAATAATACAATAAAGTTTAATTATTGTCTACTTGCATATATTTATTTCGCAAGGGAGTTATATCGACGTAGTATACTAATAAAGAATAATTGTATTACGAGCACATGGGCCTAAGCGCTTGCCGTGAATTATATAGTTTGCAAGCAATTCCAGCTTAATCACCACCAACACCAAGGAAAACATCATGGGGAAACTGCACGTCTCAGGAATAATGGCACGTAAAGCCCACTAACACGCATTTGAGCAGATTAATGGATAAACAAATACATTACATTTCGGAAAAGAGTCTGGAATGCGCCCAGATGTGGCCTTGTTACTTTATCTTACTTCTATTACGATTGTTGTCCAAAATAATTTAACTTAACCTAGTGCTAAAATATTATTATTAAAATATATATTTAATATTACGCCTGGCTGAGAGCCCGACGCGAGCAGACAATTCCAGATAATCCCACCGATTTTAATGGCATCAACCCTGACTAATGAGATTCCATTTTTATTTTCTCTATCTTTAAATATACCGCAATAACTTCCTGTACATACTTATATTATAAATTAATTCTCATGTTATCATCATCATAATTACAGCCCTTCACAGTTTTACGGTGGAACATCGGCTTCCCCCATAGAAAACCACAAAATACAGTTCCGAGCCACTAGCATTGATGCATGTTTTACCCAATCTTTAATAAATACAATTCAAAATTTATATTCTATTTGAAAAACACAACATTTAAATTTTATAGTAGATGAAAATTTAAGTGAAATACTTAGCGGCGTATCGGAAGTTGTGAAAATGTATTTTAGCACTCTCTTAAGTGCCGTCACCACCTAAAAGGTGTTCCATAAATCAAATATGTTGCAGAATAAAATACAAAGTCAGTGTCGCAGCTGTTGACAAGATATATCAATGGTAATTTCACGAAAATAAGGTACGTAATAAGATGATTTCAAATTTACATTCCGTGATGTTTTCATGTGGCTTCAAGAACGAATATAAAACTTTTCTACGAATATCGAACATTTACGCGATGCGGATTCCTTTTCTGCCTATGACTCCGTCTGGATAGACACTACCCTTTCACCTAGCACTGCCGTGTTCTGCTCGGAGGGACTAAGAGAGCCGGTATATTATTCTGTGTGGTATTCTATCCTAGTCTCTAGAAGTGACAACCCATATGTAGCTTTCTTTGCTTGAAATTGGTTACAGATGTCCATGGACAGCAGTAGCCACTTACCATCAAGTGAACTGTAAATTTTGTTGTCACTTCGGTTTTAAAATAAAAATTTATTTATTAAAGAAGTTAAATTATTATGTTGATGTATAATGTAATTTGAAAGCTTTGATTTGAATTTTAAACTTTTAATGACCATCAAACTCCTTAGTTTTCAGACAAATATTACTCATTATACTCTTGATTAAAACTCCACAATATATAACATATACCTTTCAAGAAAAGAGCCTACTCCTTACTAAAAGGCCGCAATGCACTTGCGATTTCCCTGGCGTTGCTTGGTGTTGTGAGTTGTATGCTCGTTTGCCCTTTTTATAGCATAAAGGTGACAAGCAAGCACGCAGTCCATCTAATAGTAAATGGTTGCTATGGACCATAGACATTTACATCTATCCTCTTTTGCGAATCAAAATGCAGATGCGTTGTCAGCCGTGAGGACTAAAATAAAATGTGTCCTTTCCAGTAAAAAGGGTCTCCTGCTCTCTACACCCACCATACAAAACACAGCAGCATTAAGCTGCTATCTTAGAGGATTAAGAACAAGAATGTGCCAAGAATCGAGTCCTGAGGAACGCCCATTTTGAACTCTGTTACTTAAATATGAAGTAATAAGTCTAAGCGCCAAATTTTTTACACCGTAATGTTGTAGTTTCCTGATTAATGTGCCGTGATGAACAAAATCGAAAGCCTTGGAAAGATCATAGGAAATATCTAAGGCATCCATTTAATTCTCCAAGGCATTAAAATATATTTCATAAGCTCAACACCGGCGTCAGACGTCGAGCTACCCCTTAAAAAACGAAATTGGTTTTTATGAAGTAATTTATTTCTATTAAAAAAATAACAATTATTTTTTCAAAAATTTTACTGAGAATTGGCAGTACCGAAATAGCTCTTAAATTAGCGAGGTCCAATGTACTACCAGATTTAAACAAAGGTATTACTTTACTATACTTCATTAAATCAGGAGGCACACCATAATTAATACAAGTATTAAAAATAATAGCATAATAAGGTGCAATTAAATCTATTATGGACGCAATATCTATAAAGGAAATCCCCCATAAACTTGCAGTTTTCTTTACATCAATGATTTTGAAGTATTTTACTCACGCGTGTTTTTTTTTTACTTTAAAGAATATACGTAGTTGGGTTTTAATTTAATCAAAAAACAAGTAATATTTCAGAAACAAACAATAATTTAAATATTTTTCTAATAGTTTAACATCTCCTTCAAGAAATGTAACAAATGTTTCACCGCATTTCAAAATGGCACCGCCCTGGTGGCAGAAAAAGTTGTAAATGCCCTCATAGTCAATTGATCAGATAGTTAAGATAAATATTTACTACAAAACATGTCCAGATGTGAAATTTTACTGGCTGATAAAAAAGAAAAAGTGAAAAGTTACAGGGCTAATCTTCAGCAAATTTCCTCAGAAGTAACTAAATAACTCAGTTTAAATTCCTGAACCAGGCATGCACAGTCATAATTTGATTATTAGATTATTATATGATTATTAGAGCGCTCGTCTGAGATCTCTTTGAAATCCAGCGACCTTACTCTAACGTCTTGTGTGTTTGACAGCAGCCCGTGCAGCCAGATGTTTTCGGTCACAGATATTGCCATGATAGTTAACTAAGATGAAGAATGGTGCGATTCACCATTTGAGTATCTTTTTCCTAGCTTGTTTGTTTCTAGTATTTGCATTTAAAAACTACTTACTCGTACTACTTACTACAACTAGCTCGTAAGTATATTTTTGTGAGCATACATTACATGTTAAGAGGAAAAAGTTAATATATTAGTTGTTCAAAATTTTGTCTTAATGATTCTTTAGGTTCTCAGTTGCAGATTGCTCCAATGGGCCTCTTCTGCAAAAGAAATATAATTTCAGTATTAGTCGATGTCAGCATCATCGGAAAATTTAAAAAAAACAAACTTATGGCTTTCAAAAGATCAAGTATTATGTCGTTAACGCTACTCGTAAACAAAATACCGGCGACAAGCAGCAGCAACAATGGTAATAAGAATCTGGTATTGATATTGTTTATCCACGTACCATGCCTGACGACGAACCAAAGCGAACCAATGAGGTGACGTTATATTTTTCTCAACTCTGCAAGTGACATAGAATATAGTATATTTATATATCGCATCTGCTTATTTTTCAGTAAAATTTTGTAACGCAGTCGGGTTTTATTTAATTACTGTGCAAATCATTAAGCATGTTATATATATACATTATACAAATATATTTATTTAGATAATTTGTAAATAAAGTGTCTTTGAATTACGACACCAACGCATTTTTTTTCTAAAAAAGAGGTAAACGAGCATGCAGCTCACCTGATGGTAAGTGTCGTCTGCCACCCATGAACAACTAATACACTGGGGTAATCGCAGGTGCGTTGCCAGCTTTATAAGGAATTTCATTGAAGGATCTTCACCTCGAGATATCGACTATCTTTCCTCCCACTGTGAGCAAGGCAACTTTAACCTAACCGTGGTCTTGTAAGTTTCCGAGATTGACAGTGAGGAAATCCGACCTCTTTACTCATTTTCATCCCTATTTTCATCTGCTACCTTTCAATGGTACAGGCGTCTTACACCTGTATATATTAGCAATACAAATACGACTAAGGCTGTTGGGGTGGTAGGAAAATAGGATAGAATTATGACGTTAGAAAGTTTTATAAATGGTAGAGAGACAGCACTTCCTACCATTTTTGTATAGATAGCTTGCTGTGGTTTGATAAAAAATACCACACATCGACACTTTAATACACAGTTATATGTAAAGTTTGCTGACTGCTTCGTTGGTTTAGTGTTAGTCAGTGCCAAGGTTAACTCGTAAAATCTTGGAATCAAATCCTAAGTTAAGCAAAAAAGATTTCTTGCGTTCTTTCATCAAGGAATTCTCAGTTGCAGACCAAAGTCAGAAAGTTGGCTGTTATTCCCCACGTTCTTTCGAAAGCATTTAAACCGTTGGTACTATGGCTTATCTATCTCTGAACTTGTCTGATATCCGTCCCATCCTATTATGCAAATGAGGGTTAAGAGTGTGCACTTTTGTTAGCGCACACATGCGTGCATTATAATGTTTTCCTGCAAATTGCATGTCTCCGCTGATATTGGACGCTGTAACCGAAATTCAATCTGTAAGACATTATTATTAATTGTTAGAAAGCTAGTTGACTTGTAATTTTGACCTATCATCCATTCAGGATTTGTGGCATTCCTTGGGAGAGGCCTATGTTCAGCAGCGGACTGTAATGCTGATGACGATGATCCATTCAACTTAAATAGTGTAATTTTAATTTTCTTAGTCCAATGAGCGAGCCTGCGAGATAAGATTAGACTGAAGTAGGCCTGATAAAGTCTAAACACACCGTTAGTAGTGTTCAGTAAGTCCTCTACTCGAGTAACATTTACTAGATAATAACAGCGTTATACATTTTGTACGTAAAATTTGATAAAATATTGCATTGTAAGCTTGTAAATTTCAAACTTTAAAACTTAGTTGCAAACAATAGCCAACCTAGGTGATTGTACAGCCAAATTAAGTTCAGATATTGTTTCGAACAAATATGACACGAAATTATAACTTCAGTAACATTTTCTCGAATTAAGGCAGTGCATAAGCTCACTAGAACCATAAATTAAATTTTATACAGAACTAATAAAGAGGGATAATCATTATAAAATTCAAAATATTAGATATAAAATGTCCAAAAACACAAGGTTGAATATTACAAGGATCCTAACAAAACAAACATTTTTACAAGCATTACGGATTACAAAGCGAAAGCTCCGCAGAACAATATTCTGGCGGTATTTTTTTTGTGAGGCCATTAAACATGACACAAAATTTGTTTATCGAGTTACCAGTTAGAATATTTAATTTAATTGGTGTCATCATGCAACTACTAAACGTTTTAAATTTATTTGATAAACGACCTGGTTTCATATCTCATCTGTCAACCTTTTTTATTATTTTGTAATTGCTGCCTGTTGTTTTTAAAAACTTATTTGACATTTTTATAAAAATAATTGTAGCAAACCAGCAACAGTTAACCTGGCAGTAAGTGGACACTGTGGCTCATAGATGTCTATATCTCAGATTTGACTTTAAATGCAGATGCGTTGTCGCCATGGAAGCCATATATGGAATGTCTCGCTATCAGTAAACAGTCAGTTTCCGATTTTCATCAGATGCTACGCTATTCCTTATTACAAAAGAGCACTTAATAATTTTTTACCAGTCCATATAAATCTAATGCTAACGAGGATGTACGCTTATCATTTTGGCAGGCTGATTGACGGATATTGTATAGGACGACTTGCACCTCTAACGATGCTCTCTGTCGCCGGTCTGGGTATTTTATATTTGGTTATAAAAACTAAAATTACATTTAATAAAGCTAAAGTTACCTTTTTATATAAACACCATCAATATGATGAACGTGTTTGAATTAGCTTGCGAATTATATCTCGAGGAATGCAGGCGAGGCAAAGAGCGATTAAAGCACAAAGCAGGCTGAACCATTACCCATATGTAAACAGTGTCTCATTTTGCGGTGATAATGGAAAACGCTAGATTGTATGCAAATGTTTCCATGAATTTGAATTTATAAATGCTGATGTAAACATTTTTTTTAAACAACATTAAAATATGTAATCACTGATCCTGTACTAATATAATATAACACACATTTCGATTTTATAGCCTTTATTATCAACAGTGTAGTTGCGGCATAAGATAATTCACTACCCCATATTTCGTAAGCGGTGACATATGGAAACAGGAGAGGGGTAGCAGCATTTTCTTGATATCAACTCAAAGTAATAAAAACTACGGTTGATAACCCGCTTGTCAAGTGTGGCAAATATGGAAAAATGTGACGCCATCTATGGGGACGCATATGTTCAGCAGTGGACTTTTGTAAGTTGTTATGATTAGATGCATAATAACCATTTTACTGAAAACTTTCTTAGATACGCTACTTAGATTTTCTATTTTTTTTTTATAGAATAAGGGTGACAAACGAGCACACAGTCAACCTGATGGTAAGTGGTTGCTGTGCCCCTAGACATCTACATAATAATATACATATAAAATAAAAAATGGGCGCTTAGACTTATTACTTCATATTTACGTAACAGAACTCAATAAGTCGTAATCAATGTTAAAGGTTCCTCCGGATCAGTAGTATCAATGGGCGTTCCACAGGGTTCGATTCTTGGCCTATTCCTGTTCTTAATCTATATTAATGACTTACCTTATCTTGTAGGGCACAATCACGATATAGTATTATTTGCTGACGATACCTCTTTAATTTTCAAACTCAAACGGCAGTCAATTAATTATGACGATGTACATAATGCTCTATCGAAATTAATACATTGGTTTAACGCCAACAATTTTCTCTTAAACGGCAATAAGACGAAATGTATTAAATTTACAAAACCTAATGTACAACATTCGAATACCAATGTGCTCTTAAATGGGGAGGAGTTGAGTCTTATGGATACCACTGTTTTTTTTTTTGGTATAACTATTATCGCTAAACTTCAATGGGGCCCCCATATATCCAATTTAGCAAGCAGACTTAGTTCTGCAGCATATGCTTTAAGAAAGATTAGAAGTATCCCAGATGTTAAGATAGCTAGATTAGTGTATTTATTTACTTTCGTAGCATAATGACTTATGGAATTTTGCTATGGGGTAATGCGACTGATATGGAAGCTAAATTTGTTTTGCAATAGATGGGGACATTTATAACCTAAATTGTAAAGAATCCCTTAGAGAAAAATCTAAAGAGAGAAGCATATTAACTTTGGCATCGCAATATATTTTGAAAATGTAATGTATGTACATAAAACTTACATAGCTTTCATAAGAATAATGATGTTCATACCTTAAACACTAGGAAAAAACATAAGCTTGCAATGCCAGTTACTAGACTCCACAGAATCAATAATTCATTTTAGGGGCAATTTATACGCTTTTACAACAAAATCCCAGAACATATTCAAAGTTTATCAATAAAAAAGTTTAATAGTTTTATTAAAGAAAAAATGTACAAAAAGGGTTATTATAATATCAAGGAAAACATTAATGAAAATAATCCCTGGGAATAAGGTGATCGCCACCATGCTGGTTCTATGAAAATTCATTTAAAAATTATATAAACAAAATTATTGTGAATTGAAATATGTTTAAAAGGGTATCTTGTGAGTTCTTCCCAGGACAAAGGTATTTTCCGAACCAGTGGTAAATAAAGAATGAATTTCAATTACTATTATGTAATAATCAATATTGAATAAAAAAATCATTCGATTCTATTCTATTCTACATTTAAATGATGATAATTTTTTTTAAATTCAATCTGCTGGGTCGCAGAGTCAAACATTTTAGAGACCGTTCATTAAGAAATGGCGGCGTACGCCAGATTTAAAAGACAAATGAAAGTTCGCCTAAAACAAAAATAGGGAGACTTTAATTTGTAGTGTGTAAACATTGTTTTCCGGCATAAAACAAAGTTTTAGTAAGTACCCTTTTTAATTACCTAAACCTATTTAATACATTTACTTATCTAATGAAGATAAGAGTGACAAACAAGCACCTAGTCTATATATCTATATATCATTTTTATCATCATCATCATCATTGCACTTAATTAAAGGCCACGGCTGAACATAGGCTTTCCCCATATATTACCGCATAGTGATAATAATTGGCACAGTTATCACGCTCGGCGAGTGGTTTAGCAACCGCAGATTTTTATTATTATAAGGATTTTTCTTAATACAAGAGGGGCAAACGAGCATGCGGCTCACCTGATGGTAAGTGATTACCGCCGCCCATGAACAACCACAACACCAGGGAATCTCAAATGCGTTTCTGGCCGTTTAGAAATGTGTAAGCTCTTTTCTTGAAGGTTCCTAAGTCGTATCGATCCGGAAAAATCGCCGATGGTAAACAATTCCACAGAAAAGTTGTACGAGGAAGAAAACTCCTAGTAAAAAGCACAATCGTGGACCGCCAAGCATCCAGATGGTGAGGATGGTATCGTGAATTTTGACGCGATGTGCGTTCGTGAAACTTGGCGGCTGGAATTAATCCAAACAATTCCTCAGAGCACTCCTCGTGGTAAATTCGATAGAAAATGCAAAGGGATGCAACAACTCTACCCAGTGCCAATGTATCGAGCCGATCATAAAGAACACGGTCGTCGACGATACAAACCTCTCAACGCTGGATGCAGTCAAGTGGAAGGAGCTGGCACTGGGGTGCACCGGCCAGAGATGAGATCAGTATTCCATATGAGGCCGAACTTGCGCTTTGTAAAGTTGCAAGCGATGTGCCGGCTTGAAATACTGTCTCGCTCTGCTGAGCACGCCAAGCTTTTTAGGGGCCAATTTGGCCTTCTCTTCCAAGAGACTACGAAATTGCACACTATTTGTTATGTCGACGCCAAGGATTCCGATGTTAGCTGAAGCAGCAAGGGGAGTGCCTTGAAACTGAGGAGATAAGACAAAGGGGTTCTTTTTAGTGGTAAACGCGCAACCTTGTGTCTTCTGGGGATTAAACTGGACTAGATTTAGTCGGCCCCAACCCGAGACTTTGTTCAGCAAAGACTTGACTTCAGACACAAGTTTGTCCCGGTACTCAGTAACCTTTTTCCCAAGAAACATTGACACGGTCAATATTTCTCGCATCAGGAAAATGCTGCTGACCATATCCTGTTTACGTTTCCTTCTATTGCACTAACAACATAAGGGCGTGTTATCATGTACAATTTTATATTATACAAGTATTCATACCACTATACAAATATTTTTTTGTTTGATTTCTGTTATTTTCTCTACGTAACAAATAATTCATCATAAAAATTTTTTTTTCGTATGTAAGCAAGCAAACACCTGATAGAAAGAAATACAAATTAATTTGAATGAAAAATAATGATGAATTTTGTAGCCTATAGACGACACCGTTATTTATTAAACATTGTCAAGAAATTAACATGCAGATGTCACACTTAAAAATTGACTTTAGTTCTTGTCACGCATACGAAGTCAATTTTTATTAAAATTATTATAAATATGTACTGGTATTTCACGCTGGTATTCTGAGAGAACGTGGTCCTTTCCTAGTCCACAGACCCATTTGTCTGCGCCCTAACACGTGTAAATTACATAAAATATTTTTTTAAATTCATTACATAAAGTTGATATTATTTAATTCATTACATAAAATAAATATTACTTGATTTAAACCAGGTGATGGTACTCCTTTGCTGCCTAGGAGGCATTTGTTTCAGTTTCTCTCTGTCGCCAATTATGACACCGACAGAAGAATATGGGACAGTGGAAGTTCATAAGGTGTCATCATTATTACATCAGCTTTTCTGAAGTCCACTGCTGAACCTAGGCCTTCCCCAAAGAATGCCACAAAGCACGGTCCTGAGCTACCTGCATCCATCTACTTCCTGCATATATTACCAAGTCGTCACTCATTTAGCGCCCTACACTTCGTCCGCCGGTACAAGGCCGCCACTCGAGAACCTTTTCCCCATCGGTTGTCGGTTCTTCGAGCTATATGGTCGGCCCATTGCCACTAAAGCTTGCTAATCCGTTGGGCTATGTTGGTCACTCTGGTTCTACTGCAGATATCTTCCTTTCGAAGTTTATCACGCAGAAAAACTCCGAGCATAGCCCTCTCTATAGCTCGCTGAGCGACCTTGAGCCTCCTCATCCGGCAAGCAGTGAAGGACCACGTTTCAGTACCATATGTCATCACTGGCAACACGCACTGTTTGTACAGTCTCGTTTTCAAGTTTTGAGGTATACCTGACGAGAAGATGTGCCGTAATTTCCCGAACGCTACCCAACCGAGTTGAATCCGTCGATTGACCTCTCGGTCAAAGTTGGACTTATCTAGTCGGACTATTTGTCGCAGGTAAACATACTCGTCAACAATTTCGAGCTTAGTACACCCAACAACTACCGGCGTAGGTGTGACATGGACATTAAACATGATCTTTGTATTGTCCATGTTCATCTCAAGACCTATCCGTTGGGAAACACTGAATAGTGTTTCCCAACGGATATTGTATTATTTTACGGTCATTGAGCATAGTGCTTAGATCCTCCAGCGATTCTGCCATAAAGACGATATCGTCAGCAAATTGAAGGTGAGTGATGTACTCGCCACTGATGTTAATCCCGTATACTTTCCAGACCAGAAGCTTGAAAAAGTCTTCCAATGCAGCGGCGGAGAGTTTCGAGGATATCACGTCACCCAGTTTTACACCTCTCTGCAATTGCATAGGTTTCGTACTCTGGTTCTGTACTCGGATAGCCATCGTAGCCCTACTGTACAAGCACTTCAGCACTTCGATATACCAACAATCAACTTAACATCGCTAATGGGACTGCAGCACCGCCCAACCTGTATGACCTTCAGCGAATATCGTTTGGTGATTCTGAGTATAAAGTACGCAACTCTAGTCGACAAACTCCCAATCTTTACAACGTTGTTAACGAGAGACTTGTGGACGATAAATCTGATACCTCCTTGGGATAGATGGTCGCCTTCCCGGTCATAGAACAAATTTTCGGATTCGAGGATTACCGTGTCTTCCCCCTCTCTTCGGTCTTCGGATAATCCTATGACATTCCAGCGCAACTTGTACATCTCTTCTTCCAGCTCCAGGATCTTCTCGTCAGTCCTCAGGGTGCGTGCGTTATAAATTGCCAGGTCGAGTCATCGTATATGGCAACCGAACCTCCACTGGAGATTCTTAGCACCCCTTGCCTTGCCGTTACCATGGTGGCCACCGTAGCCAGGCATAGCGAGGCCGCCGGGGACTGGGGGCCGTCACTTCGTTACTTTCATAGGGGATATATTGCCATAGTTGCCACGCTTGGCGAGCGGGTTGGCAACCGCAGTTATTTTATTGTTGTTTTGCTGTTATCAGAAAGATGCCGCTGGCCATCCTTTGCCTCAGTTTCCCTCTGTCGCCTGTTACGACACCCATGGGGTGTGTGATGAGATATCTCTGTACAAGCTCCATGCTTCAGGACCGCACGACCCCAGCGTTTCTACACCAAACGGCACAAACATGTATCCTTCTTCGAGGTCTGCATATTTGCGCCGCTTGTTAGACTCGGCAACAGCAGCAGCCGCTAAAGTGTGAACACAAGTTACATCCCGTACTAAAGAGTGCGATTTATTCCATGAAATGAGTGTTATTCCATCAGGCTTCTTGCCATGGTCCCGCAATATACCAATTGGCTCTGAAATTGCAGGTGCGTTGATATTGGTTAAGGCCAATCGAATGAAGTCATTAATGGCTTTATGGCGAAGTGGTGTGATAAACGCTCCACTCACTCGCCAGGCCGTGGTGGCAGAGAATATCGACCTCTTTACCACAGCGGCAGCGATGGAGCTGATTTGTTTCTAAACCTAATCTCAGACTGATAGCAAGAGAGAATGTGGTACTGTCCAAGAGTGTTCCGATATTTGATGAGGGCAGTGCATTTAACCACTAGCCCGGCTCCTTCTCCTCAGATGCTAAGAGATGAGCTCGCTCTGTAGGTTTTTCGCATTTTTGTACTAGGTTTTTCTGAACCTGGATACTGAGCAGCTCATTCCAATGCCTCTGCGAAGGTGGGTTTGTAGGAAAAACCTGGTCCGAATTCCATTAAGTTCTAACGTGATATGAACTGAGGCCAAGAAAACCGGAATTCATACGCTGGAAACTCTTCGAATGCCTAGACCACCAAATTTTAGAGGAAGTGTAGCCTGAACCCTAGAATTTTAATTTATTGGACAATTTAGTCAAATAATATAATCGAGACGATGTTAAAATGGGACGTTCATCCAAAGATTTCAACACCGCAGCACGTACGTACAATTTAGCATGCCATGTGTGGGTTTATTTCTTCCAGACGACTGGATGACTCCTCAAATTTCAAAATCTGTTCACTGACAAAGCATTGAAAGGACTCATCTAGGATAGGAGCACCTAGAAGACGAAGCGATTTGCTGTCAATTATCTTTATATTTGTGTCTAAGGAAATAAATATAAATTAATAATACAATAAAGTTTAAATATTGTCTACTCGCATATATTTATTTCGCAAGGGAGTTATATCGACGTAGTATACTAATAAAGAATAGTTGTATTTCGAGCTCATTGGCCTAAGCGCTTGCCGTGAATTATATAGTATGCAAGCAATTCCAGCTTAATCACCACCAACACCAAGAAAAACATCATGGGGAAACTGCACGTCTCAGGAATAATGGCACGTAAATTCCACTAACACGTATTTGAGCAGATTAATGGACAAAAAAATACATTACATTTCAGAAAAGAGTCTGGTATGCGCCCAGATGTGGGCTTGTAACTTTATCTTACTTCTATTACGATTGTTGTCCAACTGCCACGCGGCAGCTTTTGCTGTCGCACGGATGGGCCGGCTCGAACCGGGGTGGTACCACGACCTCACAGAATACCAGCGTGAAGTAGAGGTTTACCTCTGCGTTTCGCTTGGTGAGTGCAGGTGGCCGGAGGCCCTTTTTACTGGAAATGAGGCATTCCATCTTAGTCCTCACGGGTGACAACGCATCTACATTTTTAATTGTAATAGAGGATAGATGTAGATGTCTATGGGCCGCAGCAACCACTTACCATCAGGTGGACTGTGTGCTCGTTTGTCACCCTTATCCTATAAAAAAAAAACTTAACCTAGTGCTAAAATATTATTATTAAAATATATATTTAATATTGCGCCTGGCTGAGAGCCCGACGTGAGCAGACAATTCCAGATAATTCCACCGATTTTAATGGTATCCACCCTGACTAAAGAGATTCCATTTTTATTTTCTCTATCTTAAAATATACCGCAATAACTTCCTGTACATACTTATATTATAAATTAATTCTCATGTGATCATCATCATAATTACAATCCTTCCCATGTTTACGGTGGAAAATTGGCTTCCCCCATAGAATACCACAATATACAGTCCCGAGCCACTAGCATTGATGTATGTTTCACCCAATCCCTAATAAATATATTCTATTTGAAAAACACAACATTTAAATTTTATAGTAGATGAAAATTGAAGTGAAATACTTAACGGCGTATCGGAAGTTGTGAAAGTGTATTTTAGCACTCTCTTAAGTGCCGTCGCCACCTAAAAGGTGTTCCATAAATCAAATATGTTGCAGAATAAAATACAAAGTCAGTGTCGCAGCTGTTGACAAGATATTTCAATGGTAATTTCACGAAAATAAGGTACGTAATAAGATGATTTCAAATTTACATTCCGTGATGTTTTCATGTGGCTTCAAGAACGAATATAAAACTTTTCTACGAATATCAAACATTTACGCGATGCGGACTCCTTTTCTGCAGATGTCCTTGGAGAGCAGTAGCTACTTACCATCAGGTGAACTGTAAATTTGGTTGTCACTTCGGTTTTAAAATAAAAATTAATTTATTAAAGAAGTTAAATTATTTTGTTGATGTTTAATGTAATTTGAAAGCTTTGGTTTGATTTATAAACATTAAATGACCATCAAACTCCTTAGTTTTCAGACAAATATTAGTCATTATACTCTTGATTAAAACTCCACAATATTTAACATATACCTTTCAAGAAAAGAGCCTACTCCTTACTAAAAGGCCGCAATGCACTTGCGATTTCCCTGGCGTTGCTTGGTGTTGTGAGTTGTATGCTCGTTTGCCCTTTTTATAGCATAAAGGTGACAAGCAAGCACGCAGTCCATCTAATAGTAAATGGTTGCTATGGACCATAGACATTTACATCTATCCTCGTTTGCGAATCAAAATGCAGATGCGTTGTCAGCCGTGAGGACTAAAATAAAATGTGTCCTTTCCAGTAAAAAGGGTCTCCTGCTCTCTACACCCACCATACGAAACACAGCAGCATTAAGCTGCTATCTTAGAGGATTAAGAACAAGAATGTGCCAAGAATCCAGTCCTGAGGAACGCCCATTTTGAACTCTGTTACTTAAATATGAAGTAATAAGTCTAAGCGCCAAATTTTTTACACCGTAATGTTGTAGTTTCCTGATTAATGTGCCGTGATGAACAAAATCGAAAGCCTTGGAAAGATCATAGGAAATATCTAAGGCATCCATTTAATTCTCCAAGGCATTAAAATATATTTCATAAGCTCAACACCGGCGTCAGACGTCGAGCTACCCCTTAAAAAACGAAATTGGTTTTTTTGAAGTAATTTATTTCTATTAAAAAAATAACAATTATTTTTTCAAAAATTTTACTGAGAATTGGCAGTACCGAAATAGCTCTTAAATTAGCGAGGTCCAATGTACTACCAGATTTAAACAAAGGTATTACTTTACTATACTTCATTAAATCAGGAGGCACACCATAATTAATACACGTATTAAAAATAATAGCAAGATAAGGTGCAATTAAATCTATTATGGACGCAATATCTATAAAGGAAATCCCCCATAAACTTCCGGTTTTCTTTACATCAATGATTTTGAAGTATTTTACTCACGCGTGTTTTTTTTTACTTTAAAGAATATACGTAGTTGGGTTTTAATTTAATCAAAAAACAAGTAATATTTCAGAAACAAACAATAATTTAAATATTTTTCTAATAGTTTAACATCTCCTTCAAGAAATGTAACAAATGTTCCACCGCATTTCAAAATGGCACCGCCCTGGTGGCAGAAAAAGTTGTAAATAGTCATAGTCAATTGATCAGATAGTTAAGATAAATATTTACTACGAAACATGTCCAGATGTGAAATTTTACTGGCTGATAAAAAAGAAAAAGTGAAGAGTTACAGGGCTAATCTTCAGCAAATTTCCTCAGAAGTAACTAAATAACTCAGTTTAAATTCCTGAACCAGGCATGCACAGTCATAATTTGATTATTAGATTATTATATGATTATTAGAGCGCTCGTCTGAGATCTCTTTGAAATCCAGCGACCTTACTCTAACGTCTTGTGTGTTTGACAGCAGCCCGTGCAGCCAGATGTTTTCGGTCACAGATATTGCCATGATAGTTAACTAAGATGAAGAATGGTGCGATTCACCATTTGAGTATCTTTTTCCTAGCTTGTTTGTTTCTAGTATTTGCATTTAAAAACTACTTACTCGTACTACTTACTACAACTAGCTCGTAAGCATATTTTTGTGAGCATACATTACATGTTAAAAGGAAAAAGTTTATATATTAGTTGTTGAAAATTTTGTCTTAATGATTCTTTAGGTTCTCATTTGCAGATTGCTCCAATGGACCTGTTCTGAAAAACAAATATAATTTCAGTGTTATTCGATGTCAGCATCATCGAAAAATTCAAAAAGAAACAAACTTATGGCTTTCAAAAGATCAAGTATTATGTCGTTAACGCTACTCGTAAACAAAATACCGGCGACAAGCACCAGCAACAATGGTAACATAAATCTGGTATTAATATTGTTCATCCACCTACCATGCCTGACGACGAACCAAAGCGAACCAATGAGGTGATGTTATATTTTTCTCAAATCTGCAAGTGACATAGAATATAGTATATTTATATATTGCATCTGCTTATTTTTCAGTAAACTTTGTAACGCAGTCGGGTTTTATTTAATTACTGTGCAAATCATTAAGCATGTTATATATATACATTCTACGACAAATATAATTATTTAGATAATTTGTAAATAAAGTGTCTTTGGATTACGACACCAACGCATTTTTTTTCTAAAAGAGAGGTAAACGAGTATGCAGCTCACCTGATGGTAAGTGTCGTCTGCCACGCATGAACAACTAATACACTGAGGGAATCGCAGGTGCGTTGCCAGCTTTATAAGAAATTTCATTGAAGGATCTTCGCCTCGAGATATCGACTATCTTTCCTCCCACTGTGAGCAAGGCAACTTTAACCTAACCGTGGTCTTGTAAATTTCCGAGATTGACAGTGAGGAAATCCGAACTCTTTACTCATTTTCATCCCTATTTTCATCTGCTACCTTTCAATGGTACAGGCGTCTTACACCTGTATATACTAGCAATACGAATGCGACTAAGGCTGTTGGGGTGGTAGGAAAATAGGATAGAATTATGACGTTAGAAAATTTTATAAATGGTAGAGAGACAGCACTTCCTAACATTTTTGTATGGATAGCTTGCTGTGGTTTGATAAAAAATACCACACATCGACACTTTAATACACAGTTATATGTAAAGTTTGCTGACTGCTTCGTTGGTTTAGTGTTAGTCAGTGCGAAGGTTAACTCGTGAAATCTTGGAATCAAATCCTAAGTTAAGCAAAAAAGATTTGTTGCGTTCTTCCACCAAGGAGTTCTCAGTTGCAGACCAAAGTCAGAAAGTTGGCTGTTATTCCCCACGTTCTTTGGAAAGCATTTAAACCGTTGGTACAATGGCTAATCTATCTCCGGACTTGTCTGATAGCCATACCATCGGATTATGCAAATGAATGAATGAAATGATGGTTAAGAGTGTACACCTTTGTTAGCACACAAATGCGTGCACTATAATATTGTCCTGCAGATTGCATGTCTCCGCTGATATTAGACGCTGTAACAAAAAATCCATTCAACTTAAATAGTGTAATTTTAACTTTCTTAGTCCAATGAGCGAGCCTGCGAGATAAGATTAGACTGAAGTAGGCCTGATAAAGTCTTAACACACCGTTAGTAGTGTTCAGTAAGTCCTCTAATCCAGTAACATTTACTAGATAATAACAGCGTTATACATTTTGTACGTAAAATTTGATAATATACTGCATTGTAAGCTTGTAAATTTCAAACTTTAAAACTTAGTTGCAAACAATAGCCAACGTAGGTGATTGTACAGCCAAATTAAGTTCAGATATTGTTTCGAACAAATATGACACGAAATTATAACTTCAGTAACATTTTCTCGAATTAAGGCAGTGCATAAGCTCACTAGAACCATAAATTAAATTTTATACAGAACTAATAAAGAGGGATAATCATTATAAAATTCAAAATATTAGATATAAAATGTCCAAAAACACAAGGTTGAATATTACAAGGATCCTAACAAAACAAACATTTTTACAAGCGTTACGGATTACAAAGCGAAAGCTCCGCAGAACAATATTCTGGCGGTATTTTTTTTGTGAGGCCATTAAACATGAAGCAAAATTTGTTTATCGAGTTACCAGTTAGAATATTTAATTTAATTGCTGTCATCTCGCAACTACTAAACGTTTTAAATTTATTTGATAAACGACCTGGTTTCATGTCTCATCTGTCAACCTTTTTTATTATTTTGTAATTGCTGCCTGTTCTTTTTAAAAACTTATTTGACATTTTTATAAAAATAATTCTAGCAACCCAGCAACAGTTAACCTGGCAGAAAGTGGACACTGTGGCTCATAGATGTCTATATCTCAGATTTGACTTTAAATGCAGATGTGTTGTCGCCATGGAAGCCATATATGGAATGTCTCGCTATCAGTAAACAGTCAGTTTCCGATTTTCATCAGATGCTACGCTATTCCCTAGTACAAAAGAGCACTTAATACTTTTTTACCAGTCCATATAAATCTAATGCTAACGAGGATGTACGCTTTGCATTTTGGCAGGCTGATTGACGGTTATTGTATAGGACGACTTGCACCTCTAACAATGCTCTCTGTCGCCGGTCTGGGTATTTTATATTTGGTTATAAAAACTAAAATAACATTTAATAAAAGCTAAAGTTACCTTTTTATATAAACACCATCAATATAATGAACGTGTTTAAATGAGCTTGCGAATTATATCTCGAGGAATGCAGGCGAGGCAAAGAGCGATTAAAGCACAAAGCGGGCTGAACCATTAGCCATATGTAAACAGTGTCTCATTTTGCGGTGATAATGGAAAACTCTAGATTGTATGCAAATGTTTCCATGAATTTGAATTTATAAATGCTGATGCAAACATTTTTTTTAAATAACATTAGTATATGAAATCACTGATCCTGTACTAATATAATATAACACACATTTCGATTTTATAGCCTTTATTATCAACAGTGTAGTTGCGGCATAAGATAATTCACTACCCCATATTTCGTAAGCGGTGACATATGGAAACAGGAGAGGGGTAGCAGTATTTTCTTGATTTTAACTCAAAGTAATAAAAAACTACGGTTGATAACCCGCTTGTCAAGTGTGGCAAACATGGAAAAATGTGACGCCATCTATGGGGACGCATATGTTCAGCAGTGGACTTTTGTAAGTTGTTATGATTAGATGCATAATAACTATTTTACTGAAAACTTTCTTAGATGTTCAAATTTATTTTTATAGAATAAGGGTGACAAACGAGCACACACTCCACCTGATGGTAAGTGGTTGCTGTGGCCCGTAGACATCTACATAATAATATACATATACAATATATAAAATAAAAAATGGGCGCTTAGACTTATTACTTCATATTTAAGTAACAGAACTCAATTAGTCGTAATTAATGTTAAAGGTTCTTCCGGATCAGTAGTATCAATGGGCGTTCCACAGGGTTCGATTCTTGGCCCATTCCTGTTGTTAATCTATATTAATGACTTACCTTATCTTGTAGGGGACAATCACGATATAGTATTATTTGCTGACGATACCTCTTTCATTTTCACACTCAAACGGCAGTCAATTAATTATGACGATGTATAAAATGCTCTATCGAAATTAGTACATTGGATTAACGCCAACAATTTTCTCTTAAACGGCAATAACACAAAATGTATTAAATTTACAATACCTAATGTAAAACATTCGAATACCAATGTGCTCTTAAATGGGGAGCAGTTAAGTCTTATGGATACCGCTGTTTTTTTTGGTATTACTATTATCGCTAAACTTCAATGGGGCCCCCATATATCCAAATTAGCAAGCAGACTTAGTTCTGCAGCATATGCTGTAAGAAAGATTAGAAGTATCACAGATGTTAAGATAGCTAGCTTAGTGTATTTATTTATTTTCGTAGCGTAATGACTTATGGAATTTTGCTATGGGGTAATGCGACTTATATTGAAGTTAAATTTGTTTTGCAAAAGATCGGGAGTTTTATAACCTAAATTGTAAAGAATCCCTTAGAGAAAAATCTAAAGAGAGAAGCATATTAACTTTGGTATCGCAATATATTTTGAAAATGTAACGTATTTACATAAAAACATACGTAGCTTTCATAAGAATAATGATGTTCATACACTAGGAACAAACATACGCTTGTAATGCAAGTTACTAGACTCCACAGAATCAATAATTCATTTTAGGGGCAATTTATACGCTTTTACAACAAAATCCCAGAATATATTCAAAGTTTATCAATAAAAAAGTTTAAAAGTTTTATTATAGAAAAAATGTACAAAAAGGGTTATTAAAATTTCAAGGAAAACGGTAATGAAAATAATCCCTGGAAATAAGGTGATCGCCACCATGCTGGTTCTCTGAAAATTCATTTAAAAATTGTATAAACAAAATTATTGTTAAGTGAAATATGTTTAAAAAAGTCCCGCTGGGTATCTTGTGAGTTCTTCCCAGGACAAAGGTATTTTCCGAATCAACCGAACCATAAATTGCCGCATAGTGATAATAATTGGCACAGTTACTACGCTCGGCGAGTGGTTTAGCAACCGCAGATTTTTATTATTATAAGGTTTTCTTCTTTATACAAGAAGGGGCAAACGAGCATGCGGCTCACCTGATGGTAAGTGATTACCGCCGCCCATGAACAACCGCAACACCAGGGAATTGCAAATGCGTTTCTGGCTGTTTAGAAAGGTGTAAGCTCTTTTCTTGAAGGTTCCTAGGTCGTATCGGTCCGGAAAAATCGCCAGTGGTAAACAATTCCACAGAAAAGTTGTACGAGGAAGAAAACTCCTAGTAAAACGCATAATCGTGGACCGCCAAGCATCCAGATGGTGAGGATGGTATCGTGAATTTTGACGCGATGTGCGTTCGTGAAATTTGGCGGCTGGAATTAATCCAAACAATTCCTCAGAGCACTCCTCGAATCCTCCTTAAATTCGATAGAAAATGCGAAGGGATGCAACATCTCTACCCAGTGCCAGTGTATCGAGCCGATCATAAAGAACACGGTCGTCGACGATTCAAACCTCTCAGCGCTGGATGCGGTCAAGTGGAAGGAGCTGGCACTGGGGTGCACCGGCCAGAGATGAGAACAGTATTCCATGTGAGGCCGAACTTGCGCTTTGTAAAGTTGCAAGCGATCTGCCGGCTTGAAATACTGTCTCGCTCTGCTGAGCACGCCAAACTTTTTAGGGGCCAATTTGGCCTTCTCTTCCAAGTGACTACGAAACTGCATACTATTTATTATGTCGACGCCGAGGATTCCGATGCTAGCTGAAGCAGCACGGGGAGTACCTTGAAACTGAGGAGATAAGACAAAGGGGTTCTTTTTAGTGGTAAACGCGCAACCTTGTGTCATCTGGGTATTGAACTGGACTAGATTTAGTCGGCCCCAATCCGATACTTTGTTCAGCAAAGACTTGACTTCAGACACAAGTTTGTCCCGGTACTCGGTAACCCTTTTCCGAGAAACATTGACACGGTCAATATTTCTCGCATCAGGAAGATGCTGCTGACCATATCCTGTTTACGTTTCCTTCTATTGTCACTAACAACATAAGGGCGTGTTATCATGTAAAATTTTATATTATACAAGTATAAATACCACTATTCAAATATTTTTTTGTTTGATTTCTGTTCTTTTCTCTACGTAACAAATAATAAATCATAAATATTTTTTTCGTATGTAAACAAGCACACACCTGATAGAAAGAAATACGAATTAATTTTAATGAAAAATAATGATGAATTTTGTAGCCAATAGACGACACCGTTATTTATTAATCATTGTCAAGAAATTAAAATGCAGATGTCACACTAAAAAATTGACTTCAGTTCTTGTCACGCATACGAAGCACTGGTTCGTATGCGTGACAAGAACATAAGTCAATTTTTTTTTAATTATTATAAATATGTACTGGTATTTCAAGCTGGTATTCTGAGAGAACGTGGTCCTTTCCTAGTCCACAGACCCATTTGTCTTGCAATTATTAAACTTTGCAGGGCGCCCTAACACGTGTAAATGACATAAAATATTTTTTAAATTCATTACATAAAGTTGATATTAATTAATTCATTACATAAAATAAATATTACTTGATTTATACCAGGTGATGGTACTCCTTTGCTGCCTAGGAGGAGGTCTATGTGGGTAGGCTACCACCCTCTTACCTATTTCAGCCGCCAAAAAGAAGTTTTCTTTGTATTGTTTGCACTACTGTATTCCGGTCTGGAGGCTATGGTGGGCCAGTATAACTACAGGCTCTGAGCCATTGCATTTTGACCCTTATATATACAGATATAAATGTTTTCACTTACAATATTATATCAAAATATATTTTGTTACTTATGTGTATTTATTTTACGTTCTTTTCTTTCCTTTGCCATTTTTTTTCAATATTTTTTTCTTTCAATTGCTATTTCTAATTCACAACTCTCCATTAGTTGACTGGAGAATGTTTTATACAGGTCGGCTCTTTACATCTTTTTTTTCCAAGGGCATGCAATTACGATTTAAAAATTCTATATATTTAAATAAAACTAGTTTTTACGGATTTTATCGCGTATATTATCTTGTTTATATTTCCGATGTTTCGAGCACTTCACAGTACCCATGATCATGGGAGAGAAAAATGATGCTTGTTTCAGTTTCTCTCTGTCGCCAATTATGACACCGACAGAAGAATATGGTACAGTGGAAGTTCATAAGGTGTCATCATTATTATATCAGCTTTTCTTAAGTCTACTGCTGAACATAGGCCTCCCCCAAAGAATGCCACAAAGCACGGCCCTGAACTACCTGCATCCATCGACTTCCTGCATATCTTACCAGGTCGTCACTCATTTAGCGCCCTACACTTCGTCCGCCGGTACAAGGCCGCCACTAGAGAACCATTCCCCATCGGTTGTCGGTTCTTCGAGCTATATGGTCGGCCCATAGCCACTAAAGCTTGCTAGTCCGTTGGGCTGTGTTGGTCACTCTGCTTCTACTGCGGATATTTTCCTTTCTAAGTTTATCACGCAGAGAAACTCCGAACATAGCCCGCTGAGCGACCTTGAGCACCCTTATCCGGTCAGCAGTAAAGGACCACGTTTCAGTATTATATGTCATCACTGGCAACACGCGCTGTTTGTACAGTCTCGTTTTCAAGTTTTGAGGTATACCTGACGAGAAGATGTGCCGTAATTTCCCGAACGCTACCCAACCGAGTTGAATCCGTTTTGATTGACCTCTCGGTCGAAGTTGGACTTACCTAGTCGGACTATTTGTCGCAGGTAAACATACTCGTCAACAACTTCGAGCTTAGTACTCCCAACAACTACCGGCGTAGGTGTGACATGGACATTAAACATGATCTTTGTATTGTCCATGTTCATCTTAAGACCTATCCGTTGGGAAACACTATTCACATCATTGAGCATAGTGCTTAGATCCTCCAGCGATTCTGCCATAAGGACGATATCGTCAGCAAATCGAAGGTGAGTGATGTACTCGCCACTGATGTTAATCCCGTATACTTTCCAGACCAGAAGCTTGAAAACTCTTCCAATGCAGCGGTGAAGAGTTTTGGGGATAACACGTCACCCAGTATTACACCTATCTGCAATTGGATAGGTTTCGTACTCTGGTTCTGTACTCGGATAGCCATCGTAGCCCTACTGTACAAGCACTTCAGCACTTCGATATACCGACAATCAACTTGGCATCGCTTATGGAACTGCAGCACCGCCCAACCTGTATGACCTTCAGCGAATACCGTTTGGTGATTTTGAGTATAAGGTACGCAACCCTAGTCAACAAACCCCCAATCTTTACAACGTTGTTAACGAGAGACTTGTGGACGATAATTTCGACACCTCCTTGGGATAGATGGTCGCCTTCCCGGTGATAGAACAAATTGCCGGATTCGAGGATTACCGTGGCCTCCCTCTCTCTTCGGTCTTCGCATAATCCTATGACATCCCAGCGCAACTTGTACATCTCTTCTTCCAGGATCTTCTCGTCAGTCCTCAGGGTGCGTGCGTTATAAGTTGCCAGGTCGAGTCGTCGTATGTGGCAACCGAACCTCCACTGGAGATTCTTAACACCTCTTGCCTCGCAGTTACCATGGTGGCCACCGTAGCCAGGCATAGCGGGGCCGCCGGGGACTGGGGGCCGTCACTCCGTTACTTTCATAGGGGATATAATGCCATAGTTGTCACGCTTGGCGAGTGGGTTGGCAACCGCAGTTATTTTATTGATATTTTGCTGTTATCAGGAAGATGCCGCTGCGCATCCTCTGCCTCAGTTTCCCTCTGTCGCCTTTTACGACACCCATGGGGTGTGTCTACCCCACGCATAAGTATTCTTACCCGCCACTACACGGGGATCGTAAGGTGTAATTGAATACAATTTGTTATTAAATACTCGTATAACGACAGCTTAAATTCACACATCCCGCCTGTGGCACCGCTCTCGTGCGGTCGTCTCAGGTAGTCTGCGCGCCTAACGTCCCAACGTTAGTGCCCTCAGTTCCGCGAATCGCGCTCCACAGTGTTGGCGCTAATTAAGCGCTGAAGCTAGGTGAGTGATTAGTCGCTAACTCTTAGATCTTACCCCCCCACCCTCGGTCGGGGAGGTCTGACTGAACGTTTTTTATTGTAGTACACTAGTACTGTATATGTTTATTAGTTTAATATAATTATTTGTGTAATATATATAACGTGTATATTGTATTGTTTCTTGACTTAGCCCCCGTCCTTTTGAGGACGAGGGAAAGTTTCAGAGTAACTGAACGTCCTGTACTTTTCAGTGCGGTAATCCCCACGCCTTACAAGTAGTTTAAATAGTTTTTTTTTAGTTTTTATTTATATTTTATTTTATATTAAATAGTCAACATGTCCACTCAGGACTTAAAATCGTCCCTTATGGATGCCATCACTAGGATGGACGACCCGCAGGCACTTGCCGCCGCCCTAGCCCTTCTGGCTTGTCCCGCCCGTATGGCAACCATCCCGCCGCCCGTGTTAGCGGCCCACTTTGAGTCCCAGAACTCGTTCGCCGCGTTAGAAACCGATATGGAGTGCTCTCACTCCGAGTCCGACGCCGCGTCGTCAGTTTCCGCCTCTCGGAAGAGGCCCGCCAAAAAATCCGGCACCAGGACATCAGAGTCCGACTTGGATGACACCGGTGAATCGTGCGTAACATATACTACGGTGTCGTCAAAGCGCGCGGCGTAGCGCGCCGCTAAAAACCGTCCGCAAACCGCCGCAGCGGCCCGTGTCGCTCTCCCCTCCCCCGCAGCCTCCGCCGCTGCCTCAGCCCCCGCAGCCCTAGCTGCCGCATTAGATACCTCGGTGCCAACTAAACCGGCCACGCGTTGCGCTCCGCAATTAGCCAAAAAGCAAGTCCCGCCCCCTGTCTTCTTAAGAGATAATGCTGAATTCACCAGGCTTAGCAAGATCTGCTACGACTCGGGAATAAAATATGATCTAGCTACTAACGTGGGCGTAGCTATTAAGATAGTCCCTCAGTCCATCGACGACTTTCGTCGTATAACTAAACTTTTTACATACGAACGTGTATCATATCACACATACGCTCTTCCGGAAGAGCGAAAAGTTAGGGTCGTCATCCGAGGCGTCCCGTTTGAACTCTCCAACGAGGAGATACTTGCGGACCTTAAGTCACAAGGTTTCCCCGTTGAAGCGGCTCATAAGATGCATAGCAGGACCGGGTTGAGATACCCGGTAATATTAGTCATTTTAAGTAACGTCCCGGAGGCAAAAACCATCTTCCGGCAAGTACGCACGGTGTGCGGCTTGTCTGGAGTCAAGGTGGAGTCACCGCGTAGGCGCGGTTTCCCGGCGCAGTGCCACCGCTGCCAATTGTATGGTCACGCGGCGGCCAATTGCTCCGCCCCACACAGGTGCGTTAAGTGCCTAGATCCACACATCACGAAAGAGTGTCCCCGGCCTAAAGATGCCGTATCCCCGCCCGCGTGCGTCCTGTGTCAACAGACAGGCCACCCGGCGAGCTACAGAGGATGCCCGTGCGCTCCTCGCCCTCGCAATCCCGTATTCAGACAGGTCCCGCCGCCGGTAAATGACCGTTCATTTCCGGCATTGTATGTTAGGAAGCCCCGTCAGGGCGTAGCACAACCATCTCAGGGAATTGCACGACCCCCTCAGGGTCCCCCGAGACCTCCACAGGCTCTAAGGACACCTCCGGGCTTCTCAAAGCCTATGCAGGCTCCAGTTTATCCCTGGGGCCCCAAAAAGGTAGATCCACCACCACAGGTAGCTTCTGCTCCGCAGCAGAAACAGTCATCAATCGGAGATGACCTTAACACGGTTTACGCCGCGATCGGACATCGACATAAACGAAATCTCGGTGTTAGCGAGTAAACTGCGCGCCGCCCGGTCCCCTCAGGACCGTCTTTTGGCTCTAGCAGAGCACAGTAATTTATTGCGTTCGTTGTAAGTTAAGTTAACTTAATTAACTTAGCTTACAATGACAGAGCCTTCTGCTCTGCCTAAAAGTCACGGTCGTATCAAGCCCAAAGGGCTATCGCTTATTTCATCTAACATTCGCGGATTGCGAAATAACCTCCCAGAGCTTAAGCTCTTCCTTAAAGATCGCGAAGTTGATTTTCTCCTCTTACAGGAAACCAATCTTAAATACAAAGACATTAAAGGCTTATCCATTAAAAATTATTATCTTCTTCGTAATGATAGGCACGACCGCCGAGGCGGTGGCATGGCCATTTATTACAAGAAGACACTACATTGCTCTCTTATAGATACTCCGCAGCTTACCAATATGGAAACTACGTTATGCAGGTTATCTATGACGGGACATCAGTCTTTAGTCATAGCCTCCTGTTACATTCCCCCTGGAACCCTCCCCCTCAAAGATGATTTTAAGGCAATCTTATCTCTAAGTAATTCAGTCATTATGTTTGGAGATTTTAACTCTAAACATACTGAATGGACATGCCGTACTATTAACCGTAGTGGTAGGATACTGCGTGATATAACGCAGTCTCTTGACATAACCGTTTACAGTCCGCTCGGTGCAACGCACTATCCCGATGCTACCGATTTTAACCCAGATGTACTAGATTTTGCGTTACTCAAAGGAGTTTCACTCAACCTTAGGTCTATTGAGACACTAGACGATATAGGATCCGATCACCGACCGGTCTCTCTTATTCTTGGCCATCAGCCACCCCCTATTATAACTACGAAAACCTTCACTAACTGGAAGGGTTTCAAGGACTCCCTAGCAAAAGCTATGTATATCCATGGGCAAACTCTTTGAAAGACTCATTCTCAATCGAATGAGGCGCCATCTGTTTCCCACAGACGGTGACCCCCTTGTCATCCCACACCAATTTGGTTTCCGCGCGAAACATTCATGTCCACAGCAAGTACACCGCACTGTGGAATATATACTCAGCGGTTTTTATCCACGTCGACTAAAAACAATCGCGGTCTTTTTCGACATTGCCAAAGCCTTCGACCGAGTCTGGCATGTAGGCCTTATTTACAAATTATATAGGATAGGACTCTCCGATCGTCTAGTACGTCTCGTAGTCTCTTACTTACAACATCGTACCTTTCGTTTTAGACACGAAGGCACGTTATCCTCTCAGCACCCCATTAAAGCTGGTGTTCCTCAGGGATCAGTACTAGCTCCCCTCCTGTACATCTTGTACACCAACGACATTCCAATCCCGTCGAATGGTGTACAGCTCTCACTCTTCGCAGATGACACTGCTCTATACTTCAAAAGTCCTAGGATATCTTCCGCAAGGAACAAAATCCAAAAGTCAGTCCATGACCTAGGAGATTGGTTCCAAAAATGGCGTATCGATGTGAACCCGGAGAAGAGCTCTGCAGTTCAATTCGATATTAAAAGACGCCGTAATAAAAACAAGAAAAATACTCCACCTATACGAATGCTAGGGACTCCTGTCCCATGGCAAATGACAGCAAAATATTTAGATGTCACCCTTGACTATAGGCTTACGTTTGAGCCTCATGTCAAAAGAGTGACACGTCTAGCTCGTTTCTATCTAGGTAGGCTTAACAGTATGTTAGGCAGACATAGTAAAATGTCATTAAGAAATAAGCGAACCCTTTATATGGTTTGTATACGACCGGTAATGTCTTACGCGGCGCCTATTTTTGCACACGCTAACGATAAAATTATTAACGAACTCCAAGTAGTTCAAAACCTTTTCTGTCGTCGAGCTACGAACGCACCTTGGTACGTCCGTAATGCCGACCTTCACCGGGATTTAGAAATCCCAACAATCCAGCAATTTCTTAAAAAACTCTCTGAAAACTTCTTTAAAGTATCAGAGTCGCATAACAACACATTAATTCGTGAGGCAGTTACTTATACAGCCCCACTCCCCTCCCGCTACTGCGTCCGCAGGCCGAGAAACACTCTCTTGGACCCGCCAAATAAGTTATCAAACGACCTGAACTGCCTTCTGGCGGCTCAGGCCAATTCTAGTTAAATTAAAAATTATTTAAAATTAATAATATGCCTTCGTAGGCACTCCCTAAACGGCATTTAGCCATCTGCGCCCTCTTTTCCCAAAAGAGGGTCGCTTTAGATACGGCATAAGAAGCTTTCAACAGCTGGTTGCCAGTCCCCAAAGGCAGTTTTTAGGGGGTATCACTTAGGTTCCCCTTGTAGGCAGTGAGTCCCCCATAACCACTATAGACCGGCTTAAGTGGTATGCGTAATGCATTTTCTGCCTCCCTCTGTGGTAGCCCATTTCCAATTGCTTCGGGCGCAAAAAAAATCAGCTTAAATTAATTATTACATGTTTGTTTTTAAATTGTGATGAAATATTAAAGAAAACATAAAATTGTTGATTACCTTTGTGTGTACCATTTCCAAAATTGTGTAAGTAATTTTACTAAATATAATCATTGACTTTTTTATTGTAAAAGTTTATGAACATGAATAAAATACAACTTACAACTTAAAATACCATTTCCTAAATTGTGTAAGTAATTTAACTAAATATAATCATTGACTTTTTTATTGTAAAAGTTTATGAACATGAATAAAATACAACTTACAAACAAATGTAATTATATCTAACATAAATACTTCTATTTAACATAATAAATAAATGAAAGGAAAAAGTGTTCTACAAAATTATACAGTATATTAAGCTTAACTTAAGTAAAATATACTTGATAAATCACCGCCGCCTGTTGGTAGTGTTTCTAGAAGACTGGCTGAGTTGCCTCGCTGTATTGCGAGGCTGACCCGCTGATCCAAATATCTGCCAGCTTTTGGATCACCAAACCATTGACAAGGTGTGATGAGATATCTCTGTACAAGCTCCTTGCTTCAGGTCCGCATGGCCCCAGCGTTTCTACACCAAACGGCACAAACATGTATCCTTCTTCGAGGTCTGCATATTTGCGCCGCTTGTTAGACTCGGCAACAGCAGCAGCCGCTAATGTGTGAACACAAGTAACATCCCGTACTAAATAGTGCGATTTTTTCCATGAAATGAGTGTTATTCCATCAGGTTTCTTGCCATGGTCCCGCAATATACCAATTGACTCTGAAATTGCAGTTGCGTTGATACTGGTTAAGGCCAATCGAATGAAGTCATTAATGGCTTTATGGCGAATGGATGCGATAAACGCTCCACTCACTCGCCAGGCCGTGGTGGCAGAGAATGTCGTCCTCTTTACCACAGCGGAAGCGATGGAGCTGATTTGTTTCTAAACCTAATCTCAGACTGATAGCAAGAGAGAAAGTAGTACTGTCCAAGGGCGTTCCGATATTTGATGAGGGCAGTGCATTCAACCACTAGCCCGACTCCTTCTCCTCAGATGCTAAGAGATGAGCTCGCTCTGTAGGGTTTCCGCAGTTTTGTACTAGGTTTTTCTGAACCTGAATACTGAGCAGCTCATTCCAATGCCTCTGCGAAGGTGGGTTTGTAGGAAAAACCTGGTCCGAATTCCATTAAGTTCTAACGTGATATGAACTGAGGCCAAGAAAACCGGAAGTAATACGCTGGAAACTCTTCGGATGCCTAGACCACCAAATTTTAGAGGAAGTGTAGCCTGAACCCTGGAATTTTAATTTATTGGACAATTCAGTCAAATCATGTTATCGAGACGATGTAAAAATGGGACGTTCACCCAAAGATTTCAACACCGCAGCTTGTACGTACAATTGAGCATGCCATGTGTGGGCTTATTTCTTTCAGACGACTGGATGACTCCTCAAATTTCAAAATCTGTTCACTGACAAAGCATTGAAAGGACTCATCCAGGATAGGGGCACCTAGAAGGCGAAGCGATTTGCTGTTAATTATCTTTATATTTGGGTCTAAGGAATTAAATATAAATTAATAATACAATAAAGTTTAATTATTGTCTACTTGCATAAATTTATTTTGCAAGGGAGTTATATCGACGTAGTATACTAATAAAGAATAGTTGTATTTCGAGCTCATGGGCCTAAGCGCTTGCCGTGAATTATATAGTATGCAAGCAATTCCAGCTTAATCACCACCAACACCAAGGAAATCATTATGGGGAAACTGCGCGTCTCAGGAATAATGGCACGTAAAGTCCACTAACGCATTTGAGCAGATTAATGGACAAACAAATACATTACATTTCAGAAAAGAGTCTGGTATGCGCCCTGACGTAAGCTTGTAACTTTATCTTACTTCTATTACGATTGTTATCCAAAGTAATTTAACGTAACCTAGTGCTAAAATATTATTATTAAAATATATATTTAATATTGCGCCTGGCTGAGAGCTCGACGCGAGCAGACAATTCCAGATAATCCCACCGATTTTAATGGCATCTACCCTGACTAATGAGATTCCATTTTTTATTTTCTCTATCTTAAAATATACCGCAATAACTTCCTGTACCAACTTATAAATTAATTCTCATGTTATCATCATAATAATTACAGCCCTTCACAGGTTTACGGTGGAACATCGGCTTCCCCATAGAATACCACAAAATACAGTCCCGAGCCACTAGCATGTTTTACCCAATCCCTAATAAATAAAATTCAAAAGTTATATTCTATTTGAAAAACACAACATTTAAATTTTATAGTAGATGAAAATAGAAGTGAAATACTTAACGGCGTATCGGAAGTTGTGAAAGTGTATTTTAGCACTCTCTTAAGTGCCGTCGCCACCTAAAAGGTGTTCCATAAATCAAATATGTTGCAGAATAAAATACAAAGTCAGTGTCGCAGCTGTTGACAAGATATTTCAATGGTAATTTCACGAAAATAAGGTACGTAATAAGATGATTTCAAATTTATATTCCGTGGTTTTTTCATGTGGCTTCAAGAACGAATATAAAACTTTTCTACGAATATCAAACATTTACGCGATGCGGACTCCTTTTCTGCCTATGACTCCGTCTGGGTAGATACTATCCTCTCACCTAGCACTGCCTTGTTCTGCTCCGAGGGACTTAGAGAGCCGGTATATTTATTCTGTGTGGTATTCCATCCTAGTCTCCAGAAGTGACAACCCATGTGTAGCTTTCTTTGCTTGAAATTGGTTACAGATGTCCTAGGACAGCAATAACCACTCACCATCAGGTGAACTGTAAATTTGGTTGTCACTTCGATTTTAAAATAAAAATTAATTTATTAAAGAAGTTAAATTATTTTGTTGATGTTTAATGTAATTTGAAAGCTTTGGTTTGGTTTATAAACCTTAAATGACTATCAAACTCCTTAGTTTTCAGACAAATATTACTCATTATACTCGTGATTCAAACTCTACAATATATAATATATACCTTTCAAGAAAAGAGCCTATTCCTGTTCCATGTTTAAAGAAGCCTCCTCTTTTATATAAAAAAACTCATGATTACGGAAACAAAAACATAGAACTAAAAGACAATCACGTCATATTAATCCACAAAACAAGAAGGAGGATCTAATCATGTTAATTCACCACAACTATTGATAACAAAACTAATTTGGTAACCAATTAAAGTTAGCGGCTCGGATTGCGCTTAGCGAGACAAGGAAACAGGGACCACTTTCTTTGCGTGCGGTTCTTAACATAATCAATTTATTATTACAATTTAGTGCAAACATTATAGCATGAAATTTTATTACTCACAGTCATTCATTTAATTTATACAGCCCGTAAAACATCCACTGCTGAACATAGGCCTCCCGTACCCCGCCGGGCCGCCCTCACATAGGCATGTTGCCATAGTTGCCCATCTTAGCAGGCGAGTTAACAACCGCAGTTTTTATTATTTTCTGTTGTTATCAGGAAGATGCTGATGCCATGCCTCCTGATGATATGCAGTAGTGGAGTCCCTTACGTCACTACATTGTGTAAGAATATTCGCTAATCTATTTATATATATATATATATATATATATATATATATATATATATATATATATATATATAAATAGACTATATATAACAAAAACCCTGTGCTTCCCGTTAAGTACGTAATCAGGATCAGTATTCAAACCTATAGAAATAACTTTTTTTAATATCTCGAACAATTTTTTTTATTTTATTTTAAAAAAATTATATGTGGTTTTATTACTTATGCATTGTCCGGGGTGTAAGAGGATTGTCAAAGAACTCGTTTTACTTTGCTTTAGCATAGGCAAGTGTGAGTAAGAGGTAATAAAACCATATAAAATTAAAAAGAATAATTAAAAAAATGTTCGAGTTTTTTAAAAAAAAAGTTATTTCTATAGGTTTGAATAGTGATCGTGATAACGCACTTAACTGGAACCACAGAGTTTTTGTTACATGTTATAATAATCATGATTTAGTATTATTGGGTGATGATACTTCCTTGATTTTTAAACTTAAATGTCTATCATTTAAATGTGACGAAGTGAATAATGCTATATCAAAATTAGTGCATTAGCTTAGCGTTAATAATCTGCATTTAAACGGCAACAAAACTAAATGTATTAAATGTACAACAACGAAGGTTAAAAATCTGAATACCAATGTGTCTTGAAACGGGAAAAAGCTGAGCCCTGTTGAATCCTCTGTTTTTCTTGGCATCACTCTCGACGCGAATCTTCAGTGGGGCCCCCGTATATTCAAACTAGCAAACAGACTAACCTCTGCTGCTTATGCTGTAAAAAAGATAAGAGAACTCACTAGTGTCGAGACTGCTAGATTAGTTTATTTCAGTTATTTCCATAGCATAATGCCTTATGGAATTTTGCTACGGGGAAATGCGGCTGATTAAGAAACTATTTTTGTATTGCAGAAGAGGGCCATAAGAGATAATTACAACGTTAGAACGAGAGAGTCTCTGAGAGAAAATTTTAAAGAAATAAATATATTAACTTTGGCCTCTCAGTATATTTACGAAAATTTAATGAATGTTCACAAAAACAAAGATAGTTTTAGTAAAAAAGCGATTTACACTCTGTAAACACTAGTCATTCATTCATTCTTGGGGCAATATATACGCTATTACAACAAAGTCCCAGAAAATATACAAGATATCCCTATTACCAAGTTTAAATATTTAATTAAACAAAAACTGTATAAAAGGATTATTATAATATAAATGAATACATGATTGATAATCACCCCTGGGAATGAGGTGGTCACTTACAAGCTGTTTCATAAAATACTTATAAATAAGGAGAACTTGTTACAGAAAAACACAATCACTGATTTTGAGCCGACAGTGTATTCAAACGAGACTGGGGAACAAACGGATCGACTAGACTGAGGAAGGAGCACAGACTCGCTGAATACGAGCGTTAAATAGCAGCTATACTGCTGTGTTTCGTTTGGTGAGTGTGGGGACTAGAGATATTTTTATTGAAAACGAGGGATTCCATCTTAGTCCTCAGGAGTGACAACGAATCTAAATTTTGATTAGTATTCTAGGTTAGATGAAGATGTGTGTGAGAGCTCATTTGCCACCCTAATTCTATAAAAAAATTGTTTAAATCGTTCAAGTTGTTTAGAAATTACACGATTACTATCAGATTCACCAACGATTATAATACATATATATATTATAGAGCCGCGGTAGCTCAGGAGCTAAATACACGCTGTTCTGTGTTCTGCTGTTTTCACATTACGCGAGTAACCCGCTTTCAATCGCCGCCGGCATCTACAAAATTGTTAATTGCAATGAGGGCATCCACGACTATTTCTGCCACCAGGGCGGCGCCACTTTCGAGTGAGGTAAAATATTTGACAGATTTCATAGCAGGGACGATAATTTCTTAGGAAAATGTAATCTTTAAGGTTTCTTTCTTTATTATTAGTTATATTTTATATTAATTACATTAGAAATGAATAAACCAAACTATAAATATAACTAAAAGACGACTTAAAAAAAAAAAAGAGTTATAATGTGCAAAAAATTAAAAATCAAACCACTGACGCATTGTGTTATATATTAATATAATACTCTAGACAATGATAAACTATTATTTAAAACTAATTTCTCAATTAACTGACACTGTGTAACAAAAAACTTTACCTCAGTCGCTAGTAGCGACATCTGGTGAGTGGAAGATTATTAGCCCTCATTTTATCTTCACATTTAATTTTTTAATTAAAAGTGGTAGAGCCTTGCTGAAGCTATATTTCTGGTATAGTTGTAACACGAACGGGTCGGCTCGACCGGAGAAGGACCACAATCTCACAGAATACCAGCGTAAAATAGAAGCTTAATGGTGCTGTGTTTCGTATGATTAGTGTAGAGAATCGGAGACCCTTTTAACTGGAAATGAGGCATTCCTACTTAGTCCTCACAGGTGACAACGCATTTGCATTTTGATTTGTAACCGAGGATAAATGTAGATCGGCCACAGCAACCACCTATCATCAGCTGGACTGTGTGCTCTTATGTCACCCTTATCCTGCAAAAAAACCCTCTTTACTGGAAACGATGCATTCCATCTTAGTTCTCACGCGTTACAACGCATCTGCATTTTGATTTGTAATCGAAGATAGATGTAGATGTCTATAGGCCGCAGAAACCACTTACCATCAGGTGGACTGTGTGCTCGTTTGTCACCCATGTCCTATTTAAAAAAATAACGCCTTTATTAATCTCATGTTACTCCTGTTTTTAATCTACCTATAAATTTATTACGTAAGTACGTATAATGCTTATACTCTTGATTATTGAAAACCTGTCGTTCTCCTTCTGGTTATAATATTATTTTGTATAATGTATCAATTGCGTCGGAGTTTTTGTCTTTTGTTTTTAGGAACTGGTGATACTAAGCCATCTCTCTTTAAATAAAAATAATGTGATTTTTCGTTTAAGTACTAATTATTTATTTTTACTATGGTTGTAGAAGATTCTTATAAATTTTCCTGTTTATGGCTAAAAAACTAACAGCACTAAACTCCTGCTTAAAAACATCATCATCATCATTACATCCCTTCACATGTCCACTGCTGAACATAGGCATCCCCCAAGGAATGCCAAAAAGCACGGTCCCGAGCCACTTGCATCCATTGACTTCCCGCATGTCTTACCAGGTCGTCACTCCAACTGGTGGGGGGACGTCCTACATTTCATCCTCCAGTACGAGGCCGCCACTCGTGAACCATTTTCCACCTCGGTTGTCGGTTCTTCGAGCTATATGGCCGGCCCATTTCCACTTCAGTATACTAATTCTTTGGGCTGTGTAGGTTACTCTGGTTCTACTGCAATTATCCTTGTTTACTTATACGTATATTACGTCACCATGTCTTACACCCCTCTGCAGTTGGATAGGTTTCGTACTCTGGTTATGTACTTGGATAGTCATCGCAGTCCTACTGTACAAACACTTTAGCACTTCGATATACTGACAGTCCACTTGGCACCGCTGAAGGGACAGCAGCACCGTCCAAATTTCGACGGAATCAAAGGCTTTCTCATAGTCTACATACGCAAGGCAAAGTGGCAGACTCTTCGGTCTTCTGTACAATTTGCCGAAGGGTTTGTATGAGGTCAATGGTGCTAAAGCCTTTTCGGAAACCGGCTTGTTCGGGAAGCTGGCAGTTGTCGAGTCTGCGTCCGAGACGGTTCGTGATGATTCTCGAAAACAGCACTGTTGAGGACAGCTAGAGACCCGCCGCCCCGTCACCCCTTCGTATCCCGCTACCCCCCGCGCACCCCGCACACCGGCGCCGATCCAGTGATGTAGGCGACCAATCAGCGCGCGTGTGGCTTCATTTATCGTCGCACGGCACTACTCACAGACTGAGACACCTTCTTGCGAGATATAAGAAGGGCGTCTCGGTCTGTGAGCTGTTTATTTCACTTCGGAAGCGGCACTCGAGAAGACTCCAAAGAAGACTCAAGACAACAGATCAAGACTCCACAACTGAAGACCTCTCTCTGTACATATTAGATAGTTTATTTTAATGGTGCCGAATATTGTAAATAGTGTAATACAGTATAGTAAAAAGTACCATCTTTTCTTCAAGCAGTCCCCTAGTATAGCTAACCTCAGATCAGTCGTTAAGTAATCAGTCAGAAATAAATATACAGTCCATATCATCCATTATATTCTTGGTCCATCGCCGCCGGATTCAAGCCAGAAGAAAGAAGCAAGAAGTAAGGAGAAACAAGAAAGAAGCCAATTACAGAAGAAAGAACATAATTATAGAAGAAAGAACATAATTATAGAAGAGAGAAGATCATTATAGAAGATCTTCAAGGAAGAAAGAAGTTCGTCGACGAAGAGAGAAGATCGTCGGTACTAATTTCTTCCCTGTTTCTTGTTACGACTACGTCACATACGTCTATTGTCTGTTTCCAGACAATTTCTTGTTTCTTTAACCGCGTTTACGCGGCCAGGTGGTTGCTCCCTAACGGTGTCAAACTGTGACCATCTGGTAACGCCCTTGTGGCGGGAACGACATCCAATACGTGCGTCTTTTTGAAGACGATACGTACGTCTTTTTGAAGACGACTGGAGGTCGCAACGTGGGACAATGAGGAAGACACGAAGCCAGAAGGCACGGAACGAGGACGACACGCCGGTAGGAATGCGTATATTCGAAGAAGCACCCGCGTCCCCGTCCGATTATCTCGCGATGGCACAAGCGCCCTCCGCCGCGCCCGCGCCCCAGGCCCCGCTCGCGCCCGCATCTACGCCCGCGCCCGCGCCCCCGCCGCCGCGCCCCGCTATGTCCGTGTCTACGACCGATCGCTTGGGAGAGGTTAGCACATCCGCCCCGCGCACAGAGATACTCGCCGCGATTATTGAAGATCTTCCGTCTACAGAAACTAGTTCGATAATACGTACCGTCGCGCCTGTAACAGACGTCGTACATAGGCCCGCACCTCGAGCTCCGTCGGTCCGCTCCGTTCGTTCAGCCCGGTCAACAGCTAGCGCGATAGCTAGGTTAAAACAAATTGAATATAACGCCGCGGAGGAACTAGCTGCAATTAGGAGGAAGCAATTGCAACTTGAAGAAGATCTTATTAAGAAGAAGTACGCTAGGGACGTCGCGCAACTGCAAGAAGAAACAGATAGGGAAAGTATTAACGAAGACGAGTTAGTTGAAAATAGGGAACGCGTTGATAGGTGGTTAGAGAACGTAGAGACTGTGCGGGGGGGTCGCCTTGCCGCCCGTCTCAGCCCGCGCCCCGCATCGAGTTAGAGCAGACCCTACCGAACAGGGTAACCGGTTACGACCACAGTGAAGATGCCCAGGGGAGGACGGTAGCGAATGAGGTTCAACTACGTCGCGTAGAAACGATACAGAGGGATAGTGGAGTCGCCGTAGAAATGAACCAGGTGGATCGTCGTGTACGGGTTACGTCGCCGTCGCACGTCCAACGCCGCACTCTATCGCCTACACATAGATCGCCACATCGCCACGCGGATCGTAGATCACCGTCGCCGTATAGGGATGTAGGTGTACATAGATCGCCATCGCCACATCGCCACGCGGATCGTAGATTATCGTCGCCGTGTCATAGGGATGTAGGTGTACATAGGACGCCAGCGCCACAGCGTAGGCTAGAGGGAGATAAGGATAGAGATAGGTCGCTTACTCCGCGAGGGAAAGAGAGGGGTATAGAGCGACTAGCGGAAGCTCTAGAGAATATGATTAGAGACAGGCCCGCTGCCGCGAAGCAGACGCAGGACTTGCCTATTTTTAACGGTTCGGCCGCGGAATGGTTAGCCTTCAAAGCCGCGATGAAAGAATCCACGCGTTTATATGAATACACAAATACGGAAAATATGGCAAGGTTAAGAAACTGTCTACGCGGTGAAGCTAGGGAGGTAGTATCGGCACTGCTGTTTACCGCGAAGGATCCAGCAGATATTATGCGAACATTAGAGCAGTGTTTCGGCCGCCCGGAAGTAATTATCGATCGAGCGTTAGAAGAACTGAAACGCCTTCCGCGCCCGGGTCAAACCGCTCAGGAATTGAATTCGTTCGCGATTAAATTACAAAATATAGTATGTATTTTACAGAACTTCGACGGCAAAGGGTATTTACAAAATCCAATGCTGACTAGGGAAGTAACTAGTAAACTAAGCCCTCACTTACGGTCGCGTTGGTGCGATTATGCTGAGCACTACGGAAGTGCAGTCGAAACGGACATTGTTACACTGTCTAGGTTCATGATGAGAGAGGCTGAACGTGCGTTGAGTCATGCCTATACGTCCGTAGCGCCGACTAAGTAATCGCCCGTAGGACGAGAGGCGCCGCCGTCGAAACGAGTTGTATTAACACGCCGCGTAGAGAATAGGGCCCGCGACGTAAAAACATTCACCGCACAGGAGGACACCGGTAGTGCCTCTTGTATGTGTTGCGGGGGTGAACACGTGATCGCTTATTGTAGAAAGTTAACGCAAATGGATGTGGACGACCGGTGGAATTGAGTAAAGGAAGAGGGGGTGTGTTTTCTCTGTTTGAATAGTAAACACGGACGATTTAAATGTAGAGCGAAGAAATGCGGCGTCGACGGCTGCAACGCCCCCCACCATGCTCTCCTTCACACCCGCAAGACCCGCGCACCTGAGACATCGGCAAAACCGGATGAGACCGTGCTCGTCGCGTCTAACGTTGGTAGTAATGCGTCCGTATTATTGAAAGTGTGTCCCATTACGTTACGTGGACCACGCGGTAGGGAAATAGATACGTATGCGTTGCTTGACGAAGGCTCGACTATTTCGTTGATTGACGACGACTTAGCGCGCGAGTTAGGAGCGGAAGGACCGGTAAAGCCGCTGAATATTAGAGGAGTAAACAATAGTCAGCGCGAGGCCGATAGCAGGCTAGTTAACATAGGCATACGTGGCAAGACGCGCAGCGAAATGTATAGAATAAATGCGCGTACAGTAACAAATTTACAGATAGGTTCGCAGTCGGTAAATAAAGAGTGTTTACGTTTTAAACACTTACGCGACCTACCGAGCTCGGTTTGTTATGACGACGCAAAACCGAGATTATTATTAGGCGCCGACAACTGGCGTTTAATAATCACCCGTAATTTAAGGATAGGACGTCGAAGGCAGCCTATAGCTGCACGTACGTTATAAGGATGGGTGATACAGGGAACCGTGCCGCGATTCACGTGTAGGGAGGACGGTGAAACCGTATTACACGTCGTAAGCAGTAGCGGACGGTTAGATAGGGACATTCAAACGTTCGCCAGTCAGGACGAGGAGTTAACGGAACTCCTTAAACAGCAGTACGAGATCGATTCCATCGGTATCTCGCTAAAGAGTAGGCCGCGACGGGAAGAGGAGCGCGCTGTCGAGATATTCCAGCGCACCGTCAAGAAGGTCGGCGAGCAATACCAGGTGGGACTGCCATAGAAGGACGACGACGTGCGGATGCCTCCCAGCTACGAGATGGCTGCTCGAAGACTGCGGACGATCGAGAAGAAGATAGACAAATCGCCGGAGTTTCGAGACGCCTATACAGCACAAATAGACAACCTCCTGGCAAAAGGATACGCAAGGGAAGCCGAGGGGACAGAGAGAGAGGACCCCAAGAGCTGGTACCTGCCCCACTTCGCAGTACGGAATCCGAACAAGCCTGGGAAGACAAGAGTGGTTTTCGACGCGGCTGCGCGTGCGTCCGGTAAATGTTTGAACGATTATTTACTTGACGGCCCCGACTTGTTACGGAACCTACCGGGCATACTGTTTAGATTTAGGGAGAACGAAATAGCTGTGTCCGCGGATATTAGGGAAATGTTTTTACGCGTAAAGATAGACCGTCGCGACCAAATAATACGACGTGGAAATACGTTATGACTTCAATGATTTTCGGTACGAGGAGCTCGCCGTTTCTCGCACATAGCGTCAGGGATCATAACGCGCGCGCACACGCGGAGACACATCCGCTGGCACTTAACGCTATCGTACGTAGTCACTACATGGATGACTACCTAGACAGTTATGCTACGGTAGAGGAAGCGGTAAACACTGCGAGGCAGGTTATGGAAGTACATCAGCAGGCCGGCTTCACCTTAGCAGGCTGGAATTCGAACCACGCAGCCCTACTAGAAGACAAGCCGGAGGAATTACTAGCGAGCAAGCCTAAGGAGGTAGGCTTGAGACAAGACAGCCCAGGCAGAACCCTAGGGCTATTATGGATGGCCGTTGAAGATGCCTTAACGTTTAACACATCCATGAACAGGGTACCAAACGAAGTGAAGACGCTGCAGAGGCCACCGACCAAGAGAGAAGCGTTAAGTGCAGTCATGTCGGTCTTCGACCCGCTGGGACTGCTGAGCTACCTCACCATCACCGCCAAGATCCTGCTGCAAGACCTTTGGCGGATGAAGAAGGTCGGATGGGACGACGAACTACCCGAGGAGGCAGCTGAGGAATTTCAGAGGTGGCTGCGAGTCGTCGAGGAAGTATCACGACTGCGGCTGCCTAGGTGCTATGCTCCTACGGGGGGAGTGGTAGAGCGTCAGCTTCACGTGTTTAATGACGCAAGCGAACGTGCGTACGCATCCGCGGCGTATTGGCGAATACGGTACCGCGACGGAACGGTTAAGGTACGGTTAGTGGCGGCCAAGGCGAAAGTCGCCCCGATAAAGGCGCAAAGCATACCGCGGTTAGAGTTGCAGGCGAATCTGATAGGCGCGCGACTCGCGGAATTCGTGCAAGGCGAGCACAGAGTGGTAGCCGATAGGGTAGTGTATTGGACAGACTCCACTACGGCGCTCCACTGGATACAGAACGATACGGCGCGCTACACCCCATACGTGGCTCATAGATTAGGGGAGATATCGGAGAAGACGTCACTCGAGCAATGGAGGTGGATACCGACCGCAGACAACATCGCGGATCAGGCAACGCGCATAAATTATACATATAAGGAAGAGAGCGACAAATGGTTTACGGGACCGCCATTCTTCTACGAAGATGAAGATCGATGGCCTCGACGTCGGGAAGAGAAGGCAGGGGATGAAGATGACGAGTTGGAGGAAGTCGTGGCGCACCAGAGCGACACCAGGGACGCTCCACACCTGCCAGATATCGAGAGGTTCTCTTCTTACGAGAGATTGGTCAGGGCCACCGCTCGGATATTACAGTTCGTCGATGCCATGAGAGGAAAGGCGCACGGACTAACATTGGACCACATCCAGAGAGCAGAGCGGATGTGGATAGAGCGCAGTCAACAAGAGAGCTTTGCTGAAGACATCAGTCGACTGCAGCGAGGAAAGAACTTGGCAACCGGCAGCGCGTTAAGGAAGCTCGACCCCATATTCGAAGATGGCATACTGCGAGCTAGAGGACGGATCGACGCAGCCGATGTGGACAGCCAAATGAAGAGGCCCATCATACTGAACGGACGTCACCAATTTGTAAAGCTGCTTGTGGAGAAGGCGTATAAGGAAGCAAGCCACGCCAACAGGGAACGGGTAGTGAACGACCTACGCATGAGATATCACATACTTCGACTACGACCGATCGTAAGAGAAGTGGAGCGGAGATGTCTGCGGTGCAGGGTACACAAGGCGACACCACGGCCAGCGGTTATCGGAGATCTACCACCTGAACGGTTAGGGGCATTCGCGCGACCATTCACCTACACCGGAATCGACTATTTCGGGCCTATAACGGTAACAATAGGACGTAGGCATGAAAAGCGGTGGATAGCGTTATTCACTTGTTTGACGACGCGCGCGGTACATCTAGAGATAGTTTATTCCCTAACGACAGACTCGGCGATATCGGCATTGCGGCGCATGGCGGCTAGGCGTGGGTGGCCACGGGTCATCTACTCTGACAACGGAACGATTTTCCATGGGGCGGACACCGAACTACGACGGGCAATGGAGGAGTGGGCACCCCTGCTGAAGGACTACGCGTTGACTCGGCGGACAGACTGGAAGTTCATCGCGCCGGGCGCGCCGAACCAGGGAGGCGCATGGGAGCGTCTCGTGCGCTCAGTGAAGACCGTGCTCGAAGCCACTCTACACCAGAAGAGCCCGCGGGAGGAGACGTTGGTGACGCTCCTCACAGAAGCCGAGAACACGGTGAACTCTCGACCGTTGACACACGTACCGGTCGACATCGACGAGGAAGGGGCGCTAACACCACTTCCTGCTGCTGGGACCATCGAGCCTTCCAGTAACCGCGCCGTGCACGCCTAGTGATCGTCGGGCGTGGAGAGCGGCGCAAGGACTTGCCGACGAGTACTGGAAAAGCTGGATGAAGGAGTACCTGCCGACGCTGGTTTCGCGCGGGGACTCACGGGATGTGCAGCAGCGACAGCTACAAGAGGGGGACCTCGTCGTGGTGGCAGACGGTAGCCTGCCAAGGAACGTGTGGCCGCGTGGAATTGTAACGCGGACCTTTCTCGGACCAGACGGCGTGGTGCGCAACGTGGAGGTGCGGACCAGGGGCGGATTGCTGCGGCGGCCGGTCAGGAAGATCGCCGTCCTCCCGAAAGAAGATGAGGCTCGCGAGCTACGCCGGGGGGAGGATGTTGAGGACAGCTAGAGACCCGCCGCCCCGTCGCCCCTTCGTACCCCGCTACCCCCCGCGCACCCTGCACACCGGCGCCGATCCAGTGATGTCGGCGACCAATCAGCGCGCGTGTGGCTTCATTTATCGTCGCACGGCACTACTCACAGACTGAGACACCTTCTTGCGAGATATAAGAAGGGCGTCTCGGTCTGTGAGCTGTTCATTTCACTTCGGAAGCGGCACTCGAGAAGACTCCAAAGAAGACTCAAGACAACAGATCAAGACTCCACAACTGAAGACCTCTCTCTGTACATATTAGATAGTTTATTTTAATGGTGCCGAATATTGTAAATAGTGTAATACAGTATAGTAAAAAGTACCATCTTTTCTTCAAGCAGTCCCCTAGTATAGCTAACCTTAGATCAGTCGTTAAGTAATCAGTCAGAAATAAATATACAGTCCATATCATCCATTATAAGCACGTAGACGCGGCTCAGAAGGGAAATCGGTTTGTAGTTCTTCAAGAGAGCGTGGTCGCCTTTCTTGAAAAACAAGATCACCGAACTGTTTTAAAACATACTTTTATAATTTATTTTATGCATAAATTACAATGAAATTTGTGACTTTTTATAAAACCAAAAAAAATAATGATTTTTACTACTTTCCGAACTATTCTTATTACTTACAAAAAAATTGTAACGATATTGTAATTTATTAATGTTGTAATTTGTTATCTGCTACAGGAAATCTTCAAAGCCCACAAAAACCCACATTTTTAACACAACTCTTATATTTTTCTTTAAAAAATCGCTTAAGAATAAATTTCATGTACCTATATCAGACAGACGTCAGTAAAAATGTCTATTATCGTATTTAAACATTGTCATCGCTTTATTCAATTTATTAAGCCGTAGATTAATTTTTTTTTATAGAATAAGGGTGACAAACGAGCACACAGTCCACCTGATGGTAAGTGGTTGCTGCGGCCCATAGACATCTACATCTATCCTCGTTTACGAATCAAAATGCAGATGCGTTGTCACCCTTGAGGACTAAGATGGAATGTCTCATTTCCAGTAAAAAGGGCCTCCGGCCACCTGCACTCACCAAGCGAAACGCAGAAGTAAACCTCTACTTCACGCTGGTTTTCTGTGAGGTCGTGGTACCACCCTGGTTCGAGCCGGCCCATCCGTGCTACAGCAAAAGCTGCTGCGTGGCTCTACCACAGTTGAAAATTTGTTTTAATTAAATTTACCACACGGGTGCCACAATTAAGTTTTCATATATATTTTTCCAAATTTTTTAATGCTAACAGGATGTTTTATCTCATGAATGCGTATAAAACGAAACACCTAGAAATAGCCTCTACGGTCTACGCCTATCTTCCTGTGGGTGTCGTTTAAGGTGGCAATTGCTTTGTGAAAACCTGAAACAGGAGACTGAAAAACGTATTCATAGTGCGGTGTTTTGTGGCCCGGGATCGTGCTTTGTGGCATTTCTTCAGTGAGGCCTACGTACAACAGTGGGCTTGTGACGATGATGATGATGAAGTACCTAAAAACATATTTTGTTATAATTACTAATAACTATGTTAGTATAGCTACGTTTTAAATTTTGCCAAGTTATGATTTGATAGGAACATTTTTGTGATTTACAGTATCAATTTACTTTGACGATAAAAAATTCAATTATATAAAAAATAACTACCTAAAGTAAGAAAAAAGCTTATTATTACATATTTTAATATTAATGTTAAATGTTTTTCAAGCAAGAAAGCGCTTGGAAATTATTTATTTGCAATATCCCGTCTCGTCAGTAACCCTAATTATTATTTTCTATTTGTTCATTTCAAATTAATTTCATAAAATATAAGAAATTGAGTATATGTGAAAAAACAATTTTTGTCTATTAAAAATTATATTTTTAAACGATTACTAATAACATAAGGGCGTCTCCATATAATGGAGTTGTATATAGTTTTAACCAAATTATTGTCCTGTACCTGTATTGAATATACTTAGTATTATAATTGCGAAAATGTGTTTGTTGTTTTTTGTCCTAATTTCACCCACCAACTACGGCGCATCGGATCTACATGATTTTTGAAATAAAGATAGTTTAGGGCCCGGAAAATAACATAAGCTACTGTTATCTCGTAAAATGCACGATTCCCGTGGGATATATAAAATAGCATAGTACTATTATGATTTAACGTAATTTTATAAGGAAATTTCCCTCTTTAAACTAAAATAGCTAAATGTATTTTGGTAAAATTTGGTATGGAGATATTCTGTATTTAAATAATCCCGGAAAATATGCACAGTTCTTGTGGGTTTTAAAATAAGCAAAGCATTATTCAAATTATTATCTCAGTGTTTACTAAATCTATAGCAGGTTGTGCATAAAATAATTATATAAGCACGTAATTTAGGCATCATAATTAGCCCTGATCTCAGATTTCAAGATTATATCAATAACATTGTTAAGAACTGTTTTTATAGGTTAAAAATCCTGTACAGAATGCGTGAACACTTAAGTATAGAATTACGAAAAAGACTATCGGACACCCTTGTTTTATCAAAATTTAATTATGCTGATACGGTTTATGGGCCTTGTTTACTGTCACGTACCACACACCTTATTCAACGGGTCCAAAATGCTTGTGCGAGGTTTTGCTTCGATGTACCGCCACGAGGTCACGTAAGCCCATTTCTTGACGACAATAATATTCTTAAAATGGCTGCCAGACGCAAACTTTATTTAGCTTGTGTACTTTTTGGCGTCATAAAGACAAAAAATCCAAAGTATCTTTTAAGTAAGTTAGACTGGTCTCGCGAGCATAGCAAGTATCTCACCCGCGCTTCATCTTATAATAGGCTCAGTATTCAGCGACATTCTTCTTCAGCCTTTCGAGGTTGTTATAAGTATGCAGCCTCCCATTGCTGGAATAATTTACCTCCTCCACTGCGTGACCTAAACACAGTAGGCACGTTTAGAAAACACTTAAAATATCTCCTAATAAACGAACAGAAGGGTATAGTTAATAAATAGGAGTATTGTTAAGAGCTTAGACGTTAGCTGATTTTCCGTTTACATAATATTTATTAGGCTATTACATATTATTATTTATTACAAAAAGCCTATTAAACGTATGTATCTATGTATATATGTATATATATATATATATACGTGTGTGTATGTATATATATATATATATATATATATATATATATATATATATATATATATATATATATATATATATATATATATATGTGTGTGTGTATGTATGTGTGTGTATATATAACAAATCATACATTACATTATCTTTATATATAAAAATTACGTGTCACGTTGTTTGACCGCGATGAACTTCGAAACCACTCACCCCAACAAAATCATTAAATTCTTCTCCTACTGTCGCCGAATCATTGCTCAAACAAAATGTAAAGGCTTGTTCTAATACTTTTAAATTCCATAGAGTACTGCCACAAGATATCGTTAAATATTTTAAAGCTATTGATGTTAAGAAAACGGCAGATTTATGGGGGATTTCCGTTAAAGTTATTTTATCTATAATAGATATATTAGCAACTTATCTAGCCACTATATTTAATATAAGCGTCGAATCTGGTGTGTTTCCTGATTTAATGAAACATAGTAAAGTCATACCTATATTTAAATCTGGTAGTACAATAGACCCCGCCAATTTTAGACCAATTTCTGTACTACCAACATTAAGTTATATATAACAAATCATATATTACATTATCTTTATATATAAAAATTACGTGTCACGTTGTTTGTCCGCGATGAACTTCGAAACCACTCACCCCAAATTTGTACACTCTGTGTAGTTTGGTCTAGCTTGAGAGATAGGATAGTTTTTATCCCAATAAGTGACCCTCAATTTTTTTTATTGCAAATTTAAGGATTTTATAGTACAAAGGTTCGCTGCTAAGGGCAGAACAACGTCTGCCTGGCCAGCTAGTGATTTTATAATATACACTGTTAAATTAAATTATGACACTTACTAATATTCCCGTCACATCTAACGTAGCGTTCAGAGACTTACATTCAGCACAACTATACAATATGCATTTTCTATTTTGTTATTATCATTCATCAGTTGTTATTATCATATGTATCTACTACTCGCTTAATGTCGACACTTACGGCACGGTCTCCGTACGACCGTACGGGGACGACTGAAAATCAGCGTCGCTATCCCGCGGCTTATGCTGAGGCGGTCCCTTCCGTTACTTCATCTGTTTCGATTATTAAGTCATGAATTGTTGTTATATCCTCTATTTTTTTTCGTTTATTCATTTTCTTGTGTTTTAATTTTATTCATTATTATTTTATTCTTATTCGTATTAATTTTGTTTATTAATTTGCCATTGTTATGTGAAGTGTCGGAATAAATATCTTTGTGTCTTTATATCACATATACTAAACACTAATCTAATCTCTCAATCGGTGGGATTAATAAAAGGAAGAATTATCAGAAGTTGCCGCACATAGGCTTTAAGGCACGCATAATGATGTCATATCATGATGAGTCATCAACGAAGCATTAAAGTTTAATAAAGGTAAATTATATAAATAACTGATAAAAATTGGGCGATTTCGATATGACTAAACCCGGGAAATAATATCAGGCGATGTTGAGGGTAGTGTTTTGAGCTACAACACCGAGGATTTAAAAATATACGTTTGCTCCTGCGGCGTACATATAATTTAGGTTCTTTCTCAAGGCAATACGCTCATATTATACCCGTACCCCATGGTACGGGTTTAATATTCGCAAGGACCACAATAAAGTGGCCACTAAAGCTTCCTGAACTAACATTGCAACGTTGCTCAACGGTACAACCGCTCTTTCGATGTTCAAATTGCCACTTAATCTTGCAAGTGAAGAAACGCAAACCCTAAAGTTGTACAACTTTAGCAAGAGTAGCGCCGCAGATTTTACCAGCAGTGCATGGTGATCGCTTGAGATGAGTGCACAATGTCACACAAGTACGCAGAAGATGCCTTAAGCCGCAGCCTGCTGGACATCCACAGCAATCAGGCCCTGAGTGATGGTGCTGGCATTTTGTAAGCGACTTTAGATATCGATGCCAGTTATTGAAAGAGTACCTCTTTCAAATAACCGATAAAATTAACGCGTGTCTCAAAACGTCTTTATAACGACCAAAGATATTGTACCTATACAAGTAAACTGCTTCGAAGAGCGCTGGCTGGAAACAGATGCAAAATACAATTTTAATATATATTTTTTTATCAGTGGTGATAGAATACAAAATTATTGCACACAGTTCATCTTATGGTAAGTGGACGTTGTGGCCCATAGATATTTACATCTACCCTCGATTAAGAATCAAAATAAAGAATGTTTTGAAAGGAATGTCTCATTTCTAGTAAAAAGGAAGACTTTTTTTCGGGTCGGTAAGCCAGAATCACCATACGAAACACAGCCACATTAAGTTGGTGCACAGTAAGCTTGGTCCTTCCCCGGTCGAGTTGACCCATTCATGCTATACATTATTAATTCATTATTTTTATTTTACATTATTCATAATTATTCATTATTCATGCCATATATAAAGTAGAGCATGTCTCTACCACGTATATTCAAATGTTATTATTTAAATTTAAAAGATACAATTCCGTCTAATGTTAGCACTTACTGTGACTTTAAAAGCGACGGTTATTCATTTAGGCACCCCTTGTTTTTCGCTTGGTGAGTTGTATGTTGGCTGTTCTTTTTTGCTTATTTTGTTCTAAAGGTAAAGCACTTAGTTGATGAACTAGGTGAAAAATAAATGACGTACTTAAGGTATTAATTTAACTGTACGATATTATATGTCTCACTCATGTCATAAGCAATTTAAACGCCAAGCAAAAAAAATGTTGTAGACAGAAACTTCTTGAAATAATGACATTTTGTGTTGTGTTGTGGCAATAAAAATATAATTTCTAACTATTAAGCAGAAGACGTCGCGAGCTAAAGCCAAAAAATATAATAAATGTGAAAATGGGCTGTGATTTTTAGAAATGCCACCGTTTCCACCTTCCACGTGAGCGATGTTGCTGACAACCATGAGTATTATAAATAATTTATAAAACACAACGGCATTTATGACCCGAAGACTAAGGTGTTTGATATCGTGACGTCACAGTTTACCCTGAATGGATTTGATCAAAACAAAAGCCTATATTCACTCTTGCCGTGAAGACGCCAAGATTGTAATCGGACGGAACAACAAACGCCGGCAGATTATTAAACTCCATTGCTGTTAGCATCATGAGCAATGAAAAAAGCTGTTTGGTGTGTTTTATTTTAGTTATCGAATATCACCCTTATATTTTTTTCTGGAAATTAAAAATAGTAGTGTTAGTTATAATGATTAATTGTTTTAAAAATAAATGTATGTGAAGTCATGAGCAATGAAATATCGAAAGCTACCTAAAAGCTACTAAGAATGCCAATTCTTATTTGGTACCAAAGAATATTTGCGAAAATGCAGAAACGTGTGCATAATGCTTACCCAAGATCGCTTCCATGCTTGCTTGAGCACGTAGTACAAAGAAGCTCCGGTTGTTTGATAAGCGGTTGAAACTGAATACGAGACGCGTTCACATGAAAACGTCCGAGTTTTGCAGAAAGATAGACGATTACACAGGAATTTCATGTATAAAAATATATTTGTGATTTTTTTATTTTTTTTTATTTATAATTATTAGGTTCCGCATCACTTACATTTAGTATATCATACATCATTTGTTTCGTTGATATATTAAGCAATATCGGAGAAACATTATCCGTACCGATTGTTGTAAAAATAAACGTGAAAGGGTTTATAATATTTTATGACCCCAAATACAACATCGACTCGAGTATTAATAAGAAAATGACACTTTAAAATCTCATAAGCTTGGTCGCTATGCAGAATAGCGTTCAATCATTAAAGGTAATAAACCTACTTTAAGAATTTTTATGAACAAGATCTTTTTTTATAGAATAGGGTGACAGACGAGCACACATTCCATCTGATGGTAAGTGGTTGCTGTGACCCATAGACAATTACATCTATCCTCAATAAAGAATCAAAATGCAGATGCGTTTTCACCCGTGAGAACTTAGATGAAATGCCTCATTTCCACGAAAAAGGGACTTCGGTTCTCTACACTCACCATACGAAACAGCAGCGTTAAGCTGTTATTTTACGCTGGTATTCTGTGACAGCGTGGTCCCTACCCGATCGAGCCGACCCGTTCGTGCTACAACAACACTATTAATATTGCTGCAGCATGGCTCTACCACGTATAGATCTTTAGATTACATCTACAATGAGTTTTATTCTTATCTCCTTAATCAGTCTTTAAAATTCCACGGACGAACATAGATCTCTCCTGTTGATGGGAGGGTATGCCTTGATCGTCACGCTTGGCAGGCGGACAACATTTCATGTGAGAGCTCATAAATGTTTACATTACTAAACCATTCATCCATCCATAGATTACAATCTATAAAAGTCCACTCCTGAAATTAGGCCTTCCCCACAGAATGCCTCACAGGATTTTTTATAGGTGCCACGCTTAGCAAATGTTGTTTTTATTGTAAGTTTGTTTTGTATCAGGATCTCCTGATTTGTTTTCATCTGACGCCTCTTACGACAACTATTGAACGATACGGGGTAATTGTATGTGTCAAAAGGACTTTATACTGGTTTAATTTAGCGGGATATTGAACATTATTAAAAAAAATTAATTAAAACATACATTTAAACAAAATAACGGTTGTAACTTAATTCTAATTTGGCGGCACGTTACCTATTTAGTAGTTGACTCAGAGTTACTTTCCATGGGCTCTCGTTCGTAAAACTCTAGAAATACTGATATGGCCTAGTTGGAAAATTTGTAGTAAGGGATAATATATAAATACAGAAATACTGTGTAGTGTCGTGGTCACTTGGAAGGGAAGGCGAAATTGGCTTCTAAAAAGCTTGGCGTGCTCAGCAGAGCGAGACAGTATTTCATGCCGGCACATCGCTTGCAACTTTACAAAGCGCAAGATCGGCGTCACATGAAATACTCTTCTCATCTCTGGGCTGGAGTACCCCAGTGCCAGCTCCTTCCACTTGACCGCATCCAGCGCAGAGCGGTTTGAATCGTCGACGATCGCGTTCTTTATGATCGGCTCGATACAATGGCACTGCGTAGGGATGTTTCATCCCTTTGCATTTTCTATCGATTGTACCTCGAAGAGTGCTCTGAGGAATTGGTCGGATTAATTCCAGCCCCTAAATTTGACGAACACACATTGCGTCTAAATTCACGATACCATCCTCACCATCTGGATGCTTAGTGGTCCACAACTGTGCGTTTTACTAAGAATTTTTTTCTTCGTACAACTTCTCTGTGGAATTATTTACCACCGGCAATTTTTCCGTACCGATACGGCTTAGGGAGCATCAAGAAAAGAGCTTAAACCTTTCTAAAAGGCCGGCAACGCATCTTCAATTCCCCTGGTGTTGCGGTTTTTCACGCACGGTGGTAGTCACTTACCATCAGGTAAGCCGCATGCTCGTTTGCCCCCTCTTCTATAAAAAAAATAAATAAAAAAGAAATAAAGGCTGTAACAAATGGATATTAACTCTCAGTGTTCTCCGTCGCCGGTATGGGCACTTTACGCCTGACGTAAACGAGATGGTTATGTATTATATACTCGTATATGCGATAGTGCGGGATGGTGATGTCACCTATCGGAAGCTATAGTCTTCAGGGACTTTCCCGCTTTGTTTTTTACTTAAACTAAGCTAATAAAATTGCTTTTTTTAAGAAGTAATGGTGATAAACCAGCACATAATAGTTACTAATACTAAAGTAATGATTTCTTACATTCACGCAAACATTACACATAAAATAGTTTTAATCTCTATATTTATCGCGAGTAATTCAAATCATTCTTTACATGTCGAAATGAAACATCAAATATAATAATAACTGATATTAGTAATCGTCATTCGGTCATGAATATGAATCGTTTCTACTATTTAACGGACTATTTACAGCAACCCTACCCTAGTGATCCGCCTTTTAATCAAACTAGTGTTTCGTGTGCTCTACGCTCTGCATTGCACAATGCACAATCGGTGTAATTAGCTTGTCGCGAAGATCATATAGCAGTAAGTAAATATTATTCATATGGTATGTTGAGTAATAAGAACAATTTGAATATTATAATTCACTAGATTAAGTTTATGAGATTCCGGTTTAAATTAATATGAATTTTAAATAAAAAGTAAGAAAAGTAAATTAACCGTGTAGTGGCGGTGTAAGAATATCCACGGCCCCATATCATCGCGTGGGTGTAGTAAGAGGCGATAGGGGGAACTTATCCAGGAAATGGGCAGCAAAATTTTCCTCATGAAAACTGAACTAATATAAAAAACTGCAGTTTCCAACCGAAATTCACCAAGCGTGGCAACTATAGCAAATATCCCCCCTATGAGGCAATCTATGGAGGAGACCTATGTTTAGCAGGGAACTATTGATAGGCTGTAATTGTAAATGGTGAAATGTAAGTGCGACTTCAAATAAAAAGCAAAATTATAAATTTTGAAAAAAGCCACGACGGATGTCCTCGACGGATTTTTTATTTATTTATAAGTATCTTACCTAATAGGTAGGTGAATAAGTGTAGTACCTATATTTTATATTATTGCTTTGTTTATCGCTACAACAAACTAATAAGGACACAATGGTAGGAAGGACTAAGGAAAGACATTTATATTGACAGACCTCGCGGTAAATCAACCCTTTTAAAAACTCTTTTTATTTTTATCATTCGTGACTTACTTCCTTTTAGTCGGGGGTTTATTAATATGTTTATTTAATCCTTTTTCGATTACAACTTTTACACCCGTCGTGGGTTTTTTCAAAATTTTTAATTTTGCTTTTTATTTTAGACTTTTTAGAGAACTAAGTTACTGGCGTAGTTATATCTGATCTAAATCAACGAAAACTCTTCCACAACCCACACAATGGCATAGCGTTGGAAGAGTTAGAGCGAGTGAGAAGCACGTTACGCGAGTCGCAAATCGCAGAAGCTGAAGAGAGGCCACAAAGCTGTCTTTAATCTGGACCTATTATTATGGCATAAACATAGTGATCACTAAGAAACTTAAATCTATATAAGTATGTGAGTGACTTCCGCTTATGTATTGACTCATCACGATATCCCTGGAACCGTAAGGCCTAGATATTTGAAAGGCAGGACTTAGGATATTCCTTTCACCGAGTAGAGGTCAGCTAAGAAGAAAGAAGAAGTTGCGGTAAAAAAGCTTATTTTTAAATTATAGCTCTTATAGGTATATGAAACTAGGCCAGAATATTCTTTTTGGCAGGTTAAAATTTACCGAGAACGGGGCTTATGAACTTTCACCCACAAAGAGCAGTGCGGGGGCGTAAAAAAATTAAACTTTTAATGTCGCTTCCCGCCGTCTGTACCTACGCTTATATCTTCTAAACTACGTAACAGATTTTGAGTTTTTATCAATAGACAGAATGATTTAAGAGAAAGGTATAAATGTATAATTATATATATATATATATATATATATATATATATATATATATATATATATATATATATATATATATATATACCGAGTGACGCAAAAGTTATCATATAAGATGAAAAGACGTATGCTACATAAATTTCTTTAAACATACAATACTAAAAATATATATAACAATTAATACATTATTGGCGGTAGCATTTTTTTCGTTTTTAATATTAAATAACATCATGTAAATGCATACAGATATCACCTGATGAATTCTAGAAGGTCAAAGACCCATGCCATTTGAAGGCGAAGATAGGTAGTTTAAACGTTGTCAATCCGAACTACTCAAATAAAGAAAAAATCAAACAAAAACTGTACTTAAGGCTAACAATTTAAGGCATAATTTTATGCGCGAAATTAAAAACAAAGGGACCGCGCGCTGCGGGTGTGTGAAAACAAATTCAAGCGAAAAATTTACTTAAAATAATGAAGTTAAGGCATAATTCTCTATGCGCGAAGTGACAAGAAATAGGACTGGGTGTCGAAATTATTATTTTTCTGGCGCCTGCGACATTTTGGAATTCACTTCAGGTCAGTAACCTATATATTATCAAGGCTGATTTATTTCTTGTCAATTTTTTACGCTATTTATTATGTTTGAAATATGCATTTTTTATTTTCTTTTATTATTGTTTATTTTATTATATTAACAGACATATATCAACTTGTATTAACTGCTGTGCTATTTAACGTGATAACCTATTCGAAACCCAATATATATATCTTCTGTTCGTGTGTAACTGAACTCCACCTAAACGGTTGGACCGATTATGATGAAATTTTATGTGAGTGATTAAATTGATTTGACCGTTTAGATTCACAATAGATCCAGCAGGTAGCGCTGTTGACGAAATCCAGAAATCACCCGTGCGATGCCGCGGCAGATCGCAAGTGTGTTATAAGATATCGATAATCGCATCTGAATCGGTGGAGCCGTCTCGAGGAAAAAAATGGCTACCTGGTGAGCTAGCACCATAACACCTATCTAAGAACTATCGTCAATGAGTCACAAACTCTATACAGAAAACCGCATCGAAATCGGTCAAACCGTTTTCGCGATAAATGAGAACAATCGTTTCCACACAAAATGTTGTTTGCAGCGCCCCACTGGTGAGATCACACCATAAAACTATCTAAGAACCATCGCTAATGAGCCACAAACTCTTTACAGGAAACAGTATCGAAATCGGTCAAACCTTTTTGGAGATAAATGGCAACATTCGTTTGCAACCTAAATGTTCATTGCAGCGCCCCCTGGCGAGCTAACACCATAACATTTACCTAAGAATCATCGCTGATGAGTCACAGACACTTTGGGAAAACCGTACTGAAATCGGTTAAGCCGTTTCGGAGATAAATGGCAACATTCGTTTGCACACACAAACAAACAAACAACCTTCTCCGTTCCGTCGCGGGTAACAACTAAAAACATTAAAAATAATTCACCAATCAGGAACGTGCTTCGTAGTATTACTTAGGAGAGGCCTGTGTTCATCTGTGAATTTGAAGATCTGTAATGATGATGATGATGATGTTGATGATAATTTTTATGATTATAATGATGATAATGCAGTAATACGCGTAAAATCTTGCCATAAATTTCACAGTACGCGAGCTATCCCCGCGCGCACTAATGAAAGTGCTTATTGCAAATTTATATAAATTAAAAATACATTTTTTTGTATATAAAGCATATAGGATAAGGGTGACAAACGAGCACACAGTCAGAAAAGTGGTTGCTGTGGCCCATAGACATTTACATTTACGTATCTTCGATTACGAATCAAAATGCAGATGCGTTGTCACCCGTGAGGACTAAAATTGAATGCGACTTGCATGCCTTTGGCGTACGTATAGTATACGTACGCCCAAGGCATCCTCAGGCATTCACATATCTCTAAAAATTATTGCTCCGATAAGCAGGTTTCCAAACGACGTTTTCCTTCGCTGCAGAGCACGTGGTAAATGAGCACTAAAAATTTCAATTAACAATTTCATTAGTGCCGGCTGGGATTGAAAACATGTAACTCGCGTGTTGTGAATTTGACGTCAAACGCTCAGGTAAGGTAATATGGCTCTTATTAAACATTCATTTTAACATCATTATAATTATAACTTCACTACATAAGTCCATACCACGAAGTACAAGAAGCAGTAATAATAAAATAAATATTGCAGTGCATACATTCGATTAATATTGATTGACATACCTCCATTATAACCGATAAATTTTGATTGCTACATGGAGATATAATCAATAAATATTCTCAGTATGACGACTTAATTCACATGTCTGCGATGATACACCCTTAAATACTACGGCTAAAGCGTGGGTAAACAGTCCATTAGAATTCAGCGCTCAATTTCTCGGAGTCAAACACTCGAGACAGGCCGTTAGAGTAACGTTGCTTGATTTAAAAGAGATCTCAGACGAGCGCTCCATAGGGAAATAGAAATGCATTTAATGCATACGAAATCAAATTATGACTGTGCACGCCTGGTTCTGGAATTTAAACTGAGTTATTTAGTTACTTCTGAAGAATTTTGCTGAAAAATACTCTTGTAACTCTTTACTTTTCCTCCTTTATCGGCTAGTAAAATACCACAGCTTGACATGTTTTGTTTTAAGGACTTGCTTTAATTGTCTTAGCATTTGCTAATGAGGGCATTTACAACTTTTTGTAGCACGATTTTAATAAGATGAATGATTAAAGAAAAAGTTGAACTATTAAGAAAATATTAAACTTGATCTTTCTTCCTGCAATATTACTTAAAGTTTATTTTAATCAATATAATCCAAACTGCGTGTATTACTAAAAGTATAAAAATTAAAAAGAGAGTAAAAATTTTCAAAAATTTTTAGTGCAACCTTCTGACTGTATAAGCTTAGAACCGGAATACTTTTATTTGATACAAAACTTTTTACTTATAGTGATTGTTTACCAAATATCATCATCTCAGTCCCAAGTAGCGACATCTGGTCAGCGGAAATCTCGCATCTGTACAGACTCAAAAGCCGGACTTAATGTTAAAAGCATTCCAAGCCAGTCAACCTCAGGGCAGTGATAACACTACGAAGGATTTCAATAGGTAGGTCTTTAGTTGTAAATATACGAGATATTCAATATCTATCGGAATTATCGTGTATTTCCGAAAGTCGTTTCTTACGAGGCCTACAAGATACAAGAAGCTAGGACTTCTTTCCTTCCTTGACGTCCGCCAGGGTAGATACAGCTCTTACCTATTTCTACCGCCATATAGCTGGGTGTACGCAGCTGTGTTCTGTTCTGACAGTTACAGGAAGGTGGTATTATTATAAAAAAATTATGATTTACAAACGAGCTTAGTAGTGAAAAAAATGGTTAGGAATTCGTCGTATGTGGATAATTAAATAATGGTAGACACGTAAAGTTGGCCAACTTGCTTAAAACAGCAATGCAGACTCTTTTATTGTTCTATATACCCTCATAAATAAAAATGCGTAATTAACTTAAAAATGAATAATCGTCCAAGCACGGAGATACATGGGTCGAATATACACAAACGTGAAATCCCTTACGTTTCACAATACGGCCTACCTTATATTTCGTATCCTACAAAACGTTAGTACGCATATTCCGATGGACATATGTGGCAACGTGAAACACTTTCTATTCTGAAATGTGCTATCGTTAGCTTTCAGAAATTTTTTGCCCTTCCAGTATTCTATAATGAATAAAGGAAAATATTTATGGAGTATTTCTCCCCGAATGCCAATAAGGCTGAAGGGGAAAATTTACAAATCGATCATCCGACCTGTCGTCATGTATGGAAGTGAATGCTGGGCCGTCAAGAAGAAGGATGAAAATAGACTGCATGCGAATGAAATGAGAATGTTACGATGGATGTGTGGTGTGACAAGGATGGATAAGATAAGGAATGAGTATATAAGAGGAAGCCTGAAAGTAGCGCCAGTGGTAGAAAAGGTGAGAGGAAGCAGATTGGCATGGTTTGGGCATGTGATGCGGAGGAATGAAAGTCATGTCACAAAACGAGTGTTGAATATGAATGTGGAGGGACACACGGGCAGAGGAAGGCCGAATAAAAGATGGATCGATTGTGTGAAGAGTGATATGAGAATGAAAGGAGTAAGTATGGAAATGACGGCTGATAGAGAGGAATGGAACAAAAAGATTTACTGCGCCGACCCCTGATAATGGGAAATGGTTTAGAGAATATATATATATATATATATATATATATATATATATATATATATATATATATATATATATATATATATATATTTATGGAGTATTTCTACGCAACACGAACAGTCACAGAACAAATTATTGTTGTTGTAACCCCGACCTAAAGGCATTGGCGTCAAGGTTCGACATGTTAGCACTGTTATGAGGGCTAACAATTTTCCGCTTACCATATGTTGCTATTTAGGATTGAGGTGATGTTATTTGTTGAACAGTCTACAGTTTCTAGTGTATACACCTATGTAGGGATCTAGTGGACAAAAGCTGTCTTCCATGAATTCGCGACTACGCCTTGGGAGTAGGAGTACCGGAAAAGACGCGTTAGGACCGTTGCCAACTCCGGAGCACACGTCCTCAGCACAAGGTACCGCATGAGCTGGCAGTTAATAATGGATTCCATTATTTTGGAGAACAAGGAGGTGATCGCGATAGGCCTTTAGTTGGACGGGTCTGAGCGGTCGCCTTTTTTAGGGATCGGGTGGATAAAAGCTGTCTTCCATAAATTCGGGACTACGCCTTGGGAGTAAGAGTAACGAAAAAGACGCGTTAGGACCGGTGCCATCTCCGGCGCACACGTCCTCAGCACAATTGGGGGGATTCCATCAGGCCCACTCAACTTCTGGATGTCCAGGGAGAGGAGGACTTTGCGAACCGAGCGCTGTGAGAACAGCACATCCGGCATGGAGCACTCACACCGCGGGATGGTCGGCGGTGTTTTCCCCTCGTCATCAAGAGTCGAGTTGGACGCAAAAAGGGAGCCTAAAAGGTCGGCTTTGTCTTTTGCATCTTGGGCCAGTGAGTCGTCCTCCCTGCACAGAGATGGTAGTGATGGCTTACAGAAATTCCCTTGGACAGCCTTGGCGAGAGACCAGAACGCACGGGTTACCGAAGGAAGGCGAACTAGTTTCTCGCCAATTCTGCCTATGGGCTCTGACTTTGCCTTGGCAATAACTCTTTTGCTGAACAAAGTCTCGGATTGGGGGCGACTAAATCTAGTCCAGTTTAATCCTCAGAAGACACAAGTTTGCGCGTTTACCGCTAAAAAGAACCCCTTTGTTGTATCTCCTTAGTTTCAAGGCACTCCTCTTCTTGCCTCAGCCAGGATCGGAATCCTCGGAGTCGACATATCGAGTGACGTGCAGTTTAGTGGTCACTTGGAAGAGAAGGCCAAATTTTCCTCTAAAAAGCTTGGCGTGCTCAACAGAGCGGGACAGTATTTCATGCCGTCACACCGCCTGCAACTTTACAAGTCACAGGTTCGGCCTCACATAGGATACTGTTCCCATCTCTGGGCAGGGGCTCGCCAGTGCCAACTCCTTCCACTTGACCGCATCCAGCGCAGAGCGTCTCGAATCGTCGACTACCGAGTCCTTTCCGATCGGCTCGATTCATTGGCACTGCGAAGAGGTGTTGCATCCCTTTGCATTTTCTTTCGCATCTACCACGGGGAGTGCTCTGAGGAATTGTTCGGATTAATCCCAGCCGCCAAATTTCACGAACGTACATCGTGGCAGATCTCTCGATACCATCCACACCATCTGGATGATGGCGGTCCACCATTGCGCGATTTAGAAGATGTTTTCTTCCTTGCACGACTTCCTTGTGGAATCAGTTACCATCAGCGATTTTTCCGGACCGATACGACTTAGGGACCTTCAAGAAAAGAGCGTACTCCTTTTTAAAAGGCCGGCAACGCATCTGCAATTCCCTTCCTGGTGTTGCAGTTGTTCATGGCCGGCGGTAGTCACTTATCATCAGGTGAGCCGAATGTTCCTTTGTCCCCTCTCCTATAAAAAAAATGTACACAAAACAATGTCTCAGTGGTAGCACTTCAAATTTTAGCAAATTCTTATTCTCTTTTTATTTTTTTTAATAATGAAGTTCCTTATCGCACTGAACGAATTTTACGGATGGGGCCTAGGCGCGAAAAAGTGTAAGATTTTTACTTCACGACCGCCTTTGTATAGTGCGAGCAAGATTGAATATTATCCTACGCACGCACGCACATATCCATCCCACGCACTTTTTCTTATCTTGCCATGAAAGAAATATTATTTTAAATGACGCTTCAATTTAATAATATAATTCATTAATTTGTATTTGTTAATCAATAATATAATCCGTTTCTCAATAATAATATACTACGAAAGGAACTTCGTTCCAACCGATTGTTCCACGACACTCACGCATATTTATTTTTTTACTTTAAGAAATAAACGTAGTTGTGTTTTAATTAAATTAAAAAATGCATAGCTAATATTACAGAAAGAAACAATAACTTTAATATTTGTCTAATAGTTTAACTTCTTCTTCAATAAATCTATCAAATGTTTCACCGCATTCCAAAGTAGCGCCGCCTTGGTGGCAGAAAAGTTGCAACGGGGGCATCATTGTCAATCAGTCAGAAAATTAAGACAAATATTTACTACAAAACAAGTCCAGATGTGAAATTTTGCTGGCTGATAAAGAAGAACAAGTAAAGAATTACAAGGGTATTCTTCAGCAAAATTCCTCGGAAGTAACTAAATAACTCAGTTTAAATTCCTGAACCAGGCGTGCACAGTCATAATTTGTTTACATATTATGCAATATACGCTTTTCCATTTCCCTATAAAGCGTACGTCTGAGATCTCTTTTAAATCCAGCGACCTTACTCTAACGTCTTGAGTGTTTGACCGCAGCCCGGAAACCAGATGTTTTCTGGCACAGATCCCTTGTGCTCTCTGAAACAAAGATTTTGCCATGGTTTAACTATGATGGATGATGGTGCGATTCACCATTTGAGTATCTTTTATATAACTATGACATCAGGACGCCAATTATTCAGCATCCATGCCCCTCCCAAAACGGTGATCATGGATGTTGGTAAACATCCGAATCTTCGGGAAATACAATAGTAAAATTACACACAATAAAATTCGTAATTTTGTTGCAAAATCGAATACATTGCACACATAAATGAATTACTGACTCTGAGTCAAGCTATACTAGCTTGTTTGTTTCTAGTATTTACATTGTGAAATATTTTTTTAAATTATTGTTTAAAACCACATGCATGTAAGTATATTTTTGTGTGCATGCATTACATGTTGAGAGGAAAAACTTTTTTATTTCATTTTATTATTTTTTTTACTTTTTTTAAATATTTGTTTTAATGACATTTTAGGTTAGTGTAGATTACTCCAGTGGATCTCTTCTGTAAATCAAATATAGTTTCAGTGTCAATTGATGTCAGCAACATTAGATTACATTAAAAACTTATGGCTTTCGAAAGATAAAGTATTATTATGTCGTTAACGCTACTCGTAAACAAAATAACGGCGACAAGCAGCAGCTGCAATGGTAATATAAATCTGGTATTGATCTTGTTTATCCACGTACCGTGCCTGACGACGAACCGAACCGAAACAGTGAGGTGTCCTTTTGTTTTGCGTAACTATGCAAGTGACATAGAATATATATATATATTTTTTTATAGGATAAGGGTGACAAACGAGCACACAGTCCACCTGATGGTAAGTGGTTGCTGCGGCCCATAGACATCTACATCTATCCTCGTTTGCGAATCAAAATGCAGATGCGTTGTCACCCGTGAGGACTAAGATGGAATGCCTCATTTCCAGTAAAAAGGGCCTCCGGCCACCTGCACTCACCAAGCGAAACGCAGAGGTAAACCTCTACTTCACGCTGGTATTCTGTGAGGTCGTGGTACCACCCCGGTTCGAGCCGGCCCATCCGTGCGACAGCAAAAGCTGCCGCGTGGCTCTACCACTATTAAATACCGTAGTAATATCGTAGTAAAAATAAACGTTTGCAATTATATATATATATATATATATATATACATTATACGAATAATAATATTCGTATTCGCTCACAGAATACCAGCGTCAAATATCAGCTTAACACTGCTGTGTTTCGTATGGTGAGTGTAGAGAACCGGAGACCCTTTTTAACTGGAAACGAGGCATTCCGTCTTAGTCCTCACGGGTGACTACGCATCCGCATTTTGATTCGCAAACGAGGATAGATGTAGATATCTAAGAGCCACAGCAACCACTTACCATCAGGTGGACTGTGTGCTAGATTGTCAACCTATCCCAAAAAAAAAGTGTCGACTGCCACCCATGAACAACTGCTACACTCGGGGATTTGCAGGTGCATTGCCAGCTTTATAAAGAATTTTATTAAAGGATCTTCGCCTCGATATATCGAATATCTTTCCTCGCACTGTGAGGAAGACACCTATAACCTAACCGCGGTCTTGTAAATTTGCGAGATTGACAATGAGGAAATCCGACCTCTTTACTCATTTTCATCCCTATTCACCACTATTTTCGTCTGCTACCTTTCAATGGTACAGGTGTCTTACACCTGTATATATTAACATTACAACTAAGAATAAGGCTGTTAGGGTGTAACACGAAAATTTTCGTGTAAATTATTTTAGCATATTTATATTATTACATTCAATGAACAGACATCAGTGCGCCATCTAACGGCATTAGTCCGAAGTAACTAGAAATGTATATTGACGAATAGAGCTAGCTAATTGCATGCAATTGACCTTTCGTGTTAGTTCGAAATCCTACCACGGATCGACGGTGGCGCGTAGCCCAAGGGAGGCCTAGTCTTTTTGAGCGAGCCGTTGTAATGATCGGACACGCACATATATAATTTTTGAATCGAAACGCCGGAACATGAATTTAAAGTGACGAGTACTTGGGCGTACGGCCCCTTAAACACAATGTCTACAGGCAGTTTAATGTGTTGAAACACATCATCCCATAAATTGTAAGTACTTAATGTTTTTGTCTTCTTAAAAGCACATGTGCTCTAATTAACGGTACATGGTATTTCATAGATTATTTTGTCTTGTCATAGGGGTCCTTAGTCCTTACTTTGAGTATGGTCCATTATCAAGTTTTACTATGTGAACGAGGCGAGGCAGCTTCAAATGGTGGCTATATTGAGACTGGGCGGTCTAGAGACCGCGACCGGAGTACACCTGGAGGACATCTGTTACCTCACTGCTTCGCGGGATTGACCATAAACAGTATAATATTGTGTAATCCACCAGGTTAGTCAAAACCTCAGTTCCCAGTGTATTTTAAAGTGACAACTTGATATTTGGGGCTATCCGTATGAACTTTAGAAGGAAATAAACTACTTTTTGTCTGTATATGTAACTTTGAATTTTCATTTACTAATCATCCAACAACAGGCGCCCTGGGATACTTTTATTTTGATACTCGAGTCTCTTAACACTCCGATGACCGTAGCCGGTGAGTAACGCCCTATAAAGTGTTATAAGGGTAATATGGTAGTAGGACTGTATTACGACGTTAGAAAAGTTTATAAATTATAGAGAGACAGCACTACCTACTATTGTTGTATAGACAGCTAGCTGTGGTTTGATAAATTACCACACTGACACTTTAGTAGACAGTTGTATGTAAGAGTTAGCTGACTACTTCGTTGGTTTAGTGTTAGTAAGCGCGACTCCTGGGACTTCCTGGGATTTAGGGGGAGTTTTAAAACAGAATGTGCAGTGCGGCCCCCGCTTAGCAGCGTGGCGGTTATACCGGAAATAGCTACGGCCACAGCAATGTTTTTATCTTTCCGTACCTGCGCTTATAATAAATTTAACAAAAATGTCTTCCCAGTTCCTCCAGGGGTATCTTAAAAGAAAAGTACACCATTTCCAGATCCAATTTGTCCTAATACTTTGTCAAAATCTCATTTTTGTTCGGGAAGCAAGCGGGGTACAAATTCTGCTACTTGCTGCTGCAAAGCTGGTATATCGTAGTTTGTTTCACGTATAATTTATCACTTAGTTCATTTTCGGTTGTTCACTGAGGGCTTGTCATTCCAAAGTCGCTTAATTTTTTGCCTACCATTGCCATTACTATATCTTCAATTTTTACAAGTGCTTCATTATAAATGTGTTCATTGTATGTCATGTTCGCGTGTGTCTGCTGTAACCTTCGCAACACATCTTCCGCCATGTACTCTTTATATTTGTCTCACCATTCATGTGCATTAGATAACCCGCAAGATGATATGAAAGTTGCATAAATATCCCTAATTTTGGCTGGTGACTGTCACTGCACAGCTTCCTCCATGGTTTCATCCCAGTGATTATAGTTTTCTAAAAGATGCAGAGCTTCACATGCTTCTCTATAAGTTGCGCATTCCTAACCGTTGACAGTTTTAAGGTCTTTATATCCTGTAGGACCCCGAACATGGTGCAGCAGCAATCGTAAACAGAAACATTCAAAATTAGTTACATCGACGGTATACACACGACCAAGGGCATCTGATGACTTTACACCGGGCGAATTGGCAACAGGCGTGCCTTGAATACGGCGTTTCTACTCCTTCCTAGATGTGTTCCAAGTATAATAGCGGGGTACTTGAGAATATAACAACGTTTTTGCAAAGGGGTCGGTTTGACAAAGTTGAAAGAAGGCTGTTAGTGTAGTTTTTGGCGGTGATGCAATTCTTTCTTGGAAATTTCTTTCGGTGAAATATACACGCTCTCCATTTCCTAAGTGCTCAGAAAGGTGAGTAACTGTTGGGTGCCTTTCGTGTAAAGGGAAGCCAAGGAGACGCCACGCTGCCTCGTTACTGCCGACATAACGCCCTTCTTGAAAGGTCTGTACTTCATTAACGGGATTTGCTTCAATTTCACTCCTGATATTAAATTTTGCTTGGTCGCTTCCTTTATTTATTGTGGGTTGTGGAAGAGTTTTCGTTGATTTAGAACAGATATAACTACGCCAGTAACATAGTTCTCTAAAAAGTCTAAAATAAAAGGCAAAATTAAAAATTTTGAAAAAACCCACGACGGGTGTAAAAGATGTAAGCGAAAAAGGATTAAATAAACATATTAATAAACCCCCAACTAAAAGGAAGTAAGTCACGAATAATAAAAATAAAAAGAGTTTTTAAAAGGGTTGATTTACCGCGAGGTCTGTCATTATAAATGTCTTTCCTTAGTCCTTCCTACCATTGTGTCCCTATTAGTTTGTTGTAGCGATAAACACAGCAATAATATACATATAGGTAATACACCTATTCACCTACCTATTAGGTTATATACTTATAAATAAATAAAAAATCCGTCGGGGACATCCGTCGTGACTTTTTTCAAAATTTATAATTTTGCTTTTTATTTGAAATCGCACTTACATTTCACCATTTACCATTACAGCCTATCAACAGTTCACTGCTAAACATAGGCCTCCTCCATAGATTGCCTCATAGGGGGGATATTTGCTATAGTTGCCACGCTTGGCGAATTTTGGTTGGCAACCGCAGTTTTTTATATTACTTCAGTTTCCACGAGGAATGTTGCTGCCCATTTCCTGGTTAAGTTCCACCTATCGCCTTCCACCACCCACGGGCTGATATGGGGCAGTAGATGTTCTTACACCGCCACTACACGGTTAATTTACTTTTCTTACTTTTTATTTAAAATTCATATTAATTTAAACCGGAATGTCATAAACTTAATCTAGTGAATTATAATATTCAAATTGTTCTTATTACTCAACATACCATATGAATAATATTAACTTACTGCTATATGATCTTCGCGACAAGCTAATTACACCGATTGTGCATTGTGCAATGCAGCGTAGAGCACACGAAACACTAGTTTGATTAAAAGGCGGATCACTAGGGTAGGGTTGCTGCAAATAGTCCGTTAAATAGTAGAAAAGATTAATATTCATGACCGAATGACGAACACTAATATTAGTTATTATTATGTTTGATGTTTCATTTCGACATGTAAAGAATGATTCGAATTCATCATCATCATCATTACAGCCCTTCACAAGTCCACTGCTGAACATAGGCCTCCCCCAAAGAATGCCACAAAGCACAGTCCTGAGCCACCTGCATCCATCGACTTCCTGCATGTCTTACCAGGTCGTCACTCCATCTTGTGGGGGGGACGCCCTACACTTCGCCTATATATCAATATGAATGAATGATTCGAATTACTCGCGATAAATATAGTGACTAAAATTATTTTCACGGATTAATGTGTAGTGTTTGCGTAAATATAAGAAATCATTACTTTAGTATATTACTACTATGTGCTGGCTTATCACCCTTACTCCTTAAAAAAAGCAATTTCGTCAGCTTAGTTTAAGTAGAAATGAAAGCGGGAAAGTCCCTGAAATCTTTATGGCTTCCGATAGGTGACATCACCATCCCGCACTATCGCATTTACGAGTATATTATATATAACCATCTCGTTTACGCCAGGCGTGAAGTGCCCATACCGGCGACGGAGAACACTGTCAGTTAAAATCAATTTGTTTTAGTCTTTTTCTTTTTTTTATAGAAGAGGGGGCAAACGAGCATGCGCCTTACCTCATGGTAAGTGACTACCACCGCCCATGAACAACCGAAACACCAGGGGAGTCGCAGATGCGTTACCGGCCTTTTAGAAAGGTGTAAGCTCTTGTCTTGAAGGTCCCTAAGACGTATCGGTCCGGAAATAATTGCCGGTGGTAAACAATTCTACAGAGAAATTGTACGAGGAAGAAAACTCCAATAAAATGGACAGTCGTAGACCGCCAAGCATCCAGATGGTGAGGATGGTATTGTGAATTTTGACGCGATGTGCGTTCGTGAAATTTGGGGGCTGAAATTAATCCGAACAATTCCTCAGAGCACTCCCCGTGGTAAATTCGATAGAAAATGCAAAGGAATGGAACATCCCTACGCAGTGCCATTGATCGAGCCGATCAGAAAGAGCTCGGTCGTCGACGATTCGAATCGTACTGCGCTGGATGCGTACTGTCAAATGGAAGGAGCTGGCACTGGGGTACTCCGGCCCAGAGATGAGAATAGTATTCCATGTGAGGCCGAACTTGCGCTTTGTAAAGTTGCAAGCGATGTTCCGGCATGAAATACTGTCTCGCTCTGCTGAGCACGCCAAGGTTTTTAGAGGCCAATTTGACCTTCCCTTTATAGTAACCACGATACTCCACACTATTTCTGTATTTATATATCATCCCTTACTACACATTTTTCCGATTGGGCCTTATCAGTATTTCTAGAGCTTCGCGAACGAGAGCCCATTGAAAGTTACTCTGAGTCAACTATTAAACTGTTGAGGTTCCTTCCAAATTAGAACTTAGTTACAACCGTTATTTTGTTTTAATGTATATTTTCATGATTTTTTTAAATAACTTTTAACACCCCGCTAAATAAAACCCGTATACGGCCCTTTTGACACACATAATTACCCCGTATCGTTCCGTGGCTGTCGTAAGAGGCAACAGAGGGAAACAAATCAGGAGATCCTGATAACAAAACAAACTTATAAAAAAACTGCATTTGTCAAGCGTGGCAACTAAAGCGAAATCCCCCTATGAGACTGTGGACTTTTATAGGCTGTAATCAATGGATGGAGGATGGGTGGTTTAGTAATGTAAACATTTATAAACTTTCACATGATATGTTGTCCGTACCGTGCCAAGCCATGTGTAGTGTAAAAGGACCTCCGGTTGCCAAGTGTGACGATCAAAGCATATCCATTCAACGGGAGAGATCTATGTTCGTCTGTGGAATTTCACAGGCTGATGAAGAAAATAAGAATAAAACGCATAGGGTGACAAACGAGCACACAGTCCACCTGATGGTAAATGTTTGCTGTAGGCTATAGACATCTACATCTATCCTCAAAAAAAACTCAAGATGCAGATGCGTTGTCACCCGTGAGGACTAAGATGGAATGCCTCTTTGCCAGTAAAATGGTCTCCGGTTCTTTACACTCACCGTACGAAACACAGCAGCGTTAAGCTGCTATTTTACGCTGGTTTTCTGCGAGAGCGTGGCCCTTCCCCGAACGAGCCAACCCATTCGTACTACAACTATACATACATACATACATATAATCACGCCTCTTTCCCGTAGGGGTAGGCAGAGACCACTTCTTTCCACTTGCTACGATCCTTACATACTTGTTTCGCTTCGTCCACTTTCTTTATTCCCTTCATACATGCTCTACGGTTTAGGGTACTCTTAACCTGGCCTTTTTTCAAGACGTCCCCAATTTGGTCTAGAAATGTCCGCCTAGGTCTACCCCTTCCAACACTTTCATTCACACTCGCCTTATACACTTTTTTCGTCAATCGTTCTTCATTCATTCTCTCGACGTGGCCAAACCATCTCAGCATACCTTTCTCAATTTTTGTCACTACATCTTCTTTCAGACCACAACTTTTCCTTATCTCCCTATTTCTTATCCTGTCACTCAGTTTAACTCCTATCATACTTCTTAATGCTCTCATCTCAACTGCATTTATTCTGCTTTCATGTTTCTTCTGCCATACCCAACTTTCACTTCCGTACATGAGTGTTGGAACCAACACCCCCTCATGCACAGCCAAACGAGCCTTGTTAGACACCTTCCGACTGCTCATAAAGGAGTGCAAAGCTCCATTCACCATGTTTCCTGCATTCACTCTTCTTTCGATATCACTCTCACACTTTCCATCTCTTGTAAACTTTGACCCCAGATACACAAACTCTTTCACCTGTTCAATTTGTTCATCTTCAATCACGATATTGCAGTCTGTCACTGCCTCATCTTTTTCAAACACCATCACTTTCGTCTTCCTTACATTCATCTTCATTCCCTTTCTAACAAAAACTCCACTCATAGCAGTTACCATCTCCTGCAACTCCTCGGCCGAAGACGCAAGTAATACTTGGTCATCAGCATAGAGAAAACATTTGACGAGTAACTCATTCATTCTAAACCCACTTTCATTCTCTTTTAAATCTGTCAAACAATTGTCCATGAACAGATTAAACAGCCACGGTGACGCTACACATCCCTGTCTAACACCTTTTTCGATATTAAACCATTCAGTGTATGCCCCGTTTATCCTTACACAAGCACTAGAATCCCTATAAAGAGATTGCAATGCTCGTATGAGGATACTGCTCACACCGTTCACGGACAGTGCTGACCACAATTCATTCCTCACCACTCTATCATAGGCCTTTTCTAGATCTACGAAGGCGCAGTAGACTTTCCTGTTTTTAGCCAAACACTTTTCGGCTATGCACCGCAAGGAAAAGACCTGATCCGTACATCCCATTCCCTTTCTAAATCCCGCTTGTGCATCCCATACTTTCTCGTCTGTTTCATTCACAACCCTTTCAATCAACACTTTCGCATACAATTTACCGACAACGCTAAGAAGGCTTATACCACGGTAATTTATGCAGTCCTGCCGTGACCCTTTTCCCTTATACAATGGCACGATAACGGCTTTGCACCAGTCTCCCGGTACTTGCCCAATTCGCCAGCACAGATTGAAAAGGCGGTACAGCTGACTAGCCACCAGGCCCTGTCCAGCCCTTAGCATCTCGACGGTAATCCTGTCATACCCTGCAGCCTTACCTAATCTCATACTTTTCAACGCTTTCACTATTTCATCCATGCTTATCTCATTTTCATCAACATTTATGTTAGTTTCCGTGGAAGGTGGCAGATGCTGTACCTGCACTTCCTCTCTTTCAAACAAACTTTCAAAATACTCCTTCCATCTCTTTAACACACATTCTTCTCCTTTTATAATGCTCCCATCTTGACTCCTGATTGTACTCAGCTCCGAGGTAGAAGTATTTCCTCTGGCTGTTTTGATGGTTTTCCAGAAAAACTTAATGTTTGACTGGAAATCTTCAGTGAGCCTCCTATCGAAATCATCTTTTCGTTCTTCTTTCTTTCTAGACACAATTTCTTTCGCTGCTGTTTTCAATCTTTTATACTTCGTTCTTGCTTCCTTTATCTCGTCATCCGTTGCCTTTTGAACTTTTTGGTTAGCTTTTGTTGCTAACCAATCCAACCACGCTTTCTTCTTTTCTGGCACAACCCTTTGTACATCTTTATCCATCCACACGTTATCATTCTTTCTCCCTTTCCTTCTTTTAGCTATCCCGCATACCTCAACCGCAACATTTACAACCCCTTTCTTAAATGTCTCCCACAAATCTTCAATCACTCCTATCTCTTCTATCCCTTTAAAACTTTCTTTCAATTTCTCTACATACTCGTCTTTCTTTTCTTTATCTTGTAGATTTTCCACTTTTACTCTGTCCAAAACACTCGTAGGCTCGGCCCCTCGGTGTCGCCACCGTTTAAAGAGGCCACGCATTCGGGCTATGACCAGGAAGTGGTCTGTGTCGAGGCCTACACCGCGGTATGCCCGAGTGTCTAGCACTTTCTTCCTCAGTCTTTCATCCACAATTACAAAATCAATCATACTTCTAGACTCACCCTCATCTCTTGTATACAAATGGATCTTTTTGTGGTCAAACATTGTGTTGGCCACGCACAGATTCCATTCCAAGCATACTTCAAGCAGTCTTCTCCCATTGTCATTCACTCTCTCGTCCCCAAACATACCCAGAACTCCTTCATACCCATCACGCTTTACTCCAACCCATCCATTAAAGTCCCCTAACATCACGATCCGTTCATTTTCTCCGCATTTATTCAAGACTTCTCTCATGCTATCCCAAAATTCCTCTCTCTCTTGTTGTGATTTTAGTGACCCACCTCCACGCAGATCCGTCGGTGCATAGACCCCAAGGATAAATAGGCGAGTGAGTCCGACTTTTAACCTAATCCAGAGGAGTCTTGGGCTTACACATTCATGCTCCATCACACATTCAACCATTCGAGATGAAAGAATGACACCAACTCCCTGACAGCCTCGGCTGGTTTGGGGGACTCCCGACCAGTATGCCGTGTAGGGGCCATGAACCGTGGTGTCACATCCTTTCCTCTTGGTTTCGTTCACGCACAGAATATCAAGGCAACGTTCATCCATCATCTGACATACTTCATCTACCTTACCATTCATTCCTCCTCTTACATTCAACGTAGCGAAGCGGCTCTCAGTGGGCCGCTTTTCGCCCCCGCGAGAAACGAGACGTGATGGGTGGCGAACCACATCGCCGTGAGACTCTGAGACATCATATACTACAACTATACAACTAATATATCTGCAGCATGGCTCTACCACGTAAGCAGCATTGCTCTTCCACGTAATAATGAAACTATCTATACGTGTAGTTGTAGCACGAATGGGTCGGCTCGATCGGGTAGGAACCACGCTCTCACAGAATATCAGCGTAAAATAACAGCTTAACGCTGCTATGTTTCGTATGGTAAGTGTAGTGAACCGAAATTCCTTTTTCCTGGAAAAGACGCATTCCATCTTCGAGTATACTCAAAGAATTTTTTAGGGTACAAATCTCAACTCTTCTTACAAATTAAAAAAATTCACCATTTATCTGTCGGTTTTTATTTATTTCGTGCACACCCTCCCTAATGATCAAAATCTCCCATCTCAGGATTGGACTATCTAGTAGAAATAAAATACTCGTCCATGGTTTGTAAATACATCTAAGCACACCAACAGCTCGCTCGTCACTGTGGCCACAGCACGCGCCCGCCGTCGCGCCCGCAACAGGCTCAAGTCGCCGCGCATTCACTGTGGACGCACACTTACGTCTATCGCACGTGCTACCGCGCGCTTCCTACACAGTGAAGGGCCACTAATAAATGTTCATAACATGAACTCTCAAGCGTAGTGATACTGTATGGCATTACTCTGAATATGATATTGTTAACTCTACCCCGAACATTAACAGTTATTACCAGAATAATAAACAAATCTATTGAAACAGGTGTATTCCCAAAGCAATGGAAAGTAGCTTTAGTAAAACCGATTCCCAAAAAGCCCAATCCAAATGAATACAAGGATCTTCGTCCTATAAGTATATTGCCTTTTATGTCAAAAATTATGGAAAGAGTAGTCTGTACACAAATGACGGAGTATCTTGAGGCTAATAATATTCTGCCTAAAAAGCAATCTGGATTCAGAAAGTCTCGTAGAACTGCAACCGCTCTGATGGATGTAGTGGATGATATTCTGACCGCACAAGATGTTGGAGAGGGTACTCTGTTAGCTTTGCTTGACTTTTCCCGAGCTTTTGATACTATTAACACCACTCTACTCTTATCAAAATTGGCTTATTACGGATTTGATAATTTAACAATAAAATGGTTTGCAAGTTACCTCACTAGTCGTACACAATTTGTTAAAATAAATAAAAACAATGGATCAGAATGTATATCTACCACGCTGCCAGTTCCAAGAGGTGTACCGTAAGGCTCCATTTTGGGGCCTATACTTTTTATATTATATAGCTCAGATATAGTGAACAGCATAAAAAACTCTAGGTATCATATATATGCTGATGACCTTCAATTGTACATGTCTTTTAAACCCAGTGACACAAACATTACAGTAACAAAAATCAATTCAGATTTGGACCACATAGCTGATTGGTTTGATCAAAATAATCTGGTATTAAATCCCATTAAATCTAAGTATATGTTACTGGGAACGCGTAACCAGACAAATACTATTCTAACTTTCAATCCGCAAATTAACATCAAGAGTAATCCTTTAGAACGTGTATTGGAAGCTCGGAACTTAGGTCTCGTTATGGATGGAAGGTTACGTTTTGAGGGTCATGTACAAGAAGCCATGCGTAACTGTTTCTATAGACTCAAAGTCTTGTACCATATAAAAGAGTATTTGACAGTGGACATGCGCATTAGGTTGTGTGAAGCACTCATTCTGTCAAAGCTAACTTATGCGGATACAGTATTTGGTGAGTGTTTGCTCGCTAGAACCAAAAGATTAATACAAAGAGTTCAAAACGCCTGTGCACGTTTCTGCTTCACAATCACAAATAAAATCACAAAATAAGAGATCACATATAACCCCATTTTTAAATCGACACGACCTGATGAGTATGGGCGCTAGACGTACCCTCCATCTTGCGTCATTGCTTTTTGGAGTAATAAATACCAGGGAACCTTCATACTTGTACCAAAAGCTCATTTTCTCACAACGTGCGGTTAGGACAGCATCACGACTTACATACCCTAAGCATCGCACAGCTGCCTTCCGTGGCAGTTTCCGCTTTGCTGCCACTAAGTGCTGGAATGGCATACCCCCACCGATCAGAAATAGTAAATCAGTTGCCACTTTCAAAACTTTATTAAAAAAGTTTCTGATTTCAGCACAAAAATCCAGCAAATAGGCATAAATAATACACTCTCAATGCTAGCACCGTACATGCACACACTAACGCACGCACGTACTCACTCACTCACGTACGCATGCACACATCCACTCTCTCTCTCACACACACACATGCACACACACACACGCAATTTATTTTATTTTTCTGTATGTATACCACCTTTTGTTATTACTAGATACACTATAAATGTATTACTGGTACATGGAATTTTGACATATTTGTTCATTTTATTTTACCTTTATTTTATATTTTTGTTAATATTTTTTCTCTTGTTGTTTATTGTCATCTGCCTCATACTCCTGGCTCCACTGAAAATCAGCGTTACGAATTGATGTATATATATCTTCAATTCGTAACTTAAAGCTGAGTGGAGACCATTTTGGTGTATATTACGTTTATTTTATTATTTGTTTTTTTTTAATATTTTTGTTAAGTTAAAAAATTGTTCTATTTGATTTTTTTTGTTTGTTTGTTATAATTTTTGTGCCAAATAAACTTATTTATTTCTTTCTTTCTTTCTTTCTGATACGACATAAACTAGTTTGGACGCCCGAATAGCTTGTGAGGCATTACTATTGTAAATCTGCCCTTTTTTAATTGTAATATTTTTTAATTTAATTAATTGACTCTACTATCGAGACAGTATAATTTGGCTGCGGTACAACAACCACTAAAATTTCAGCATATATATACGAATTGATCAAGCTTAGAAATCAGTGTACATACATATTGATAACCTTTCTTTTTGGGAGTCGGTTAAAATAGGCTATGTTTGGGTCTAACGTAACATCTGGTTAATGTTTGGGTGTAAAGTGACATCTGGATAGTAAAGGCGTTCTTATAAATAATCTCATGATGTTGTAAATAAAAAAGGCTTTATTCTATACTCTAAAACGTAACCTTAGTCAATAAAAAAATCAATTAAAATAAAATAGTTGCGTTAAAATGGCGTCGACGAATCGCGATTAGCTGATCACTCCGTATTAGTTTTAAATAGGCACCCATTGTTAATATAATGTTAACACCCCAGGAGGGTACCAGCACCCCTGGAGAATCCCTCGCTGAGCATCCACGACCAAACTACTCCACTCCTGGGCGTGGGTGCTCAGGCTGCCCCGCGTATTCTGAGGGGGGCGAAATTCCGCTCAAGACGAAACCTGCTCAGGGCAAGCGGAGCAAGAAGACAAAGGCAACCCCTGCCACGCTTACCGTGGATTTCTGCAATATCAGGGGACTTCATTCAAACCTTAACGCCATCCACTACCATCTGGAGATAGCTAAGCCGGCCTTGCTCTTTCTAACCGAGGCACAGGTGTCCTCTCCGGCTGACACTTCGTATCTCTCCTACCCGGGGTACAAATTAGAACACTCGTTTGTGCCCCGGGCTGGAGTTTGCGTGTATGTCAGAGAGGAAATCTGTTTTCGACGCCTCAGAAGTCTTGAAGGTACGGACCTGTCCATCCTATGGCTGCGCGTAGACAGCGACGACCATCCCCGCGTCTACGGGTGCCTCTATAGGTCCCATAGCGGTAATGCCGACACAGACTGACTCTTCCCTGTTGAACCTTCTGCTGACCTCTCATACGGACGGATATCAGGTCTCCGTCGATGCCCCTCTGGGCTCTTCGGACCATTGTCTGATCCGGAGTACGGTGCCACTCACGCTCCAATCGCAGTTGCGATCTACAGCTTGCCGCTGTGTTTGGCACTATAGGTCAGCTGATTGGGACGGGATGCGGTCTTTTTTTGCATCCTAGCCTTGGGGGCGGGTTTGCTTTTCGCCGGAAGATCCCAGCATTGTTGTCGATTCTGTTGCTGATGTGGTACTTCAGGGTATGGAACTTTTTATTCCATCCTCTGTGGTGCCCATCGGAGGCAGATTCCAGCCATGGTTTGGTCGCTCCTGTAAAATAGCATCACGCTATAAGCAGGAGTGCTACCAGGCCTGGGCTGACGCATCAACGTCTCAAGATGTAAACACCAGCGCACTTAAAAAGAAGTATAATTCCGCCTCCAGGTCCTTCAAAAGCGTCATTGCCAAGGCAAGGTCTGAGCACATCGGCAGAATTGGCGAGAAGCTATTTCGGCTTCCTTCGGGAACCCGTGCATTTTGTTCTCCCGCCAAGGCTGTCCAAGGGAACTTCTGTCAGCCATCTCTTCCATCTCTGCACAGAGAGGACGACTCACTGGCCCATGCCGCAAAGGAGAAAGCCGATCTGTTGAGCTCTCTTTTTGCGTCCAACTTGACTCTAGATGACGGGGGGAACACACCGCCGACCATCCCGCGATGTGAGTGCACCATGCCGGATGTACGTTTTACACAGCGCTCGGTACGCAAAGCACTCTTCTCCCTGGACGTCAGCAAGTCGAGTGGGCCCGATGGAGTCCCTCCCGTTGTGCTGAAGACGTGAGCTTCGGAGTTGGCACCGGTTTGAACGCGTCTTTTCCGGTACACCTACTCCCAAGGCGTAGTCCCGAACTCATGGAAGACAGCTTTGGTGCACCCAATCCCTAAAAAAGGCGACCGCTCAGACCCGTCCAACTACAGGCCTATCGCCATCACCTCCTTGTTCTTCAAAATAATGGAAGCCGTTATAAACTGCCAGCTCATGAGGTAACTTGAGGATCACCACCTGATTAGTGATCGCCAGTACGGTTTTCGTCGGGGTCGATCAGCTGGTGATCTTATAGTCTACTTAACTTATAGATGGGCGGAGGCAGAAGAGTCCAAGGGGGAGGCATTAGCCGTTAGTTTGGACGTAGCGAAGGCCTTTGATCGGGTCTGGCACAAAGTGCTTCTTTCGAAGCTTCCTGCCTATGGGCTTCCCGAGAAATTGTGCAAATGGATCACCAGTTTCCTTGCTGATCGAAGCATCAAGGTTGTAGTAGACGGTGCATGCTCTGATCTCAAGCCTATCAACGCTGGTGTTCCACAAGCCTGCGTGCTATCATCAACGCTGTTTCTCCTGCATATCAATGATATGTTGCTAACTGGTAGCATTCATTGCTATGCAGACGACAGCACTGGTGATGCCTTATATACCGGCCGTGCCAATATTTCTCGGGAAAACGTCGCCGAGTACCGGGACAAACTTGTGTCTGAAGTCGAGTGTTTGCTTAACAAAGTCTCGGATTGGGGCCGACTAAATCTAGTCCAGTTCAATCCCCAGAAGACACAAGTTTGCGCGTTTACCGCTAAAAAGAACCCCTTTGTCGTATCTCCTCAGTTTCAAGGCACTCCCCTTGCTGCCTCAGCCAGTATTGGAATCCTTGGCGTCGACATATCGAATAGTGTGCAGTTTCGTAGTCACTTGGAAGGGAAGACCAAATTGGCCTCTAAAAAGCTTGGCGTGCTCAGCAGAGCGAGACAGTATTTCATGCCGGCACATAGCTTGCAACTTTACAAAGCGCAAGTTCGGCCCCAAATAGAATACTACACCCTAGTGCCAGCTCCTTCCACTTGACCGCATCCAGCGCAGAACGGTTCGAATCGTCGGCGACCGAGTTCTTTCTGGTCGGCTCGATACACTGACACTGCGTAGAGATGTTGCATCTCTTTGCGTATTTTATCGCATATATCACGGGGAGTGCTCTGAGGAATTGTTCGGACTAATTCCAGCCGCTCAATTTCACCATCGCACATCGCGACAAAACTCGCATTACCATCCATACCATCTGGATGATTGGCGGTCCACCACTATGCGATTTAGAAGAATTTTTCTGCCTCGCACGACTTCCTTGTGGAATCAATTACCACCAGCGAATTTTCCGGACCGATACGACTTAGGAACCTTCAAGAAAAGAGCTTACACCTTTCTATAAGGTTTTTTTTTCTAAAAGGTCGGCAACGCATCTGCAATTTCCCTGGTGTTGTGGTTGTTCATGGGCGGCGGTAGTCACTTACCATCAGGTGAGCCGCATGCTCGTTTGCCCCATATTCCATTAAAAAAAAGTAGGTATCTATATATAAACATTTGAGTTTTACACAGAGCGTTGCGATTAAACGTTTTAAACAGAAATAGAAAATAAATATTTTTAAAAGAAAATTGTGATTTTTCCCCACAACTAGCTACATTTGTATTATGAGAGCTTAGGTAAGTATTTTTTTAGTTTTACGTACCTATAATGAATTAAATGTATAAACTTATATGTGAAACGTAATACCATCACTTCTTTTATGTTCATCATCACCGTTGTGACAATATTTTACAACACAAACGGTAATTTTTACAATTTTTCGTGAGCTCTTCTCCGTAAGACGTGACGTTGCGCACTGACGCGTCGCTGAGTCAACTTACGCGGTTTCGCGTTAGTTTTACTTGCTTCACTTTCGGTGCGCTTACTAGTATTCTATGCGTTATAATTCTATGCATCACAAGACGCAATACTGCAAGTAGCACTAAGCATCAATGCAAGTATCATACGGATGGCGCCCCCTCACAACACACCAACATGACCCCTATCGACTTTGGTAACAAAATTGATAATGTTGTTAACTAATAAAAAGCAAAATTAAAAATTTTGAAAAAACCCACGAACTAAGTTACTGGCGTAGTAATATCTGATCTAAATCAACGCAAACTCTTCCACAACCCACACAATAGCATAGCGTTGGAAGAGTTAGAGCGATTGAGAAGCACGTTGCGCGGGTCGCAAATCGCAGAAGCTGAAGAGAGGCCACAAAGCTGTCTTTAATCTGGACCTATTATTATGGCATGAACATAGTGATCACTAAGAACCTTAAATCTGTATAAGTATTTGAGAGATTTCCGCTTATGTATTGACTCATCACGATGTCCCTGGAACCGTAAGGCTAATGGCCGTAAGTATATTTGTAAGGCAGGACTTAGGATATTCCTTTCACCGAGTAGAGGTCAGCTAAGAAGAAAGAAGGAGTTGCGGTAAAAAAGCTAATTTTTAAACTATAGCTCGTATAGGTATATGAAACTAGGCCAGAATATTCTTTTCGGCAGCTTAAAATTTACCTAGAACGGGGTTTATGAACTTTCACCCACAAAGAGCAGTGTGGGGGCGTAAAAAAAATTAAACTTTCAATGTCGCTTCCCACCGTCTGTACCTACGCTTATATCTTTTAAACTACGTAACAGATTTTGATAGGGATTTTATCAATAGACAGAATGATTTAAGAGAAAGGTATAAATGTATAATTATATATATCTTCTGTTCGTGTATAACTGAACTCCACCTAAACAACAGGACCGATTTTGATGAAATTTTATGTGTGTGATTAAATTGATTTGACCGTTTAGATTCACAATAGACCCAGTAGGCAGCGCTGTTGACGAAATCCAGAAATCATCCGTGCGAAGCCGCGGCAGATCGCAAGTGCGTTATAAGATATCGATAATTATAATTTTAACAGTAGAGCCACGCGGCAGTGTTTGCTGTCGCACGGATGGGCCGGCTCGAACCGGGGTGGTACCACGACCTCACAGAATGCCAGCGTGAAGTAGAGGTTTACCTCTGCGTTTCGCTTGGTAAGTGCAGGTGGCCGGAGGCCCCTTTTACTGGAAAAGAGGCATTCCATCTTAGTCCTCACGGGTGACAACTCATCTACATTTTGAATTGTAATAGAGGATAGATGTAGATGTCTATGGGCAGCAGCAACCACTTACCATCAGGTGGACTGTGTGCTCGTTTGTCACCCTTATGCTATAAAAAAAAAAATCGCATCTGAATCGGTGGAGCCGTCTCGAGGAAAAAAATGGCTACCTGGTGAGCGAACACCATAACACCTATCTGAGAACTATCGTCAATGAGTCACAAACTCTTTACAGGAAACTGTATCGAAATCGGTCAAACCCTTTTGGAGATAAATGGCAACATTCGTTTTGCAACCTAAATGTTCATTGGAGTTTTGGCGGGAACTTGATCGACGGCGGTTTGCTGCTCCTGTATTATAGTTTAAGTAATAGTTTGAAGTGGATTTTGATATGTAAAAGTGGTGCGATTTTATGTATTAACTGTCTACGCATGTGAACTATTAGTGGAAACGGTGAAACAAGTGCTCTGATGGTGATGGATTCTCAAGATAAGCTGTTTGCATAGGTGCCTTTAGATACCATCGCCAACTGTCAGCTGCATGCTGGCTCCAGTTGTCGTCAAAATCTCCCAAGGGCTGCACAATGTGACGCATCAACATATTGTGAAGCAGTGAACTATGAAGGATAATAATACACAAAGACAAGGCTTGGGGAAATTATAATAAACCGAATAATAATACTCAAGACTTGGCCTAAAGGTCTAGATACCAGGCCATAAACTCCAAAATAAATATTTATTGCAGCGCCCCCTGGCGAGCTAACACCATAACATTTACCTATAAACCATCCCTGATGAGTCACAAACCCTTTGCAAAAACCGTACTGAAATCGGTTAAGCTAATTCGGAAATAAATGGCAACATTCGTTTGCACACACAAACAAACAAGAGAGTTTTGGCGGGAACTTGACCTGCGGCGGTTTGTTGCTCCCGTATTATTGTTTAAATAATGGTTTGAAGTGGACTTTGATATATAAAAGTGGTGCGGTTTCGTATATTAAGTGTCTGCGCATGTGAACTATTAGTGGAAACTGTGAAACAAGTGCTCTGATTGTGATGGATTCTCAAGATAGCTGTTTGTTTGCATAGGCGCCTTTAGATACCATCGCCAACTGTCAGCTGCCTGCTGGCTAAAGTTGCCGTCAAAGTCTCCCAAGGGCTGCACAATGTGACGCATCAACATATAGTGAAGCAGTGAACTATGAAGAAATTATAATAAACCGAATAAAAATACTCAAGACTTGGCCTAAAGGTCTAGATACCAGGCCATAAACTCCAAAAAAAAACAACCTCTAACCCTAAACGCATACACCTTCTCCGTCCCGTCGCGGGTAAAAATAAAAAGATCTTGTTCAAAAAAAAATTTAAAGTAGGTTTATTACCTTTTATGATTTTTTTTATAGGATAAGGGTGACAAACGAGCACACAGTCCAACTGATGGTAAGTGGTTGCTGCGGCCCGTAGACATCTACATCAATCCTCTATTCCAAATCAAAATGTAGATGCGTTGTCACCCGTGAGGACTAAGATGGAATGCCTCATTTCCAGTAAAAAGGGCCTCCGGCCACCTGCACTAACCAAGCGAAACGCAGAGGTGAACCCCTACTTCACGCTGGTTTTCTGTGAGGTCGTAGTACCACCCCGGTTCGAGCCGGCCCATCCATGCGACAGCAAAAGCTGCCACGTGGCTCTACCACTGTTATAACAACACTGAACGCTTTTCTGCATAGCGACTAAGTTTATGAGATTTTAAAGTGTCATTTTCTTATACTCAATTCGAGTATGTTCTAGTTGTGTTCATAAAATATTTTAATCTTTTCCACGTTTATTTTTACAACAATCAGTACAGATAATGTTTATCCGATATTACTTAATACATCAACGAAACGAATAATGTATGATATACTAAATGTAAGTGATGCGGAACCTAATAATAATAAATTAAAATAAAATAAAATAAATCAAGTCTAGCACAAATACATTTTAATACATGAAATTCCTGTGTAATCGTCTATCTTTCGGCAAAACTCCGTCGTTTTCATGTGGACGCGTCTTGTATTCAGTTTCAACCGCTTATCAAACAACCGGAGCTTTTTTGTACTACGTGCTCAAGCAAGCATGGAAGCGATCTTGGGTAAGCATTATGCACACGTTTCTGCATTTTCGCAAATATTCTTTGGTAACAAATAAGAATTGGCATTCTTAGTAGCTTTTAGTTAGTAGTTAGTAGCATTCGAGATGTCATTGCTCATGACTTCACATACATTTATTTTTAAACAATTACTCATTATAACTAACACTACTATTTTTAATTACCAGAAAAAAATATAAGGGTGATATTCGATAACTGAAATAAAACACACCAAACGGTTTTTTCATTGCTCATAATGCGAACAGCAAAGGGATGTAATAATCTGCCGGCGTGTTCCGTCCGATTACAATCTTGCCGTCTTCACGGCAAGAGTGAATATAGGCTTTTGTTTTGATCAAATCCGTTCTGGCTAAACTGTGACGTCACGATATCAAACACCTTAGTCTCCGGGTCTTAAGTGCCGTAGTTTTTTATAAATTATTTATTATACTGAAATGGTTGTGTGCAACTTCACTCGCACGGAAGGCGGAAACGGTTGCATTTCTAAAAATCACAGCCCATTTTCATATTTATTATACATTTTGGTTTTAGCTCGCGACTTCGTCTGCTTAGTAGTTAGTAATAATATTTTCATTGCCACAACACAACACAAAATGTCATCATTTCAAGAAGTTTCTGTGTCCGACTTCTTCCGCTTGGCGTTTAATTTCCTTATGACATGAGTGACACATATAAAATCATACCGTTAAAGTAATATCGTAATTACGTCATTTATTTTTCACCTAATTCATTAACCAAGCGCCTTAGCTTTAGAAAAAAATCAGCAAATAAGAACAGCCAACATACAACTCATCATCATCATCATCATCATTACAGCCCTTTACAAGTCCACTGCTGAACATAGGCCTCCCCCAAAGAATGCCACAAAGCACGGTCCTGAGCCACCTGCATCCATCGACTTCCTGCATGTCTTACCAGGTCGTCACTCCAACAACATACAACTACATATACAACTCACCAAGCGAAAAACAATGAGTGCCCAAATGATAACCCGTCGCTTTTAAAATCATAGTAAGTGCTGACATTAGACGGAATTGTATCTTTTAAATTCAAATGATGACATTCGAATATACGTGGTAGAGACATACTATATTTCAGTTGTAGCATGAATGGGTCGACTTGACTAGAGAAGGACCATGCTCTCACTGAATACCATCTTAATATAGCAACTTAATGTGGCTGTGTTTCGTATGGTGATTGTAGTGAACCGACCCGAAAATACTTACTAGAAACGAGACATTTCTTTGAAAACATTCTTTATTTTGTTTCTTAATCGAGGATAGATGTATATGTCTACATTCCACAGCATCCAATTACCATAAGATGAACTGTGTGCAATAATTTTGTATTTTATCGCCACTGATAACAAAATTGTATTTTGCATTTGTTTCCTTCCAGCCCTCTTCGAAGCAGTTAAATTGCATAGGCACCATATCCTTGGTCATTATAAAGACGTCTCGAGACACGTGTTAACTTTGTCGGTGTACCTCTTTCAATAACTGGCATCGATATCTAAAGTCGCTTACAAAATGACAGCACCGACAATTAAGGCCTGGTAGCTGTGGATATCCAGTAGTCTGCGGCTTAAGGCATCTTCTGCGCACTTGTGTGACATTGTGCACTCATCTCAAGCGATCATCATGCCCTGCAAAAATGTGAGTCACTACTCTCGCTAAAGTTGTACAAATTTAAGGTTTGCGTTTCTTCACTCGCAATATTAAGTAGCAATTTTAACAACGAAAGAGCGGTCCATGTACCGTCGAGCAACGTTGCAGTGTTAGTTGAGGAAGCTTTAATGAACACTTTATTTTGGTCCTAGCGAATATTAAATCTGTACCATGGGGTATGGGTATAATATTAGCGTCTTGCCTTGAGAAAGAACCTAAATTATATGTACGCCGCAAGAGCAAACGTAGATTTTAAAATCCACGGTGTTGTAGCTCAAAACACATCATCGCAAATCGCCTGACATTTTTTCCCGGGTTCAGTCAAATCGAAATCGCCCAATTTTTATCAGTTATTTATTGTATTGTATCTTTATTTAATTTTAACGCTTCATTGATGATTCATCATGAAATGACATCATTATGCGTGCTTAAAGCCTATGTGCGGCAACTTCTGATAATTCTTCCTTTTATTAATCCCACCGAGATAAGATTAGTGTTTAGTATATGTGATATCATTATTTTATGCACAACCTACTATAGATTTAGTAAACACTGACATAATAGTTTGAATTATACTTTGCTTCATTTAAAACCCACAATAACTGTGCATATTTTCCGGAATTATTTAAATACAGAATATCTCCATACCAAATTTTACCAAAATACATTTAGCTACTCGTATTTTAGTTTAAAGAGGGAAATTTCCTTGTAAAATTACGTTAAATCATAATAGTACTATGCTATTTTATATATCCCACGGGAATCGTGCATTTTACGCGATAACAGTAGCCTATGTTATTTTCCGGCCCCTAAACTATCTTTATTTCAAAAATCATGTAGATCCGATGCGCCGTAGTTGGTGGGTGAAAGTACGACAAAAACAACAAACACATTTTCGCAATTATAATACTAAGTAGAGTCAATATAGGTACAGGACAATGATTTGGTTAAAAATATGTACAACTCCATTACATGGAGACGCCCTTGTGTTATTAGTAATTGTTTAAAAATATAATTCTTATTAGATAAAAATTGTTTTTTCACATATACTCAATTTCTTATATTTTATGAAATTAATTTGAAATGATCAAATAGAAAGTAATAAGTAGAGTTAATGACGAGACGGGATATTGCAAATAAATAATTTCCGAGCGCTTTCTTGCTTGAAAAAATATTTAATATTAATATTAGAAGATGTAATAATAAGATTTTTTTTTACTTTAGGTAGTTATTTTTTATATAATTGAATTTTTTATCGTCAAAGTAAATTGATACTGTAAATCACAAAAATATTACTATCAATTCATAACTTGGCAAAATTTAAAACGTGGCTATACTAACCTAGTTATTAGTTATTATATCAAAATATGTGTTTAAGTTACTTCATCATCATCATCATAACAGCCTATATCACAAGCCTACTGTTGTACGTAGGCCTCACTGCAGAAATGCCACAAAGCACGATCCTGAGCCATCGACGACGGCGAGCATCCATCGACTTTTTGAATTTCTCCCCTGTGATTCAAGGAGGTTTTTAACGCCAATATTATTTAAGAAAACACCGTACTATGAATACGTTTTTTAGTCTCCTGTTTCAGTTTTCGTTTGTTACCTTAAACGTCACCACGGGAAGATAGGTGTAGACCGTAGGGCCTATTCCTAGGTGTTTCGTTTTATACGCATTCATGAGATAAAACATTATGTTAGCATTATAAAAATTGGAAAAATATATATTAAAAGTGAACTGTGGCACCTGTGTGGTAAATTTAATTTAAACAAACCTAATCTACGGCTAAATTAATTGAATATAGCGATGACAATGTTTAAATACGATAATAGACATTTTTACTGAAGTCTGTCCGATATAGGTACATGAAATTTCTTCTTATGCGATTTTTTTAAAGATAAATATAAGAGTTCTGTAAAAATGTGGGGTTTTGTGGGCTTTGAAGATTTCCTGTGGCAGATAACAAATTACAACATTAATAAAGTACAAATACAACATCGTTACAATTTTTTTGTATGTAATAAGAATAGTTCGGAAAGTAGTAAAAATCATTATTTTTTGGTTTTATAAAAAAGTCACAACTTTCAGTATGTTTTAAAACAGTTCGGCAGTCTTATTCTTTAAGAAAGGCCACCACGCTCTCTTGAAGAACTACAGACCGATTTCCCTTCTAAACCGCGTCTACGTGCTGTTTTCGAGAATCATTACGAATCGTCTCGCACGCAATCTCGACGACTTCCAGCCTCCCGAACAAGCCGTTTCTCGAAAAGGCTTTAGCACCATTGACCACATACATACCCTTCGGCAAATTGTACAGAAGACCGAAGAGTACAATCTGCCACTTTGCCTTGCGTATGTGGACTATGAGAAAGCCTTTGATTCCGTCGAAATTTGGACGACGCTGCTGTCCCTTCAGCGGTGCCAAGTGGACTGTCAGTGTATCGAAGTGCTGATGTGTTTGTACAGTTGGGTTACGATTGCTATCCGACCAGACTGACCGATTGATAACCAGAGTACGAAACCTATCCAACTGCAGAGGGGTGTAAGACACGGGGACGTAATAAACGTATAAGTAAACAAGGATATCCGCAGTAGAACCAGAGTAACCGACATAATAATAATAATAATAATAATAATAATAAAACTATATAGAAACTATATAGAAATAAAACTATATAGATACCCCTAAATAATAATAATGCTTTTATTTCTTTAAAATTACAAATAAACAATGTAGTAGATGGGTCCTCCTAGTAAGTTTAAAAGAAAACCTGTGTCAGGAGTTCCCGCTCTTCCTTATCTATGACAGTCTTAACTAAAAAAAAAAAAAGCATTTATATACACAAATTAAACCAGAAGTCGCCTGTATCAATTACATTTTTAAGATTAGCGGCGATTTAAATAAGGTAATCAATGAATTTAAATGTAAGCGCAAATGCTATGTGTTATGAATGGTGTGTGTGTGTGTGTGTGTGTGTGTGTGTGTGTGTGTGTTGGTTAATTAATTTACAATTTACGAAGTACGGTGTAAGAGTGCCTCAAGATCGTCGTAATTCTGTGTTTTTAACCAGGCGATTACAGATTTTTTGAAATCGCGGTGAGTTGTGTTATGTATGTCCAATAAACCGTTAATGCCGTTGTAAAGGTAAACAGAATTCGCAGTATATTGACGTTTGGCAAACACTGTTTTAGTGCGAATAGTTTTTGCTACATCTTTTTTTCTTCTTCTTTTTTCTACGGTAGGGTCAAATGGTATGGTTTTACGAATTTTTAGAGTAGTTAGTAAAATGTATAGCTGTCTCACGGTTAGCACATCGCAAAAGTTATATAATACCATAGTGGGGTACCGACGTGGTTTGAGGTACATGACTTTAAGAAGGCAGCGTTGACCACGTTCAACCTCTAGGAATTTAGTTTTAATTGCCCCACCCCATGCAGGAATGCAATATCCTAAGACGGATTGTACTAAAGAAATGTATATTTGTTTTATTAATTTATGAGATGTAATATGCCTCAGAGTTTTAAAAATCCAAATAAGTTTACGTACTCTTTCGTTCGTATATTCAATATGTGGATGCCAGGATAGTCTATGGTCCAGTATTACGCCTAGGTATTTAGTGGATGTGACCTTCTGCAGCATTTTACAATTACAACTTGAGTAGTCTAGTTTATCGCATTCATGCATTTTTACTGTAAGATCGTTTTTCGGTTAATTTCTATTATTTATTGAGAAGCACATATAGTAGGTTTTATTAATATTTAAAGTTAGAAGGTTAGTTTTTAGCCAGTCAGAAATTTTAGAGAGACCACTTTGGGCCGTATCATATATCGTCTTCCACGAAGTCCCAGAAAAAACTATCGCAGTGTCGTCGGCGTAAGAGAAAATTTTACCACTTTCGATGCTTAGATTAGTGAGGTCATTTATGTAGATGAGAAATAGAGTTGGGGCAAGTACACTCCCCTGGGGCACACCAAAGTTTATGTCCATGTCTCTACTCACGTGATTTTCAATTTTCACTCTTTGAGTGCGCTCTTGTAGGTAATTGCTTAGTAATTTAAGTGGTACACCTCGGACACCGATGCACTCCAGTTTATGCACAAGGATGGGAAGGGAGACGGTATCAAAAGCCTTTTTCAGGTCAAGAAAAACAGTTAGGCATTTATTTCCTCGGTCGACTTGATCTGTAATAAGGGACGTGAGAGACAATACCGCGTCCTCCGTAGATAATCCAGACCTAAAACCAAACTGTGAGCTGCTTATAAGGCTGAATTTTTCTAAATAATTAAGTAGTCGAGTATTAATGAGTTTCTCAATGACTTTTGATATCGCAGGTAAGACTGAAATTGGGCGATAATTATTTACGTCACCTCTATCCCCCCCCTTATGAACTGGAGTAACAATAGATCTTTTTAGGAACGCAGGGAATACACCTAATCTAAAGCATTGGTTTGCAAGATGACTAATTATGGGCGACATAGCTCAAAGAATTAGAATGCTGAAGTGGCAATGGGCCGGCCATATAGCTCGAAGAAGCGACAACCGTTGGGGAAGAAATGTTCTCGAGTGGCAGCCTAGTACCGGCAGGCGAAGTGTAGGGTGTCCCCCCACTAGATGTAGTGACGACCTTGTAAGACATGCAGGAAGTCAATTGTTGCAAGTGGCTCGGGCCCGTGATTTGTGGTATTCCTTGCGGGAGCCCATTCTTCAGCAGTGGACTTGTGAATCTTCTACAACCATGATAAAAAATTAAGTATTAGTACTTAAACGAAAAAATCATACTATTTTGTATTTAAAGAGAGATGGCTCAATATCACCAGTTCCTAAAAACATAAGACAAAAATTCCGGCGCGATTGTTACATTATACAAAATGTAACGACTCCCCCCCCCCCCCTCACCTCTAAACTTATACTTGTATTTCTTTAGAATCTCTATCTATAAGATATATAAATATATCTAATTTTCTACAGGTTTAAATATGGGCCGTTTAATAAATTTATGGCGTAATCGTCTTAGTTAGGACCCTTATTTACGTTGTGTTTGTATAGTAACTTAGTTCTTTTAGGTGTATCTTGGAAGAATGAATATTCACGAGAGCAATCGAAAGCTGTTGGTAGCGTCTTATAAGCTAAACAACCCTGCTCACGAAGACAGAGCTAAAAAAGAACAATAAATTGTCCCTATTCCATTTGTATCTGGTTCACAACAGTCAGTTCCTTATTAATTAATCCCTTTCCGCTTGGAAAAGGCTCACAATATTTTTATCAAATACCAGATACAAGGCCTTCACTCACTGTGATTATTACATATATAAATAGGTTAGCGAATACTCTTACACCATGAAGTGACGTAAGGGACTCCACTACTGCATATCATCAGGAGGCATGGCAGCAGCAGCTTCCCGATGACAACAGAAAATAATAAAAACTGCGGTTGTTAAATCTCCTGCTAAGAGTGACAACTATGGCAACATGCCTATGTGAAGGCGGTCGGTGGAGTATGGGAGGCTATGTTCAGATGTGGACGTTTTACAGGCTGTATAAATTAAATGAATGACTGTTGGTAATAAAATTGGATGCTATGATGCTATGCAATTAATTGGAATAATAAATTGATTATGTTAAAAACCGCACGCAAAATATAGTGATCCCTGTTTCCTTGTTTTGCGAAGAGCAATCCGCATGGCTAACTTTAATTACTTGCCAAATAAGTTTTGTTATCAATATTTGTGCAGAATTAATTTGATTAGATCCTCCTTCTTGTTTTGTGAAATAATATGACTTGATTATGTTTTAGTTCTGTGTTCTTGTTTCCTTAATCATAAGGTTTTCTTTTATAAAAGATAAGGCTTCTTCAAACGTGGTAGAGGCATGCTGCGGTTATATTAATTGTATAGTTGTAACACGATTAAATCTGCTCGAAAGGGGAAAGACCACGCTCTCACAGAACAGCGTAAGATAGCAGCTTAATGCTGCTGTGTTTCGTATGGTGAGTGTAGAGAGCCGGAGACCCTTTTAACTGGAAAGGAGACATTTCAACTTAGTCCTCACGGCTGACAACGCATCTGCATTTTTATTCGCAAACGAGGGTAGATGAAGATGTCTATGGGCCATAGCAACCATTTACTATCAGATGGACTGCGTGCTTGCTTGTTAACTTTATGCTATAAAAAAGGCAAACGAGCATACAACTCACAACACCAAGCAACGCCAGGGAAATCGCAAGTGCATTGCGGCCTTTTAGTAAGGAGTAGGCTGTTTTCTTGAAAGGTATATGTTATATATTGTGGAGTTTGAATCACGAGTATAATCTATACATATAATAAATCTGTAGAAAGTGTCTGTAATTCTAATATATTCTTGAAAAAACAAGTCATGAGGACTAAATAAAGCGTTCTGAATCCAAATTAATGGTTTTTAGAATTTTTGTCTGTCTGTCTGTCTATTATATATATAGACTACTTTTTATCCGATTACGGAACTTCAAAAAAGAAAGGTTAAGTATTCTATTTTCTTCAGATGTTAATTTTCTATTATATCTTAGTTATAGGCGGAATGATAGGTGTTTTTCAAATAAAAACCATATTTGTAAATAAAGTTTAAAATATATTTATAATCTTGGTAAAATAAATGAAACTACACCGATTTGGTATTGAAAACAGCGCCATTTATCATCAAATGGAAAAAGTAGTATATTTTGCCTTCAGTTACTAATAAATAAAATAATATATATAACTTACCTTTTATGATTAAATGATTCATCATCATCATCATTACAGCCCTTCACAAGTCCACTGCTGAACATAGGCCTCCCCCAAAGAATGCCACAAAGCACGGTCCTGAGCCACCTGCATCCATCGACTTCCTGCATATCTTACCAGGTCGTCACTCCATCTAGTGGGGGGACGCCCTACACTTCGCTTGCCGGTACGAGGCTGCCACTCGAGAACCTTTCTTCCCCATCGGTTGTCGGTTCTTCGAGCTATATGGCCGGCCCATTGCCACTTCAGCTTACTAATCCGTTGGGCTATGTCGGTCACTCTGGTTCTACTGCGGATATCCTCATTTCTGAGTTTATCACGCAGAGAAACTCCGAGCATAGCCCTCTCCATAGCTCGCTGAGCGACCTTGAGCTTCCTCATACGGCCAGCAGTGAAGGACCACGTCTCAGTTCCATGATTCAGATTAAATGATTAGATTTTTAAAATTATTAAAAAACCTAACTTTTAGTTTTTTAGTATTTTTGTTATTTTATTTTAAAAGTGTAATACTTAATTTAAATAGATAATAGTGACGTCTATCAAAACTATGAAAATTGATAAGGCATTTACTAATATATATGTAAAGTGATTAAAACTGGTTTGTCTGCAATTGTTACAAAATTTTCATTATAATTATAGTTTTATTAAAGAGATTTTTATATATGTCGTGGCCAGTGGCGTAGTATTGATCATCATAAAGTAATCTATCATTTCGTGAAATGGTGTGGTCGTTTCATGATATTTTACACAATTTGTTGACCATGTCATGGTATAGCTTCACCAAATCGATGAATAGCAATCTTTTGAAGATATTAATAACTAAACACAACGTTGCTATTTCATAATATAGTCATATGACGATATCATTAAATTATTTTTCACCGCTAGCGGCGCTGATAGCGTATTTTTTATCAGAAAGAGAACTTTTAAGACAATTGACATCACTTTATTCCTTATCGATATAATAAATAAATGTTCGCTTTTATTGCTGATATTACTAGATGGTATAGTTTTGGCTTTCATTATTTCATCTAATATTAGCTCCACCTACTTACTTCTAAATAAACTAAAATGTCAAGTCATCGATAAAATGAAATAATACAATACTACTGAATATACGATGTAAATAATTGAATCATTTACATTACATTCATCCCGCGTTGGAATCAGCGCAGAGAATACTTTTTTGCCCAAAAACTCTGCGGCCTGTGCCCAGTAGTAACATGTAAGTGTAAGTTGCTACTTATTTTTACTTTTCATGGGGAATATATGCAATTTTTATTTCATTCGTGTTTTCGGGTATGTTGCCTTTTGTTTTCACTCTGCCGTAAATATTAAGGCTTGCAAAGATGAGTAGAACTCATTATAGTCAGCCTATCAAAAGTCCACTGAAATGAACATAGGCCTCCCCCATAAATTGTCAAGTAGCTGAATATTTGCTATAGTTGCCACGCTTGGTAGGCGGGTTGGCAACCACAGCTATTATTATTTTGATCTGTTGTCAAGAAGATGATGCAGCCCATCCCATTTCCTGTTTGTTTTCCTATGTCGCCTCTTACGACGGGACGATATGAGGTGGTGGATTTTCTTTCACCGCCACTACAGGGCGAACATTTTTCTACTCCCGTTCATGAGTTTAGTGCTCCTTGCGTTCACTTTGAATAAAATTTATAAGGAATAAAACTAATTGTAAAAATTTTATCGCGTTTAATTTTAATGATGTTTTGGGCACTTTACAGCACCCATGGTTACCGGAGGGGCTGTAGAACTGGGGTGTTTGACCACCTGATGGCATCGTTAAAATAGAATAGAATAAATGCAGTAGTAGTTTTAATTTAATTTTATTAATTATGGGGTTCTCAGCAGATGGTAGCACTCAGCCAACTTCCCTATTAAAATTAGGATATTTTTAATTTCAATAGCCTCGCGAATCATCATTGGTAGGATTCGGTGTTATATTGCAAGGATTTGTTTGTTTATTTGATCCGATATAATGATTGGGACGATTCTAAACATGTTGACATACTTTATACTTCCCGGAGCTTCGGTGTTTCACATCAACGATATGTTCTCTTGCTCGGCACTTTAATCTAAGATGCGTAAAAACACCCGTAACATTAGTTTTAATCCATGTGTAGTATTTATCATTATAGAACTGTATTTATGAAATTTTTAAGTCTACTCCAAGTAAATAAATATCTATATCTATTTTATGATGCTAATCAACATTAAATAGGACCAATGATATGAATAAAATATTACTTTTTATTACTTTGTTAAAACTAAATTAACTTTAACTTAGAATAAATGTAAAGAGTATAATGTAAATAATAATAATATATTTTTGAAGTAAAAACTTCTTTAGCGGCGTTGTGCACTTTTTTGTAATGGGTAAAAAATGTTAAACTCGCGTCAGGTCACGTGTCCTGATCGAAAATTCGTAAGACGGACGGAGAGTAGACAGCCGGCGCGGCGTAGGAGAGGAAGTAAGTTAGGTTTAATTAACTTTCATTTATTAATTAATATAATTTTATTATTAATATTAGGTTTCGATCGAGTCTACTGTACTGCTTGACGAAATTTTTAATATAGATACATATGTACTTACACATTATAGATGTAATATTTGTAATATGTTTATACTTTATAGCATTAACCTATATTTTCATAACATCACAATAAGCACATGTGCGGTGTAGGTTTACCAAACAAATAATTTCGAATGAAAATAAATGAAATAAGATAATAATAAATAATCTCTGCCATTCCAAAATATCAAAAATGCACAACGTTAATATTCAAGTTTTCACTTCTGCCGGCACTCCCGGAGTGCAACCCGTCGTGTTTTTTGTATTATTAATTTATGTTTAATTCCTTAGCCCTAAATATAAAGACAATTAACAGCAAATCGCTTCGCCTTCTAGGTGCTCCTATCCTGGATGAGTCCTTTCAATGCTTTGTCAGTGAACAGATTTTGAAATTTGAGGAGTCATCTAGTCGTCTGAAAGAAATAAGCCCACACATGGCATGCTAAATTTTATGTACGTGCTGCGGTGTTGAAATGTTTGGATGCAGGTCCCATTTTTACATCGTCTCGATTATATGATTTGACTTAATTGTCCATTAAATTAAAATTCCAGGGTTCAGGTTACACTTCCTCTAAAACGTATTCTATTATTTCGTAGAGTTTTCAGCGTATCACTTTCGGTTTTCTTGGCTTCAGTTAATATCACGTCAGAAGTTATTGGAATTTAGACCAAGCTTTTTCCGACAAACCTAGCTTCGCTGAGGCATTGGGATGAGCTGCTCAGTCTCCAGGTTCAGATAAACCAAGTACAAAACTAGGGAAACTCCACAGAGCCAGCTCGTCTCTTAGCACCTAAGGAGTAGTAGTCGGGCTAGTGGTTGAATGCATTGCCCTCATCAAATATCGGAACACTTTTGGACAGTACTACTTTTTCTCTTGCTATTAGTCTGAGATTAGGTTTAAAAATAAATGAGCTCTATCGCTGCCACTGTGTTAAAGAGGGCGACATTCTCGGCCACCATGGCCTGGCGTGCCAGCGGACCACTTGTTGCATCCCTTCACCATGCTTCATTAATGACATCATTCGATGGGCCTTAACTAGTGCCAACGTATCTGCAATTTTAGAGCCAAGCGGTTATATTGCATGACCATAGCAAGAAGCCTGATAAAATGACGCTCATTCCATGGAAAAATGGACGCTCTTTAGCACGGGACACAACTTCTGTTGACACATTAGTGCCATCACATCTTGCGGCGACTTCAAAGAAGACAGGCTTGGCTGCTGCTGTTGCCGAGTCTAACAATCGGCGCAAATATGCAGCCCTCAAAGAGAGATACATGTTTGTGCCGTTTTTTCACCCAGTCTTCTGGGCACACTACCAACAGACGGCGGCGAATTATCAAGTATATTTTACTTAAGCTAAACTTTACATACTGTATAATTATGTAAAGCAGTTTTTCCTTTAATTTATTTATTATGAAGTTAGAGGTATTTATGTTGTAATTTCATTTGTTTATAAGTTATATTTAATTTATGTTTAAAAACTTATACAAAAAATAAGACAAAAATTCTATTTAGCAATATTACTTATAAAGTTTGGAAATCAGAACGCAGAGGGAATTACCGATTTTATGTTTTCTTTAATATTTCATCACGATATAAAAATAAACATGTTTGTAATAATTATTTTTTTTATAGGAGAGGGGGCAAACGAGTATGTGGCTCACCTGATGGTAAATGACTACCGTCGCCCATGAACAACTGCAACACCAGGGGAATTGCAAATGCGTTGCCGGCCGTTTTAAAAGGAATAGGCTCTTTTCTTGAAGGTCCCTAAGACGTATCGGTCCGGAAAAATTGCTGGTGGTAATCGATTCCACAGGAAAGATGTGCGAGGAAGAAAACATCTTCTAAATCGCACAGTATTGGACAGCCAATTATCCAGATGGTATGGATGGTATCGCGAGTTTTGTTACGTTGTGCGTTGGTGAAATTGAGTGTCTGGAATTAGTCCAAACAATTCCTCAGAGCGCTCCCCATGGTACATGCGATAAAATACGCAAAGAGATGCAACATGCAGTGACAGTGAGTCAAGCCGATCAGAAGGAACTCGGTCGTCGACGATTCGAACCGCTCTGCACTGGGTCCGGTCAAGTGGTAAAAGCTAGCACTGGGTTGCACCTGCCCAAAGATGGGAACAGTATTCAAAATGAGGCCGACCCTGCGCCTTGTATAGTAACAGGCGGTGTGCCGTCATAAAATACTCTGTATCTCTATCTGCTGAGCACGCCAAGATTTTTAGAGGCCAATTTGGCCCGCTCTTTCAAGTGACCACAAAACTGCACATCACTCGATATGTCGACGTCGAGGATTCCGATACTGGCTGAGGCAACAAAGGGAGTGCCTTGAAACTGAGGAGACACGACAAAGGGGTTCCTTTTAGCGGTAAAAGCCCAAACATATGTCTTCTGGGGATTGAACTGGACTAGGTTTAGTCGTCCCAAATCCAAGTCTTAGTTCAGCAAAGACTCGTTTTTTTTTATAGGAGAGGGGGCAAACGAGCATACGGCTCAACTGATGGTAAGTGACTACCGCCGCCCATGAATAACTGCAACACCAGGGACGAAATTGCAGATGCGTTGCCGACCTTTTAAAAAGGAGTACACTCTTTTCTTCAAGTTCCCTAAGTCGTATCGGTCCGGAAAAATCGCTGATGGTAACCGATTCCACAAGGAATTCGAGCGAGGAAGAAAACATTTTCTAAATCGCACAGTGGTGGACCGCCAATCATCCAGATGGTGTGAATGGTATCGGGAGTTCTGCCGCGATGTGCGTTCGTGAAATTTGGCGGCTGGGATTAATCTGGCTGGGAACAATTCCTCAGAGCACTTCCCGTGGTAGATGCGAAAGAAAACGCAAAGGGATGCAACATCTCTTCGCAGTGCCAATGAATCGAGCCGATCGGAAAGGACGGAGGCAAGAAAGGGAGTGCCTTGAAACTGAGGAGATACGACAAGGGGGTTCTTTTTATCGGTAAACGCGCAAACTTGTGTCTTCTGAGGATTAAACTAGACTAAATTTAGTGGCCCCCAATGCGAGACTTTGTTCAGCAAAGACTTGACTTCAGACGCAAGTTTGTTCCGGTACTCGGTGACGTTTTCCCGAGAAATATTGGCACGGCCGGTGTGTAGAACATCACCAGTGCTGTCATCCGCATAGCAATGAATGTTACCAGTTAGCAACATATCATTGATATGCAGAAGAAACAGCGTTGGTGATAGCACACAGCCATGTGAAACACCAGCGTTAATAGGTTTGTAGTCGGAGCATGCACCATCTACAACGACCTTGATGCTCTGGTGATCCAATCGCACAATTTCTCGGGAAGCCCATAGGAAGGGAGCTTCGAAAGAAGCGCTTTGTGCCAAACCCGATCGAAGGCCTTCGCAATGTCCAAACTAACGGCCAACGCATTCCTCATGGACTCTACTGCCTCCGCCCATCTATGTGTCAGGTAGACCAGAAGATCAGCAGTTGATCAACCCCGAAGAAAACCGTATTGGCGGCCACTAATCAGCTGGTTATCCTCAAGGTACCGCATGAGCTGGCAGTTAATAATGGATTCCATTATTTTGGAGAACAAGGAGGTGATCGCGATAGGCCTATAGTTGAACGGGTCTGGATCGGGTGGAACGGATTGGGTGGACAAAATCTGTCTTCCATGAATTCGGGACTATGCCTTGGGAGTAGGAGTACCGGAAAAGACCAGTTAGGACCGGTGCCAACTCCGGAGCACACGTCCTCAGCATAATTGGGGGGATTCCGTCAGGCCCACTCGACTTCTGGATGTCTAGGGAGAGGAGTGCTTTGCGTACTGAGCACTGTGTGAATTGCACATCAGACATAGAGCACTCACACTGCGGGATGATCGGCAGTGTGTTCCCCCCGTCATCAAGAGTCGAGTTGTATGCAAAAAGGGAGCCTAAAACGTCGACTTTCTCTTTTGCGGCGTGGGCCAGTGAGTCATTCTCCCCGTGCAGATATGGTGGAGAATTTATTCTGTCGTTATATTTAATTACAAATTATATTCAATAACGCCTTATGAAATTCCACTGTCCCATATTCTTCTGTACGTGTCATAAGTGGCGACAGAGAAAAACTGAAACAAGCATCATTTTCCTAATAACAAATCAATAATAATAACATACTACAGTTCCAAACTAGCCTGCCAAGCGTGCTAATTATGCCAATTACCCCCTGTACGAGGTAACTTGATGGGCATCATACTGATGATGATGATGATGATGAATACAATAACTAGCTAAAAGGTGCCATGGCATGCACGACCGAGAATGCACGCCATGGCACCTTTTATCTTAAGCTTTATGTCTTGTTGGTTATTATAAAATAAATAGAAATAAAATTACTATTGCAACGTTTTTTTTCATAGTCAAATAAATTTACCAGCTCATTGATATTGTACGAAGCTACTAAGCGTAACAGAAAAGTAATGGTTTAAGAGCCAGTGAACGGCAGACTCGGTATTTCAATAAGCTTCACGTTTTTCTTTTCAGATAATCCAATATACCTGAGGTACATGAAATGGGGACTCTTTAGTTTGACCGGCGGCTTATATAGAGACGCACAGGTAAGAAAGGTGTCAAAGAATTTCCGAAAAAAACGTGAAAGGAATAAGTCTAACGCTTTGACATATTAAAATATTCAGTAAAAGTTACTGAAAAATAACATTGGCAGACACCTATGGCGGTTTCAAGTTCGTGGCAAACAGGTTGACAAGTACAATTTTTTCTTTACAATTTACGATTCTCAATAAAGCTTGTTGATAATATTATTTGACATATATATTTTGCATGGCAAACATATATTGAGGTCCTATCACCCAGACAGGCACCGAACTTCAGTAGCGTCCATAACCGCGTCCATTCTTTAAACCAAATAATATTTTATTTATTTATTTACTCTTTATTGTACACAAAAATAAAAAAATAACGATTACAATTATGTCTTAAGTAGAATTTGTACCACAGGCGGACTTCTCACTCTGAAATAGAGGGGGGCGTACAAAATAAAAATAAAAATATGAAAAAACATATAAATAAATATAAGTGAAGATTATAATTATACAATATCATACAACAGATTAAAGAAAAAAGTACGAAAAAGGAAAATCAATTTATCTAATAGCGTCTTAAGTTATACGATTTAACAAGACTTTTGAGATAATGATTTTCTATTACATTAATTAAAATACTTGTTTTCAACTGTTATTTAATATTAAACATCACCATCATCGTCATCATCATCATTAAAGCCGTTTACAAGTCCACTGATGAACATAGGCCTCCCCTAGGAATTCCATAATGCATGGTCCCGAGCCACCTGCATCCATCGACTTCCTGCATGTCTTACCAGGTCTTCACTCCGTCTAGTGGGTGGCTGCCCTACACTTTGCCTACCGGTACGAGGCTATTACCAACTTTTGTTTATACAATAACAGGTTAGAGTGTATTTTGATAGTACATAGTTATGCTAATCTATGATTACAATCTCACATATAACCTAATTCTTGTTTTCAGGTCCAGAAGGGAATCTTACGAGAACGACGCGATAGGCTATGTGCAGCTCAAGAAGGTGAAAAACATATGCATAGTTAAGTGTATAATATGCCCAGAATAAAAAGTGATCTTCACAGAAGTATAGTTTAGATTTTGTAGACAATGCCTTCGGGTCTCTTCTTTCCTAGTTTTAACCAAGTATTTCTGATATTTAAATCAGTTGAAAGTTGAATCCATAACTTCCTCGGCGTTCTTATGCTCATATTTTTGCATTCAGGCGCAACACAACAGTGATATAGATGATACCTCATTATTAAACATACAAGTGTCTTATACCTTTGCAAAATCGCCAAATTCTAGGGCAGTGCCGTCACGTTTCCATTTCAGTGACGTGACGGCCAGCGGTTTTAAAAAAAATTATATCAAAATTGTAGTAGTTCAATAGCACTCTAGGATTCATTTAAAACACTATTTGAAAATGGGTGTAATGTAATTTATGTGCGTAGAAATAAGTTTGCGTTTTTTACACTCACACATTAATTTTTAATAGAAATTTTCTTAGCTACGTGCTCTCACTTCCTGAAGAATCCTCGAAACTTATAAAACTAAAAATCATTTCAAGGACACCCTCGCCCTAAATACTTCTCAGGAATAAGGTAATGGGCTGTGCCTAGCAGCGGAACCACGCCCCTGTGTTCATTGACACACTCTACCACGCCGCGTCCCTCGCACCTTCCCCGATGTCTAGCAGCGGCCCGTCTCCGATCTTCTCGGATGCCGAATCAGGCTTCGATGTGGTAATTGATACGCGTGTTCCGCTAAATCCTGAAGACGAACACTTCACCCTCATACGGTGTAAAAATCAAAAATAAAGAAAAAGCCTAACTCGAACCCTTCGTTCCCCACGGGCGCTCCGGCTAAAAAGCCAGACCCCGCGGCGCGCGCTCAATCCCCACAGCAAAAGGGTCCCCTACTGAACGTAGGGAAAAGCCACTACAGCCCAAGCACAAGGCAAAGCCAAGTGCAACAACCTTTCCAATGGGTTAAGCTCTAAAAAATATACTGTCCGAAATTGCAAACTACCGGTCAGGGCATCCGGATATTCGTAGGGACGACTGAGAACTTCCACTGTGTGACAAATCACCTGCGCGCCCAACAGATCAGTTTCCATACGTACGCCCTCTCCGAGGAACGTAATCTACGCGTGGTCATCCGCGAGCTCCCCAAGGAGCTCGAGACCGTCCACATCTTAGAGGGCCTCAAGTCCCAATTTCTCCCGGTCCGAAGGGTGTACACTATGCACTACCTTGTCATTTAGGACCTGTCTCCGGAAGGTAAGGATATTTTTAACGTTCAACGCAACTGCAGCCTAACGGGGATTGCACTTAAAATACTCTGAAATAGGGGCATCGTTAGCCAGTGTCACTGATGCCAACTATACGGCCACTCGGCCAGTAACTGCTATGCCAGGCCTAGTTGCGTCAAGTGCCTAGGTGACCACAGCACCACTGACTGCTCCTACACAGCCGAGACGGTTGAACCTCCGAGCTGCGTCAATTGCCGCGAAAAGGGACACCCAGCGAATTATCGCGGGTGTTCCAAAACGCCGCGAAGCTAGCAGCGCGGAGGTAAAAGTTGTCCTCAAACCTCGGGCCAAGCCAGTGTGTCTCGCTCTTGGCTGCCTGCCCCCAAGCTCGCACCATCCTCGGTGCCTTAAATCACCACCAAACCCGCCCCTGTTGCCGGGGCCTCCATGCAAGATACTAACCCTCCCGCATCTTCCGCGCCGAAACCGCCGGCACTTATCGCCTCATGGCCAGAGCCGCCTCCTCAGAAGTCCGTCCCGCAAGGCTCGTCTTTTTTCACCGCTAACTTCTCTCTAGTCTGCGGCTTTATCAGCAGTATTAACGTTGCTGAATTATCCTCCTTTGCCCACAAATTTCGCGGTGCCACTACCCCACAAGACAAGCTCAATGCCACGATTAAGCACATAGGACTAATTGACGCAATCTGGTCTTTCCAATGTGCCTTACTACCTCAATTTAACATAAAAATGGCAACACAATGGTTAGGTAGAACTAAATCACGCTCTCTAACCGTCGCGTTCTTTAACGCGAACGGCCTTAGAAATCAAGAATACGAGATCGCGCTCTTCCTGCGTAAACACGATGTAAACGTTATGCTAGTGTAAGATACATTCTTGAAGCCTAGCCATCGCGACCCTAAGATCGCAAATTACATCTTAATCAGAAATGATAGTTTAACCAGCCCTAGTGACGGCACCTTGATCTACTACAAAAGCTCCTTGCACTGCGTACCGATCGACGCTCCCCCGTTAATCAACATTGAAGATTTTTTTATGTAAGATAGCTCTCTGGCCATTCGCTACTTACCATAGTATCGGCTTATCTACCGCCAATCTAACACATAGTTGAGTCAGACTTTGTAGAATAACGTAATCTAGGCTCCAGTGTTATTATAGCTGGAGACGTCAACTATAAGCAATCCTCCTGGAACTCGCGTATGGTATGGTATTGTTCGATCTCACGGAGCGACGAATTTACGATATTATCGCGCCTGAGACTCCAACTCGCTACCCTTTCGCAATCAGTCACCAACCGGACGTCATTGACGTAGCGATATTCAAAGATATTCGCTAGTCGATATCATCGATTGAAACAATATTAGAATCAACACAGACCATATACCAGTCCTAATGCAGCTGGGCTAGCGTACAGGTCAGGTTCTTCAGACCAAAACCATCGTGGACTGGCGTAAGCTCGAGATGAAACTCGACTCTGCGACCTTCCAGCACTTAGACAAAATCTCTTACAAGATAAAATCACCAGAGGATGCCAATGAAGCGCCCTATCGGCCCACCTCACCTCCGTTGTTGAAGAATGCACTCGTAAGGTTCGCGTGTCAAGCAATCGACACATGAAGCTTCCGAGTGATATTTGACAGCTTATTAGAGCGAAGAACGCGGCCCTAAGATAATACGATCACAATCGTACTATATGGCTATTTGTACCATAGACAACAAATTCCGACCGGGTTACCCCCAAAACGAAGTGAAACAGTGCATTAAAGAGTTTAGACATGATAAGTGGGATAATCCACTGACGGCTATCGAGCCATCACAAACTGCCTTCTGGCAGCTAAACCTAGCTCTGAATGCCTTTCATTAGGCCAGAAAACCCCGATCTCGTCGTTGACGGCTCTGAAAAGGCCAAATACCTCGCGGACAGTTTAGGGAGCCAATGTACTCCCTCTAGCAAACCTACAGATCCCGCTCATTTTGCAGAGGTCGAAGCGGAGGCCGAGCCTATGACAGCCGACGATTTCACAGAAGTAATAAAAAACCTCAACAGGAAATCAGCACACGGCCCTGATGGCATTAACAACAGGGTACTGAAATACCTCTCCGCGCCGCTCGTATGAGTGCTAGTAGCCATTTTCAACGCTCTTGTTTCCAGCCGCTCCTTCCCGGATGCCTGGAAAGAAGCAGACTTATAGGAATCCCAAAACCAGAGAAACCGTGCAACTTAGCCTCTAGTTACAGACCAATCAGTCTCCTCAGCACACTGGGGAAATTTAGGAGCCACTTATATTGAATCGCCTTCGTAAATACGTGCTCACTAACAAACCTCTTCCAGACGAGCAGTTCGGCTTCAGAACCGAACACCCGTGAACGTACCACTTTCATCGCCTCACAGAACAGATTATGAAAGGATTCGACCTCCCAATAAAAAGTCGTAGAATCACATCGACCGGTGCCGTCTTCTTCTATTTTGCAAAAGCATTTGATAAAGTCTGGCACGATGGCTTGCTTTACAAATTGTATAAACTCAACGTGCCTGATAGGTTCACCTACATTATCAGAGCCTTTCCAGCCAATCGCCACTTTTGCTATCGAATACTCGCTCTAAAAACGTCCCCTCAAGGCTGGAGTCCCACAGGGCTCGTTCTCCCCACTTCTCTTCACACTCTTCACGAGGAGTCAGTAGTGAATACTGCTCTTTTCGCCGATGACACGACACTTTAGGTCGCCCAGCATAATAAAATAATCCTCACTGAGATGCTCCAAACAACAGTTAACCACTTAGGCGTTTGGTGCCGCTTAGGGTGAATCGAAGTGAATCCTGAAAAAAGTGTGGCAATACACTCTCAACCACCCCCACTCTCAATCGTCAAAACAAAACTCCCCAAATAATCGATAGATACAATTACCTTATACGGCCGCCAGATCCCCTGGCAATTAATCTCCAAATACCAATGGGTCACATTTGATCTCGGTATGACATTCGCGAAACACATTCACAATGTCCACAATCATGCCAAAATTGTCACTAGTCGCCTTCACCCGCTAGTTAAGAAAGAGCAAACTGTCTTTAATACACAAGCTCCATCTTTACAAAGTGTGCGTGAGACCAATCATGTCTTATGCAAGCGTAGTTTAATGGCCCATGTATACTTGTACGACCTCCAGGTCGTCCAAAATTGATTCATTGGCCTCGGCACCGGAGTTCGGTGGTACCAGCAAAACTCCAACTTACACAGAGACTGTCAACTTTGAACGATCTCTAAGTAGTTCAAGATAATGTCTCGGCGCTATTTCGAGAGGGTCCGCTAATGGTAAACGCAGCCACCTACGCTCCGACTCCGAACGTTACGAAAACCTCCGAAGGCCTCGCAACGTTCTAATCGAAACCCCGTTCCGCTACCCTCACAACCTGATTCCTACAACCTGTGAAATCCAAGAGGCTAACAGCACGAACATCATCAGAAACCAGCAAATATTTAATTACAATGAACTTCATATATAATACAAAACCTAATTTATTCGTTTTCAATTGTAATGGAAATACCATTGTCGGCATAATACTAAAATTTTCATATAGCAGTAACCCCAATATAATGGGACTAATTTATTTAATCAGGACAACAGTTGCACAATATTGCCTAGTCATAGATCAATGTTGGTTTGGTTTAGTTAATTAATAACTCCAAAATACTGTGCATGGGTAAAGAACACATATACATAAACATTGTAAAATTAAGGTTTCAAATTACTAATGGTTTTAAAATTAACTAATAGCGAATATTGCGTAGTCAAGAGTGACAGCATAATCGTATAATTATACCGGTAATCTCTATGTATTATATTATTCTATGCGGTGATCTGATATATTCTTTATAAAACTATATTACTGCAGCAGAACTTTACTACATACAATCTGTGTACAAATCAGTGTACAATAAGTGTACATTTTATATGTGGCAGAGCCATGCTGCAGCTTTATTACTGGTATAGTTGAAGCACGAATGGGTCGGCTCGGCCGGAGAAAGACCACGCTATCACAGAATACCAGTGTAAAATACTAGCTTAATTATGCTGTGTTTCTTTTGGTGAATAGGAGACACCATTTACTGGAAAAGTTGCATTCCATTTTAGTCCTCATAATCAAAGCATATTTATCCTTTATTGAGGATAGGTGTAGATGTCTATGAGCCACAAAATTCACTTACCATCAGCATCAGCTGTCTCCTTTGTCACCTTTTTTTTATAAAAAAAATGTATGCATGTATTTTCCTTTTTCTAGAGTTCGTACAAGACCACTTTAGGCCACTTCAGGTAGGCAAGATGAAAATCTTTAGGTTGTTTTACCACAGAGCGTTATTTTTATTTCTATCTATATAAAAATATACCTGAATGAGGTGGAAGATCAGTCATAATTACCGAAATTATAATTTAAGCAGCAAAATGCATGTGTTTCGTATGACAAATGGCGAGAACCGGTAACTCTTCTTACTGGTAACGGAATATTCTATATTAGTAGTAATGGATGACAACCAATCTGCATTTTGATACTCAATCAAGGATAGCCGCAGCACCATGTTTAGGCCAGAGCATCCATTTATCATTAAGGGGACTGTCTGCTCGATTGTTATCTTACTGTTATAAAAATATTATTTTTATAGAATTAATTATAATTTAGGAGGTGTTGAGCTTTAGTAGTATATTAAATAAAACTAACACAAAAATCCAATTGTTTATTCTCGGTACATTCAAAGCATTTCCGGGTGCCTTTATTTTATAATTACAATATTAATTATGTACACCTTAATAAAGATACAGCAGTGACTCAGTAATGTTTGCCGGATTTAAATAATTTAACATTGTTATAAATTAATTTGAATGCTAGTTTATACTCGCCAATTTAGAGTTTATTAATATTTTATTAATAGTAATGTGCTTATTATATTAAAATATTCATTAATAAAACAAATCAGTTATAGTAAACTAGCACAACTCCAGCTATGAGAACAAGAGTGCTCGCTGGTATTCCATTTCATAAATTATAATTTATTATTTGTTTTAAAAATAACAGATATGAAAGCACAATACTATATAGTTAATACATAACAAGAAAAAAAATAAGACGCTTAATTAGTGTAAAACATTACCGAAGCGTATCAGTTTGTATAACTGATACGCTTCGGTAATGTCACAAAATTTAAATAATGATTAAAGAAACTTGAAAAATATTTTTGGAGTATCGTCTAATCAAAATGCTGATATTAAAAAGTTTTTTATAGAAAACTGTTCAAATATGGCTATTCTAGTCTAGCAGAGAGCGCTGTTTTGCGTACATCCATTATAATAACTTACACTAGCGTAAAAACAGTGAATTGTCATCGAAATACACCGATATTATCTCGGTCAAAAATATAATATTTCTGTTACCTTCACTACAAATTGTTATTGTTAAATTAGTTTTCTATCTAAATTTAAAATTAGATATTTCACAAGCATTCAAAACCGATATTTAAAAGATATTTTTTTTTATTTTATATTTGCAATCCTAAATCCATTTTTTTAAATATTATTAATAAGTGAAGTCTGTATCGTTTTATTTATAGCAATTTATTTCATTTAAACTGAAGAGCGAATGCTGCAATTTTTAAGTACATCAATCAACCTGCTAGCCTAATATCTAACTTTAAAAAAATCTTAAATATTAGTTGCGATATTGTCGGCATACATTACAACTATTCTTAATAATTTCAGACGCAGTTAGCCTAGACATTTATACATTTAGCATCACGTCAGTCAGATACACATATTGAATGAAATTTTTCAAACCAGCAGAAATTAATAGTTAAAACGTTTTGATAAGCTCTGAATGGGGCGCTGCTGTGAGCTTTGGGATTATGTTATTGTCCTTGGCATTTTTCTCTTTTCTGTGCATTGAATTTTTTTTGCCTTTAAGTCCGATTTCAGACTTGTTTTGCATAGTTTTGATTTGGGATAAAATTGATAGGCTACCCTCTTTTATTTTACACGTTTTTATATGACACGCATTGTCACTAGTTTTTTCACTTTTGCTTATAACTTCTTGTTTCACACTTTTTGATTTAAGATTGTTATTATCAAAATTAAACTCCTCTAGTTTTCGGTCTTCGTTATTATTTGATGATCCAACATCGGTCATCAACTGGGAGTGGTCGAAACATGTTGTAGATTTCTGTGTGAAAAATTAAATATCGTTTTTTTTATTCTGAAATTAGTCATCAAATACACAATGATTTAGTAGCAATTTTTGAAATTATAAGTGATAATGTATGAAAACTAGATTGTCTGAGATGAAAATTAGTTTAAAGATTTACAGCCTCTTAACCATACTGACCAGTGTTACTTACTCTTAGCAAACAGTAACTGAATAAGTTTTACAATTAATTAAAAATATAAGACGATAGCTTCTTTGTGCCCAGAGGCTCATTTTGGATAATATCAGGTGTATACACTCTATAGGGTAATGGAACAGACTTTAAATTGCTGTAAAGAACACCATCTTATTTTCTCAGGGCTGACAACGCATATAATAGTCTTGGTAGTTGGTTGCAGATGTCTTCCGGTTGCAACTTACCATCACATCCCCCTCCGCCCCTCCGAACGAGTTCCCGCCTTTTTGTGTGTTAGTGATCTGCGGCGAGAGGGGTGTCCTCCCTACCCTACCCCTACCCTAAGCGACCAAGCGACGAAAACTTGGTTGGCGGCAGAGCCACAGACCAGATCCACCGCTGGGGTTAAGAAAGCCATTGCTTTTGAATGCTCGTTTTTTTCTGGCCCCATGGCCTCCACGTATCGGGCTCGGGGCTCCGTTGCGCAGCTGGAGTTGAGGCCGCGAAGGACGATGCGCCTTATATTCCTGGTGCGCCTTATATGAGAGCAAAAGCGGGAGGAGAAGTCCTCCCCCAATTAGGGGCTGCCATGGGGCGTTCGGTACTGCTGAGACTGCAAATGTGTTTAAAAGTATTCCTGCAATATGGTTTCTATTAAGCTCAGCCCTGCCAATATATTGCTAAGGTGTAACACGACGGAATTTAAGTCGGTACGAGACAAACATAACCTGCACCTGCCCCCGCGAGGCGGGAATGCGTAGGCATTTCTCCATATAAAAAAGGAAACTTACCATCAGAGTGCTGTTAGCTCGTTTGTCACCACACAAAAAAAAATAAAAATGTTCGTATTATTTTACAAGTGTACTAATTTTAAAATTAGATAGTTACGATTGGATTTACTGCTCTACTGTAGATTCGAACTCGACCTTCCAACTCCATTTTGAGCCGCCAATCCCTCCAGTACAAGTGAACTGTGGCCATATTGAGCCATCCTCTACGCCACGTATGCCATCTAGAGCAAAAAAAAATTCACTAACATATGTAGGTATGTTACTAATATTTTTATAAACACTCAAAAGCAGATAATGGTTTTCAATAAGTAAGTAAGAGTAAGGGTCCCGAAAATTTTGAATTAATTAAACAGAAACAGAAACTTTTTTATTCAAAATAGATTATAAATAATACTTATTGAAAATCACTCTTTTGTAGAATTACCACTGGTTCGAAAAAATACCTCTGTCCTGGGAAGGACCGGCAAGAAACCCAGCGGGACTTTTTTTTTTAAATAACAGCTTACAATTATACATGTTACACAAATTAACAACACAACAAATTAGAAATAGCTTGGTAGCGATCACCTCATTTCCAGGGGTTATTATCATGTATAAATTATTTAATATTATAATAAACCTTTTTATACAAACTTAGTTTAATAAAGTTTTTGAATTTTATTATTTACTATTTATTATTTATTAAAACAAAGTATTAACATCATAGATAGCTAATAACAATTCGATAACGTTGATAATACTTATTAGCTGTGCAGTGGCGGCGTAAGAAAAATTCATAACCATATTTTGTCCCGTTGGTAGGTGAAACGCGTCTATGTGAAAATCCAGAAAAATCATGAACATGGCTTCAGATTCTACCATTTCATTTATGTTTTATACGTGGTAGATGCCTGCTGCAGCTATATTAGTAGTATAGTTGTAGCACCAACGGTAGCGTAAAATAGCAGCTTAACACTGCTGTGTTTCGTATGCTGAGTGTTGAGAACCGAAGTCCCTTCTACCTGGTTAAGAAGCATTCCATTTTAGTCCTCACGGGTGACAACGCATCTGCATTTTGAGGATAGATGTGGACGTCTATGGGTCACAGCAACCACTTACCATCAGGTGGACTGTGTGCTCGTTTGTCACCCTATCCTGTAAAAAAAATATTAGATGTAAAATATACAGAGCGACTACGGGTAGGCAGTGATGCGAAGAGTCTGGTACTGCGATTGTCAACCCGTCTTTGAAGCTTGACGATTAAAAAAATCAGCAATAGACTTTTACGAGCCACTTGATCTTAAAAATAAGAAATATCTAAAACAAATATTTTTATAACATATTTCAAAAAATGATAAAACTACGACGTTTGTGTTCTGACCTAGTCAAAAGTTGCAAAGTCCTTGATTTTTGTCCCAGTTTTCTATACATCAAAGCAGTAGATCGAAACGAAATGAGATCTCCCCTTAATGAAGTTTCAATATTTCGATTCTTGAGCGCAAGCCTTGTTGCTTCAAGGTAGAACTTGGATGCAGGTCCTGCAAATCCTGAATAATAAAATATATTAGGAAATTAGATAAATTCAGTCTTTTACCTTATTATCCTATTTTAATACCGGCTTTTTTACTGTAGGAAAACAGTGTAATATATCAATGAAGAGAAGCTAGATATTTTTCGAATTTAATGTTTTTCAATAAGATTTCATCGAATTGAGCTATCAAGAATACCACTAAAAGTCAGTAAACGTTTTACCCAGCGCCCGGTTCAAAGGCAAGGTACAAATTCATAAATATATTTTCATAATTCATAAATTCAAAAAATTCATACTTTTTTAAATGTTTTTTTTTTTCTTTATTATGAATATTTTTTATTTTATTTTTAAGCCCTTCAGGGTATATTCACCTGAATAGAGTGAATAGGAAGATTTAAGATAATCAAAAACCATTTATATTTTTTAAATGTCTATGTTTTTCGGAAAAAGTGTAGCCCAGATTCGTGAAGCTTCATTACAATCGATTCATTCATTCTAAAGTTTATCCCGGACAGACAAACAGGCAAAATTTTTAATAATTGTTGTTTATGTCTATGCAAATAACACCCCGAGCTAAATAGAAGCCTGTTATTCCAATATTAGAGCCAGACACTTCAATTTTATTTGTATTTATATATGAAAATTTACTTTCGAACAAAATAAAAATTATTTAAATCGTAAGCTAGCGTAGTTCGTTCATCTATTACACTTTTTTACCTCGCGGTAAAAAGTCACCTATATATCCGGCTCTGGTAGGTTCCATTATGTATATAAATAAAAAGCTCGTTGGTTCATTGCGGTTTTAAGAATTATTTCTTGTTCTTATTAACTGCAACTTTGTTCACGTACTCGTTTACACAAATGCAATCACGGAAATGAACGCCATGGTAAAAATTATACATATCTAATTAATTGACTTCTTTTTTTATTATAAATTATTAATTTAAACAACAGTCGTGTTAACTCAGGATCTAAGCGCATGTAGTTATTTCATAAAACTCGAACAACCCTGATATGATCTCCGCTGACACAAATAAAAAATTCAATTTTAAGTGTTACTTTACCATATCTTCGGTGATGAAGAAAAATATCATAAGAAAACCTATATATAAGATGAATGAAAATATTTCTAAGACATGTTGAGCCCGCTATATGCATTAGCAAGCTGAGCAGCACGGTGGATTAATTACATTATAACCTCTTTTAAAAATGAGAAGGGGCTTTTCAGTAAGACATAAGTATATACCATAGGCTGCAATTTTATTAATTACTGGCTGGTACCCGGCGCGTAGCTGCCGCAGAAGAAATAATTGTGAAAATATCATTTTAAATTTGGAAAAATTATATTCTGTAATTAGGAATAAATACATTCATTGAAATGTAATGATATATCCATAAAATTCATATAAATTTGTCGATACGATACGCGCACCACGTATTGTAAGTTAATTGTACTATGCCTATTATTCAATAAGTTAACAAAGTTTAACCGCAATCTGATGAACGGTATGGCAGCGTATAAAATACCAACAAAGAAACATTAATTTTTATATATTAGATTTTTAATTTTTTGATTATTTTTAATGTAATGTTATTTTACCTTTTTCATTCAGCCAATTTCCGTTTAAAACATAAAATTCCCAATTATCTGGCTCCAATTCTAGTAATCTGGATAAAACCTTCCACTTTTCTGGTTCGGGTGTCAGTGAGACAAGTTCTAAATGAGCTTGAACGAACTGAGGGCGAAGAAGTATACATTTTTCTAGCATTTCGATGGCTTCATTGGTTTGCCCATTTTTTCTAGAAATTAACACAAGTAACTTGAAATTAGAATTGAAAATGTTTTGCCCAATAAACCATATCATATGTATATTTATAATTGCAATTTTCTTCATCAGTCTATGAAAGACCACAGTTCAACATGGGTCTTCCTAATCGTGTTTGCCTTCGTCACACCTGAGAGACGGATTGCCGATCGCAGCACCAAACGTCTAAACCTTGACGCTGTAGCCCTGATGGTCTGTGTATTTTACATTTGGCGTAAGATTTCTCTGGAGTTTCCCATAGTCAGCTCTTATACACCCATTCGATGAAGTAGGGTGATGAATTCTCGTAAGCCTCCACCACATAGCAAAAATAGTCATCATTTAAAATGCAATAGTATGCAAAAGTATATAGGTTTAAAATCAAGTTTAAAGTTAAACTTTAAAATATATATGCATATATATGCATATATATATATATATATATATATATATATATATATATATATATATATATATATATATATATATATATATATATATATATATGTATGTATGTATATATATATATATATATATATATATATATATACATACATATATATATATATATATATATATGTATATATATATATATACATATATATATATATATATATATATATATATATATATATATATATATATGTATATATAATATTAGCAAAATGCTCCGAATTCATTTGGCTTGGATTGCTACTACACTATTAATGTGGCGTCATTATGGTTTAAAATAACGATCAAACATTGGTCCTTAGTAAACTTTACTAAGGACCAATGCCGTAGGGACGAAGCGTCTAATTCAGTGATGCTACGTATTTAGGTGCAAAAATGTTTAAATGTTGGTGATGAAAGATAATTCTCATATAACACTGATATTATGATTCTTTATTGTAACTGATATTATTGTGTTAATCTTATATTTTAATCACATACGTTATATTATGAATTTTTTTTTGTTAGAATACAATTAATTTAAATTGGGGCGCAATGATCCGGTGGTATGTAATGGAACTATGCTAAGTATTAGAAAATGTTAATCTTTTTATACAAATAAATAATTATGAATTATTGGCGTCATCGCTATTTCCAGCTCAAGGCTATAGGGGTAATTTTAGCTTTACATTTTTATTCAGAGAGTATCAAAGTAAAAAAGGATAAAAGAAATTATACTTAATTGAAATAATTTTATCGCGTTTACTTTAACTTATTTTAATTCCCGGCGTTTCGAGAACTTTACTATCACGATGTCATAGTTAACCCGGGCTTACTTTAGCTTTTGAATATTAGTCCCGTGATTCCTCGTTAGCTTCGTGATAATGGGTACTGCAAAGCGCTCTAAATGTTTGGAGTTAGATAAATTCAATCTCATAAAATCAGTATCATTCAATGATTTTTTTTTGGGTGCGATCATATTGTGACACTCCCTGATTATTTAGTATTACATCTAAGCATTGTTCCGATCGCGTAACACTGTGTTGTATAATATGATTTAATTTAAATTATTTTAAGATTATTCTTATAAAATTGAAGCAACTAACGAACTTACAGTTCACCGATGGTATTTGACTACTGGAGGTGATGGGTACGTCCAAGTAACTTCAAAAAAGAAAGCGACGGATGCGTTGTCACCTCTGAGGACTATGATGTCTCACAGCCTGCTATTACAGTGGTTTTTATACCATATAGACTGGAACACAACAGTGCATTCCAGCAGTTGAAACTTACCCAGACAGAGAAAGGATTCCTACCATCTAGTTAAGCTATATTGGCAGGAGTCTGCGCCGCTGTGTTTGCGAATACACGGTCATGTTTAGAAAAGGCCAGGGCAGAGGAAGGGAATATATAAAATGATTTTACGTGGTAGAGCCATGCTGAAGCTATATAAGTAGTATAGTTCTAGCACGAATGGGTCGGCTCGACCGGGGAAGGACCACGCTCTCACAGTATACCAGCGTAAAATAGCAGCTTAACACTACTGTGTTTCGTATGGGGACTGTAGAGAACCGGATACCCCTTTTACTGGAAAAGAGGCATTCCATCTTAGTCCTCACGGGTGACGACGCATCTGTATTTTGATTCGCATGCGAGGATAAATGTAGATGTTTATGGGCCACAGCAACCACTTACCATCAGGTGGACTGTGTGCTCGTTTGTCAACCTATCTAATAAAAAAACTATTTGTGCAATTCATGGCATTTAATTTTCAAACCGTTTGGAGCATTTTGCATTTACCTCGGTCAGGGCTAATCAATTACCGAACGTCCTGATATTATGAACGACATTATTCCGGACTAATGTTAATCCGAGCTATTGGGAAATCGCTCGTTAAATTTGAAGTAGATTAAGTGTGTAAAGCTAGTTGTATTAACTTTAAAATCATAAATTCCTGAACGATGTCCGCTTCCCTTTTCTTTTATTAAGTTCTCATTTGCTGTAGGAAGGGTTTTTCATAACTTATTTTTTGTTAATTAGCCTCGTTTGACATATCTGACCTAAACACCTTGTTTGCATCTCTTGCTTTTTATAGGAAATTTTCGGAAGTGAAATGTTTACAATCTAACGAAGATGTTTATGATACCCAAAATATTTTAAATAACAATATTTAAGTGTCAGTAGCGGGAGGCAGCAAATGCTATGCATTTAGTTGCAGAGCTGTGGACCGCGGGTACGAATTACGCATGAAACAAGCGCTTGTATGACCTGCTCAGTTTCGCGTAGACATTATTATTCTGGCTCTGGATGGTTTGTTCATGCCCAATTCAAGTTTGAAAAACCCCTCTTCGATGTGGTAAAAAATGCTACTATGGGGCTAACGTACTTATTTTAAAAATAAAAGAGAAAAGAAAGAAAAGAATAAGTAAAAACTGTGGAGTTACTTGTACAACTTCCCAAGATTGTAATGCGCATTAGCGTTATGCTTGTTAAACTTGATTGCCTGCATGAAGTGATATTTGGCGTTTTCTATTTCACCAACTATGGTGCCAATATTGTTGTGAGCACTTGAGTACGTCGGCCATAACCTGTTGACAAAATTAAGGACTTAGTTATTACAATAGGTATCAATTAAAGAAAAAATGGTAAAAACATACTTGCTAAGATGAGCAAAGCAACGAGTGTTAGCGTGCTTAACAACTATCTCAACTAAATCAAAATATTTTATGATCTTAAGTATCTGCGTAGAAATCAAACGGAAAAACATAAGCTGGCAAATTATCTGCTGATTGACCAAAGAGAGTCTTCTTAGTCAGTAATGCTGATTGCGGTAAATCAATTTAAAAATGCCGAACTTAAATATTCCACACTAGTAATGGGGAGATTACGAGCACAATTACTAGTACCATTGCAACGATTGTGCAATCATCAATATGTCTGCCTAGCTTGTTAAGTATGTCCTTAAGAATTCAAGATATAAACAAATAATGAAATAAAGAAAGAAAAAGTATCAAACAAACAATCGTAAGAAAGTAAAAGAAAGAAAATGACAGAAATACAAAGAAAGAAAGAGAAATGGCATGTTTTAATGTTTCCAAAGCTCATTGATGTACTTAACACAACAATATTAATGACTTAAAGCGAATTTATCAATTTGACCGTAAGTCATAAGTTATGACTATGACAAAAGACAGCACACTCATCTTTAGTTGTGGTAAAACCACAACGCTAATTTATAGTGATAACCAACATCTTGTTAATGCCTCCCTTGTGACGCATGGTCCTTCAAAGGCTATATCCAGCAGTGAATTTAAAAGGGCTTTAAATGCTGCAAATGAAGAATACATTCATTCATTACAGCTTCACCAAAGTTCTGCTTGAACATGAACATACGCCTCCACAATAGAGTGTGTCTTAGAGGGGATATTAATTTTAGTTGCCACGCTTGGCAGGCGCGTTGTCAACTGCTGTTTTCGATTATTTTTATTTGTTACTAGCTGTTCCTCGCGACTTCGCCCGCGTTTTATTTGGGGTTTTAATTTTTTTGCGCGGAACCCTAATTCTTTCTCTTTAATAAAAGTAGCCTAAGTTACTCTTTGTGGCATCAGCTATCTGCCAGTGAAAATCCCGTCCAAAATCGGTCCAGCCGTTTCTGAGATTAGCCGGAACAAACAGACAGACAGACGGACAGACAGACATACAGGCAGACAAAAACTTTAAAAATTGTATTTTTGTTATAAGTACCGTATATGATTTCATCTGCATTTAGTAAAAAATTTTGACATTACAAACAGACACTCCAATTTTATTTATTTGTATAGATCAGTAAGATGCTGCTATCAATTTTCCATAGTATTTTCCTCTGTCGCCTCCAACAATACTCACGGAATATTAGTGGGTAGTGATTTCCATTACACCACCACACTACATGGCCACGGGATTTGACAAAGGAAAATTAGCCCTATAAAAACCCTGTAAACATTTATAATTTTATATTTTCTTTTGAGGTTAATAAATGGGTTTTTACTTAACGTGTAACTTTTATCCGTACTATTAAACCTAGGATTCGATGTAGCTAAGCACTTTCCATAAATTTCACAGAACGCGAGCAACTTGGTCTCGATCCACGCAGGCGCCAATGAAATTGCTAAATGCAATTTACATTACGGCTCGGCAGTAAAGTAAGAGAGGAAACCTGTGTCTGAGTAATAAAATATTTCAAAACCATGCGAAACCTGCCAACACTTACTGGAGCATTGCAGTAAATTAATTGCTCAATAATCTGCTCAGAAATGTTAGGAGGCATGTACCCAGCAGTGGTATGTACGAGTAACTTTTCTTATTTTTTACAAAACCTAGTTACATGTATGTACACAGTCAGGTCATAAGTATTGTCACACAGTAAAAACTTTTCTTTTAGAATGCTGGCCACAAAAAAGTTTATTGAATTCGAATTTCGAATTGTTCATGAAAATAAAACTGTATACTTTTTACAATTTTACTCATTTTAAAATATGGAGTGGACGCTTAAAGAAGACCGTGTTGCAGTTATTACGTTGCATAGTTGTAGTTACGCGTCAATTCAAATTTTTGACATACTGACAAATTTGTATATAGCCAAAAGATTCGTTTATCGTACCATCAAACGATACAATGAAGACTCTAGTGTAGATGACAGGTCAAGAAGTGGTTGCCCTCGGTCTGTTAGGACTCCAGTAGTGATAAAAGCTGTGAAGGTGTGAATTCAAAGAAATCACAAACGTAAGCAGAAACTGTTGGCCCTTCAGATGGGGTTAAGCAGAACCACGGTGAAAAGGGTATTAAATGAAGACTTAGGGCTTCGGGCATATCGAAAAAAAACAGGACATCGTTTGAGTGCTCGTCTAATGGACCTGAGACTGAAGAGATGCCGCGCTTTGTTGAAGCGGTACGCGGGAAAAAATATCGGGAAATTCTTTTTCGGATGAAAAAATTTTTACCGTAGAAGAGAGCTACAACAAACAAAGTGATAAGGTGTACGCACACAGTAGTGAAGAAGCGAGCAACCGGATTCCGCGTGTCCAACGAGGTCATTTTCCATCCTCGCTCATGGTATGGTTGGGAGTTTCTTATTGGGGCTTAACAGAGGTACATTTTTGTGAGAAAGGTGTAAAAACGAATGCAGTTGTGTATCAAAATACAGTCCTGACGAACCTTGTGGAACCTGTTTCTCATACCATGTTCAATAACAGGCACTGGGTATTCCAACAAGATTCGGCGCCAGCTCATAGAGCGAAGAGCACACAAGACTGGCTGGCGGCGCGTGAAATCGACTTCATCCGGCACGAAGACTGGCCCTCCTCCAGTCCAGATTTGAATCCGTTAGATTACAAGATATGGCAACACTTGGAGGAAAAGGCGTGCTCAAAGCCTCATCCCAATTTGGAGTCACTCAAGACATTCTTGATTAAGGCAGCCCCCGATATTGACATGGACCTCGTTCGTGCTGCGATAGACGACTGGCCGCGCAAATTGAAGGCCTGTATTCAAAATCACGGAGGTCATTTTGAATAAACTTTAGTGTCATAAGAATCTATGTTTTGTTAAGTTCATTTTGGTATATAAATAGTTACATAATGAATAAACTTGTTTCAATTATTTTATATTAAACATGTGACAGAATTTATGACCTGACTAGGTATAAAAATACATAAACATAATATAACAAAAACAATAACACCCGTCACCCAGAGGGGTAGGCAGAGACCTTACGGATATTTGGCACGATCCTGATACACCTCTCTCCCCCCATATATATAACATAAAGTAATATTTCGAAAGTCCAAAATCTAAATACTGTGTTAGTAATTTTGGTATCTAATACCTAAAATGTATACCTCAAAGCTTCTTTGTAATGTTTGATGGCATTTTCTTGCTGCTCAGTCTCGCGTAGAAAGTTCGCAAAGTTATAGTGCAGTTTGGCATTTTGCGGCAGAGTCACTAAATCCGACCTGCAACAAGCAATACAAATTCGGCGGTGATTTACGCCAAAATCCGACAACCGTGAAGCGAATATTGCGAGGTGTAAATAGCGGTAAGCATTACACGCTACGCCGAATATGATTTTATGACTAAAATTTCTGAATAAAGTTGTACATAATTGTGGAAAGCTTTAATAAATTTGCCTATAATTAAGTTATTTCTAAGGCACCGCGATAGCTAAAGAGATAAGCACCATCTCTTAAAGGAGATGGACAAAATTTGTCCCAAGACTACAGAAATGAAAGTAGTTCTACTAATTTAAATCAAATATTAATTCTTTACTTAAATTAATAGAATTAATACATAACTTATAACTTTACATCTCGTTACAGAAATTGAATAGATATTACCTAAAAGTATTTTATTGTTTGATTTCCCTATAAATTACCTTCTATGTTGTCAAATAATATTAACAAAGTTCAGCATAGGGAAAAACAATAACAAGACGCATAGCAGATCTAAAATGTAATATATTCGTAAACTTAATATAAAATAAAAAAATATTTTTTTTCATGTTTGTGTTCACAAATCACATTATTAATAAAAGGGATTTTATTAGAAGAGATGTTATATTTATTATATATTAGTTCATTAAATCTATCTTTATAATAATATTTAACTTGTGTACCAGCAACATTTTAATAAACGTGATATTGAGTGTATTATTGATCTTGCACTCGAAAAGCCTAGCCTTGCCTAGCGTGTTAGTATAAGAAAATAGTTATAGTAATGAATCCCAGTTTTCACATTTTTGAAAAAGTCTGTATTTAGCGATGGATTTTATAAAAGTTATATAGTCAAGAAGACATAAATACCTTAAAAGTGTTGGCCGATCCCGCCACTCAGCATTTCTGTGATATGTCCGTACTACTCCACTTCCAGCTAACACTGCTATACCAACTAACAGCAATGCTTTGGTACCAGGCTTAGAGTACCACAATAGTTGTACGCCGTAAGCCGTTATAATCACACTGCCTACGCTAAAACATATAATACCAATAATTAGTTTTTTTTAGTTTTCTTCATAATTGCATAGAACTTTTGTTCGTCTCCTAAAGAAAATCGTTCACTCGTTTTTTGTAATTTTGTCAATGTACGAGTATATATAGCTTTAATCGGATTTGACAATAGACTAGTGTGAACACAACCTTCTTTAAACAGTTTAATAATCAAATTTTAGATCTGACGAGTCAGAAAGTGGCAATACAACTCAATCCCTAACGAAAATTGTTCACATGCCAGTAATAACTGGCAATAGACAGTAATCAAGTAATACTGATCTGTCGTAGTCGTATTACTTGCTGATTTACTGTTTACAGATCTGAGAAAAATCAGAGGCTCAAAATGCTTTAACTTTATTAACAAGAACTACCTTATTTTAGGCTAGATCAAACATTTATTTAAAAAATTGATCTAGGTATTCATATATTAGCTAAATCAATATTAAAGTAGACTGCCTCGTTGATCTAGTGGTCTTAAGCGCGACTGCTGACCAATTGGTCCGGGTACAACAGAGTCACGAAACTGATGGTGTTTCACCTCCGTGCCTCTGAAAGCGCGTATAGGTATAGGTTTTGCGCCTCATCTCTTTCGGTCGTATCGAATTAACATCTCATCGGATTATGTGAGTGCTGAAATAAAGAGTGCACTTATGCTTGGGCGCACAATCGTACTGTAATCCTGTTCTGCGCAGATGGCATGTTTCCATTGAAGTTGGCAGCCTTGAGTGCATTTCGATCTGGGGGAAATAGTGAAATAAATGTCAACTGGTGTATTTACGAAAGTTCGGCAGTGAAATAAAACAGGCTGAATAAAAAGAGGAAAAATTGAAGAAGTTATAGGTTTTTAATAGTTACTACGTCTAATATAAAGAAAACTCAATGTACATTAAATACCTCGGTATGTAAAGAACACGTTCGGCTATTACAAAACCGACAGTTACAAGTAAGTTGCTGGCTGGTACAAAAGGAATAACAAGTAATAATACTCCAGTGACGGCAGGCGTGTGTCGATGGTTCTGGAAAATTAAACAAAATTTTGTTTCACAGTTAATTTTTATAGATTAGAGTTCCATATCACAGATACTATCCAAACTAATATAACAAAGTTTGATGACTCCATTGTACAGTGTAGTAGGCTATAATCCGGCATGAAACAATTAGTGTTATGTCCTACAAATAAATGTTTCATGTCTAGTAACTAGTAGTATGTTTTTTCCTCGTACACTTTACATATTATGTATGTAAAACGCTATATTAAAAACACGGTTTTAAAATAAAAAAGGAGGTAAAGTTTATAAGTTTGTGTATCTGTATAAGTTATTAATTTTTAAATTTGATATTAGTTCTTAAAAAAATATTAAAGAGATTTGAAAACAAAAACAAAGGGTAAACGATTTTTGGAAGAAAATAAAACGCCCTTTTATATGAAAGCCAACAAGCGGTTATTAGTTGGGCCCAGTTCAGAGCTCTTGCATGTTTCTGTCGACAAACAGTAGAATACCCATTGCTGCCGTCTTGTTGGAAGGGGCTAAAGCTCGTCAATTACAAAACCTGAGGAATTTCATCTTATTCACCAGGAGTGACAAGGTATTTGTGGGCTTCTTTCATTTCAAATATGTTTTAAATTTACATCGGTAGCAATAGTAGCCTACTGTTAGGTGAATTGTTAGCTCGTTAATCATTTTTTATAAAATAAGGGTGACCAACGAGCACACAGTCCACCTGATGGTAAGTAGATGATCTGGTCTAGATACATCCACATCCATCCTTAATTAAGAATCAAGATGCAGATGCGTTTTCACCCCTGAGGACTAAGATGAAACACCTCGAATCCAGTGAAAAGGGTCTCCGGTTCTCTAGACTCACCATAAATAACACGGCAGGATTAAGCTAGTATTATAATTTTTTTTACTAAGTCGATTCTTAAGGCACATACAGGATACATTGGGTGATGGATCTTATGTCACCACCTTAATATCATAAAATTATCCTAGAATAACTAAATATAAAAACATAGTTACCACCATATCAGCGCCACAGCGATAGCAAAGAAGCAATAGCGCGCCGAAAGCTGCGAATGTAAGTAAATTTCTAGGATCCCAGCCACTGGTGATAAGCACAACTGATCCAATTTGCCAATCGTGACTTAGTGTCCAAGGACAGAGAAGCAACCACCAGTTGAATGCTGCCAGGTAGCAGAAGGTCATTAGCCTAAAAAGTTATAATTTATTCAAATGTTAAGAAATAATTAAAAAAAGAACAATATATGATTATTAACTCTTAGTTCCCAAGAATTGAAACGGATGGGATACTACCATTTTCGCTAGAGAATAAGGTTGACAAAAGAGCACACAATACACTTGATGCTAAGTGGATGTTGTGGTTCATAGATATCTATCATTGATTCAGAATCAAAATGCAGACACACCATACGAAACACAGCTGCATTATGCTGCTATTTTACGTAGGTATTCTGTGAGAGCATGGTACTATCCCAGTCAGTTCATTCGGTTTGTGCTAAAACTATAATATAGCTGCAGTATGTTCCTACCACATTTTTTTTATAGAATAGGGGGCAAACGAGCATGCGGCTCACCTGATGGTAAGTGACTACCGCCGCCCATGAACAACCGCAACACCAGGGGAATTGCAGATGCGTTGCCGACCTTTACCCCCATACCCCCATTTATCTATTTCTGCCGTAGAGCTGTTCTACTTGTGTATGAACCCATGTGTTCTTATTTCGTTATCATTATTATCATTACATCCCATCACAAGTCCACTGTTAAACTTAAGCCTACCCCGAGCAATTCCAAAGTCTTGAGACGTCTGCACCCATCAACTTCTTGCATTTCTTACTAGGTTGCCACTTCATCTAGTGACGGGGCGCTTTGCTTACCGGTATGTGATTGCCACTCGACAACCTTTCTCTCCGATAGGTTAACGGTTCTTCGAACTATATTATAGCTAAAATGGAAAGCGCCGTGTTACACATAGACCGGACCGGACTTATACTTTTTAGGAGACAGCAACTATAACATTGTATTTTACGCTGGTGTTCTGTGAGAGCGTTGTCCTTCCCCGGTCATTCAGACCCATTAGTGCTGCAACCATAATACAGGCGCAGCACTACTCTATCACGTTGACATCGTATGACTTTAAAAGTTATAATCGAGTAAATAATAATAAATAACAAATTTCACTAAAAATTGAGAGCAAATAAATTCTATCTGTTTTGTATTGAATGCATTTTTTTTCATACTATTACAAGCCAGTACTTGACTACTATCTTACTTGATGGTAAGTGGCAGTGCAGTCTAAGATAGTAAAGCGGACCGAATTAACTTTACATAAGGCTATTGATTCAGTTTTGGAAGACACCCACATTATAATCGGATAGAAAAATGCTAGCAAATTATTTCACTCTTTTTCTGTACGCAATACGAAAGGCGAAGCAAACCGCTTTGTCCAAATGCGTGCTATGTCGATAATTTATATAAAATAAAAGGTAACTATAGGTCGAGAAAGAAGAGAATTAGTTATAATTACCTTACAAGAAAATTAGGATGGAATGCAGCCGGGTTGTCCTGAACAGAAAACGACGGCAATGTGCCTTGCAGTAACGCAAGCCGGAGATAAATAAGTAAAGCAAGAGAAACTAAGACTTTGAATGTTCGGACCGACAGACCAGCGCATTTCTTCTCCATTTTCATTGAGTAAAATGACCTGAGAATACAAATATTATAAAAATATTGCAAATTAAATACTAGTGTAATTGTTACAATATCATAATGATATACTTCCGGTTGATTAATTCGACAACTTCCGAATACTATATAAAACGTTATAACCTTATCAAATATCGATGTGACACGATATGATCGCGCATCATTATTTCGAATCGTGATGCAGGGAATATCCGCAATAAATGGTAATAACAATATTTTCTCTCTACATTTGAATTAAACTAATTTTACGAATTTTATTTTATGATTAATGTAAATAATAAAAAACCTTGTAATAATTTTAATTAAATCGGCAGTATCTCGAATACGAACCAACATCTAGTTGTAGTAGTATGGAAATTGTATGCATATGCCATTGCAAGCGATTAAAATATCCTGGTGCTAATAATATCTGCTGTTTACAAATACTTTCCTCGGATACCGCGGCCACACATTATTCGCTATATCGCGATGTTAGTGAATACTTCGTCATTTCGTGCGAAGTCGCAAGCACATGGCATCGCTGTCGGTAACTCTCGCACATCAAAGCATTTTATCGTAATAATCTTCGCTTCTGCTGTGTCCGCAGAAGGCCTTTAGGCGGCCCACAGACATCGTGCGTACGGGCGAGTATAATTAAGTTAGGATTTATGACGCATTTTCTACAGTGACAACTTTTTGAAGTAATGAGAAGATAAATAATTTGATGAGTCATTTTGAATAAATAATGCAGGCATCTAAAGCCTTAAGTCTTAAGCCTAGCCTGTCCCCTGTTGCCAAAAAAGTGTGGCCAGGCGACTGCGCCGTAGGTGGAATGCGAAGTTTCAACGCCGGAATTCTATCGCGATGTGAGTAGCCTAGACATGATTGAGTTGGAACCTAAGACTGCAACTCAGAAATTAGATTTTTAAAATATTGAGAAATATTACGAAGTATTCGTCGAACCAAATTATTTAAATAGCCCTTGAATCATATAATTATATTAGTTATTTTAAATAAGTACATAATACAATTCAAATGCCACTAACCATACCCCCAGTTGATTATTATTACAGTTTTGGGGAAGCATTGGAAGTTTAATTATCTAAAGATTTTGGTACATATGACATCTGTTAACCATCAACATTATTTATGAAATAATGATTACCTTTTAGTCATCAGTAAGAAATATTACATTATTAAAATGGTTTCTATAAACGCCTTTTTATAAATGTTCAGTCACTTCGTATAAAAGCAAAACTTTTAAGCACTTATTTTTAAAACTACAGAAAGCCATAAGAAAGAGAACACGGTGATGCGATAAAGGAAGTTTAAAAAAATCCTAACAATGCCTTTTAAAAAGCTTCTAATGGCGGAATTTTCATTGGTAAATGTTTGTTACAAAGGAAATTCAATTGAATAAGCCAAGTTCGTTGATTATCAGATTAAGTTAGAAGAAAAAGTGTTGTATTCTGCCATTTAATTTAATAATTCAATTTTGCAGTATATTAGCGTTCATTTCAACTATAGGCTTAAAATTGTACTAAAATATCTAACTTTAACTTTTATCCACAATACGTCTCGACGATACAAAATATTTTTTTTTGTATGCGTATCCTTTTTTTTTGTTTCAAAATTAAAAAATAAAATCTCTTATTTATTGTATTTCAGATATTATTTTTAAATTTAAACAAAAAAATTTATTAATCACAGTATGCTCGTGTATATATATATATATATATATATATATATATATAACTTATCTTCACGCACAATCCCTGACGGGGTAGCCAGAGAGAACAGATCGCCAAGTGTCACGATCCTTACATACCTCTTTCGCTTCTTTCAGATTCATTATCTTCTTCATACATGCACGTCTTGGTATCCGAGTAATCTTGACCCTCCCCTCTTCGAGCAGTTTGCTCCCATAGTCTTCGAAAGTTAGTCTCGGTCTACCTCGACACCTTTTAATATTAACTTTCGCGCTATATATTTTCTTCACCATTCGGTCTTCACTCATTCGCTCAACCTGCCCAAACCATCGAAGCACGCCCTTATCAATTTTTGTGATAAGGTCATCTTTCAAACCTGCCATATTGCGAATCTCTTCGTTTCGCTTTCGGTCGGCCATGGTAACGCCGCACATTTTACGAAGAGATCGCATCTCCACTGCATTCAACTTGCTTTTATGCTTTTTCTGGCATACCCAGGTTTCGCTGCCATATAACAAAGTCGGTACCAACACTGCGTTATGTATTGCAAGGCGTGCACTCTTCACTACGCCTTGCCTTTTGACTAACGCAGTCAGGGCACCATTGACTTTGTTCCCGGCAGCGACACGCCTGTCCACATCGAAATCACATCTTCCATCCCGGCTAAAAGCACTCCCCAAGTATACAATTTCATTTACCTGTTCTAGACATTCCTGATTTACCCATAATTCACACTTCGTTCTCTCTTCGTCCCTTTCAAATACCAGAACCTTAGTTTTATTAGCATTCAAACGGAGACCTTTAATTTCACATTCCTCTTTCATACACGTGACTAATGCCTGCAGTTCTGCCTCTGATAGTGCAATAAGCACTGCATCATCAGCATACAGCAGACAATTTACTTTTATGTCACCCAATTTCACACCCAAACAGCTATCTTTCAGCTTCTGTAAACAGCTGTCGAGATACAGTATGAACAGCCAGGAAGACATGACACAACCCTGTTTTATGCCCGTTTGGACGCTAAAAATGGGTGACAGGTCATGGCCTACCCGCACACAGGCTTTACAGTCACAGTAAAGTGACTGCACAGCCCTTAGCAATCGACCATCCACACCGTACCCCGGCAACAGTTCCCACATTTTCTTCCTTACAACCTTATCAAATGCTTTCTCAAGATCCACAAAAGCACAGAAAATGTTCTGGTTAGCAGCCAGAAGCTTTTCCGTGATCATGCGTAGAGAAAACATTTGATCCGTGCATCCTCTTCCAGGTCTAAATCCGCATTGTGCCTCCCATAGAAATCTTTCCGATTATATATATATATATATATATATATATATATATATACATATATATATATATATATATATATATATATATATATATATATGTATGTATATATACGAGAATCCTGTGATTAATAAAATTCATTAAGATTCTATTAATATGTTGTATGACTTTGTGAAAACTAAACTCCTTTAAGATGTGAAAAACTCCGTATCTAATGCCTTATATTATGTTAATAAAAACAAAGGAAATAAGTCGCAGATTGCCAAACAAGCTTCAGATAAGATCAATAAGTCTAAAGATCCCAGGTGTTATGCATGCAATAAATATGGTACATGCCCATAATAGTAATAAATATTGTCGAAATAAGAAACAAAAGCCAGATCATAATAGTATCAATTATTTTGCTGTATTTTCTGTAACTACAAGCAATGAGAATATTTGTTACATAGACTCTGGTGCATCAATACATATAACTATGCACAGTGACTGGTTCTATGATAAAAACCTACCTCAGATTAGTACCATCAAGTTTACGGATGATAAGAAACTATTTGTAGAAGCCTGCGGAAAGATAAATTTAAATGTTGCCATAGCAATGGCAATATGAATACAATTCAAGTGCAGAATGTTCTCTACGTTTCTGGGCTAGCCACAAATCTTTTTCCGTTAGTCAAATTATTAAAAATGGATGTGAAGTACAGTTTGATCAGAAACGTTGCAAGATAATACACAAAAACAATGAAGAAGTTGACGCTGCAGAGATGATAAATAATATGTACAGGCTAAATACTCACAGCATTCCAGCATACATATTCGCATCAAAAGACAATTACTGTTATCTATGGTATCAGATAATGGCCCATTTAAAATTTGAAGTTTTAAATAAAATAATAGAAACTGCAGGAATCAAGTTAGAAAATAAGAAAAAGGTAATATGTATTTCATGTTTACAAGGAAAGCAATCAAGAATACCTTTTCCTCCTGAAAGATCTCGAGCAGCAAGCTCATTCAATCAGATGTATGTTGACCTATGAAGGTATCATCTCTCGGAAGAGCTCACAATTTCGTAACCTTTCTTGCTGATTTTACCAAAAAAGTATTTATATACATATTAAAAAAGAAATCTGATATGTTTTAGAGATTTAAGAATTTAAAGTTTTAGTAAAGAACCAAATTGATTTGCTATTAAGACTCTCCGTACAGATAATGGATTTGAATATTTAAGTAATGAATTTTAAACTTTCCTTAAAGGGTCCGGAATTTCACTTCAAACTTTCACTCCCTACACTCCCCAACAAAATGGTTTAGCAGAGCGTATGAATATGACTCTCATAGATCAAGGAAGATCTGAGGCAGACCCACTAACATCAACATGATCGATTTTGTCAAAATCTTGACGGAATTTGTTGATCAACGCAGTCAAGTCTTTACAATATATATATTGACTTTAGATATATTTCTTGATTTTAGATATATTTCTTGACTTAAGATTATTATTCGACAAGGTAGACCATGAAATACTTCTTCATAAATTGTCTCAATTTGGTATTGGGGGCTCTAATTTACAAGTGATTTGCGTCCTATTTAAAAGACCGCCAATCATTTGTGGTTGTTAATGAAGCTAGATCGAAAACATTTGTGGTCACATCAGGTATTCCTCAAGATTCAAACCTTGGTCCACTCTTGTTTTTAATATTTATAAATAATATAGTTAAATGATTTCTGAACTCGTAACCTTACATTTTCACGGATGACATTAAGGTGTTAAGGCCAGTAAGAAGCATCGATGATAGTGTATTACAAGTTTAACAAGGGGACATTGAAGGTTGTGTAATTGGCTTAGAGACAATAAAATGCTATTAAATGTAAATAAGTGTCACGTATTCTAATATAAGATAAATGACACACTTTTAAAATCGGCTCCTTTTATTCGAGATCTTGGTGTTATGATTGACAGCAGATAAACTTTTAATACTCACCTAGATGATATCATAAAAAGGTCCTAAATGTTGGGTTTTATTATGCGGAATTCTAGACAATTTAGGCACCCTAAAACTATTATATTGCTATATAATACATTAGTGAGAAGTATTCTGGAATACTGTCCTCAAGTCTGGCATGTATTTTATGAAATACACAAGAACCGTATTGAAAAAATTCAAAAGCGGTTTTTGTCCTTTTTATGTTACCAAACAAAAAAATCATATTAATTAAATTCATATGATAACAAACTTAAATATTTTAATATGACAATACTTAACTATAAAAGGAAAACACTAGATCTTATTTTCTTGCATAACCATATCGACTGCTCGCAACTTCTAAGTAAAATTAATATATCTGTGCCAAATAAGTTACCGCGCTTTAAGGTATACAAGCTGTTCAAAATACGTTTCTGTAAAAAAATTTGGGTTGCAACTCCCCACTTACCAGAATGTTGTCATTATACAACCATATATCAAATTCCATAGAAATATGTAGATACAATGTATATACCGTTGTCTAGGTTTAAGTATTTGATCCATAAACATTTCAGAAATAATTAATAAAAATGAGTAGATTTAATATTAATATTTTATAGACTGTAAATACTAAATCCACAATTTGTAGTTCTAGCAAATCTGGTTTTTCATGTATATTTATTTATTAGCATATTATTATCTGTTTCTTTTTTCTTTTTGTTTAAAAAATTACTTCGCTATTTATGTAAGTTGTAGTTACCTGTAAGAAGATGAACACATAGCATGTATTCGCAGTGTTGAGTTATATTTTTGTTAGTATTGTGTATTATCTGTTGGTGATCCAAGTAAAGAGAAAAAGAAAAAAACGATGCATACCACTGAATGCTAAACTGCAAAACAATCTTGGGCGGAAGCCGTATCAACTGCAGCTAACAGTGCCAGTAGGTGTCCAACCCGAGTGTTAAAAATTTTACAACAGGAGAGAAATGGAGTGTTAAAAGGCCAGACATTACTAATTTCAAAATCTTTGTCTGCGAAGCCATGGTACAATAAGTACAAAAGAAAAAGCCAAAAAGTGGGACAGAAAGACAAATAAAATGGTTTTTATTGGCTATAGTGAACAGACAAAAGGATATAGGCTTTTAGATCCAAAGACAATAAAAGTATTCATAAGCAGATATGTGATTTTCCTTAAAAGTTCAATCAAGAGAGATTTCGCAATGATGCCATTATCAGAGTTGGTCTCAGAACCTAAGGCCATTGAAGATAACCCTACCAATAGTTTAATTATCACGAAATATAAAAACAAGGTCAAAATTAATATATATGCAAATGAAGTTTCGGAATTATAGGATGTTCCAGAAACCTACTCTTCAGGAATGTCTCCAAACAATGTGATTCCAAAGAAGTGGAAACAGTTAATTGAAAATGGGTTGAGAGCACATGAAGAAAATAAAACTTGGACCCTAATTGAAAAACCAAAAGGAGTACGATTAATTGACTGTAAATAGGTCTTCAGCATAAAAGATGATCCATCTGGTCCAGTCAGACAAAAACGAGGCATTGACTACACCAAAGTTGACTCTCCACTGTAGGAGAGTAAACTTTGGTGTAGTCAATGCCTCGTTTTGATATGATTTATTCAGAGTTTTACTTTCAGAAACTGTTCAACATGGGTTATAAATTTCCCAGTTTAATGTCAAAACTGCATTTTTGTATGGAGATGTAAAGGAAGATATATACATGAAGCCACCAGAAGGTTTGGAGGTTGAATCGAATCTGGTTTGTAAACTTTATCATTAACTTTATGGATTATAATAATCACTGGTACAGGTACTGTCAAAAATTTAACAGTACACTAAAGATATATTGTTTTATTAATAGTCATACAGATAGATGTGCTTACATTGGAAGTATAAAAAACAATAAAGTTTACTTGCTACTGCATGTCGGTGATGGGCTTCTTATGTCTAGTTCAAAAGACTTACTAATACTAAACAAAGTAATTTTTAAATTAAAAGAAAATTTTATAATTAAACAGTATGAACCAAAGAATTTTGTAGGATTACAAATAGAAAAATTGGAGAAGTGTATTGTCATTCACCATTCAAAATATATTGATCCGTTATTACATAAATTCAATATGCAAGATGCTCACTGCAATAAAATCGACCAGTCGACCTTTATACTACTCCGAGATGGGAACTGAGGCTCCAGACAAGAACATTCCATGCAGAGAGGCTGTGAGATCACTAATGCACCTGGCAAGCAGGTAAGCAGACTATACATCAGACCGACTTATCATGTATGGAGTCAGTCTGATGAGTAGATATCTGAATTGTTATGATCAGACTGATCTGGTCTGAGAACCACCAACAACCGAACAACTGACCATTAAAAGGTATCAAGACCGCTCGCTCCAATAAGGGCCAATTGAGATGTATTCCTTCGGTTGGTTCCTTCATCCGAAACTCCAATAACAACACGTTGGGTTCGGGCGGTCAACGAGGTGTATGTGAACCCCGTGAAGGAGTATAACAAGAGGGCGTCTGAAAACCCTTTCTGAAAAGAAAAGGTCAGACGACGAAGATTACGGGTCCTCTTGAAGTAGTCCCGGTCCAGTCGTCTTTTAGTGGACTGTATATATATATATATATATACACAATCCACTAGAAGACGACTGGACCGGGATATATATGTATGTATATATGTAAAGAAAATATATTTTCTTTAGTTCAAATAAAGGCCCCGCTGCTAGCGCCAGCGAATATAGTCAGCCTTTTTTTAGTTAGTCTGTGTTCGAATGAATTCCATTGTGAAAACTATTGACGTTAGGAATTGGTATTGTAATTAATAACATTAAATGTCACACAGGTAAAGTTTATAGTAAATAGAATATTATATTTTGTAATTAGTGCTAAACAAACATGTTAACTAACATAAATCTTTTATAACAGAGAAACTCAGTTGTGTTTTGATTTACGGTATCACATTACCTAACTGTTGAACAAATATCATTATAAAACGACATTTCTTTTAATTATCAATAAAATGGAGAAGCTAAAATTCGTATTCAGATCAAAAGCTACAAAAGATGGAAAAACAACCTATATCGCCATAACCTCAATCATTACACAAAATGATATAGTTTTCCTGATCCCTGATGAGTATGAAGCAGCGTCACTTCACAAATATGTTTACGCCTCTAAGGCTTAAAATATAGTGCGAAATACAATAAAGAAAAGAAATCAAACTAGAAGTGTTTGGAAAAATCTAACACCAGATATGCAGAAAACATACTTTGATGAAGAGGAAAACATGATATTTGAGGACCAATACCTAGAGGAAGTTACTGAAGAACAATTGGCTACTATGAACAAAAACGATTCCGAAGATCACATGGTGAAAATTTTGGAAAAATTAGTGGAAGGTCAACAAAGAAAGGAAAAACAAAGCGTAAAAAAATTAGTAGACAGATTTGTACTAGATAAATTTGATGGCAAGAATGTTAGTGCATGTCAGTGGATGGAAGTTTTCGACAAAGAGTGTACAAGATTTGATATAATACAAGATGAAGAGAAAATTGAAATCCTCAGATTATTTCTAGAAAAATCATGCACTGATTGGTATACTTCCATGATGATAAAGCTAAGTTTGCAATCGGAATGGTCGAAATGGAAATCAAACTTTGTAGAAACCTATGCAAATAAGGGTTGGACTAGTAGTAAATATGCCTTAGCTTTCAAGTATCAATCAGGATCTTTATTGGAATATTCCATTAAAAAGGAAAAACTTTTACTTGAAGTAAGAAAGACAATTGATCAAGGGACCTTAATTGATCTAATCGCTGCTGGATTGCCAGACTTTATAACGGATAAGATCAACAAAGAGGAAATATTAGAAACAAAAGACATATTCAATGAAGTCGGTAAATTAGAACATTTGGCTATCAAGAAAAAGTTTATGAAAAAGAATGATGATACTAAACCATCGAAAGAAAAGATGCAAAAATATAGCATTTGCGAGAAGCTAAAGAAAGGATTACGCTATCACTCAGAAGATTCATGCTGGTTTAAAACAAAAGACAATAAAGAAAATGAAAAGAAATAAATCAAACTTATTAATAATTCAGAATTGGAATGTGAACTGCAGTGTGAAGAACCAAAAAACTAATAGAGCCGCCATTAATTAAATTAAGGTTAATATAGAATAAAAACCTTGAAGTATTTGGAATCTATGATTCAGGCTCAAACGTGTCTTTGATAAATTCAAGATTACTGAAATTTAAACATAAAACATTAGGTTATTCCAACAAAACTAATTTAAAAACAATTAATGGCGTTAAAAAGGCAAGTGGTATAATAACACTTGACGTAAACATTTTTAATGTAGAAAGAAAAATGGATGTCTTTGTAATAGATCAAGAAAATTTTGATCATGATTTTTTGATTGGGCTAGCTGTATTAAAAAATTCTATTTAATTCAAAATGAAAACTTAGAAATCAGTCAAAAAGTTCCAATACAAAAAAAATATATTAAAAATTCAGAGACAAACAATATTTCTAAGGAAACAATAACAAAAAGGTTAGAGATTGACAATATTTCTAAAGAAATGAAAAATAAAGAGTCACATAATGAAATAATTCGAAAGGAAATAAAATTTGAAAATTCTCAAAATGACAAAAAAAACCTTATTAACTTTAACGAATACTTCAGTAAAAAATTCATTATTTGGATAAACCATTTAGACATTGACAAACAGGCAATAATTAATGACTTAATAACCAACAATAAATCTGTTTTTGCAAAATATAAATATGACATTGGTGCAGTAAAGGATTATGAAGCACGTTGATTTATTAGTAGAAAAATATTGCAGTAAAAGACCGTATCGTTGCATTAAAGATAAAGAAGATAAAAAAGAAACGAATAACAAATTTCACATGTTTTAAAGAGAAAATTGATCGAAGAATCGTATAGTCCATTTGCGGCACCAATAACATAAGCTTACAAAAAAGAGGAAAACACAAGATCAAGATTGTGTATAAATTTTCGAGACCTAAATAAAATTGTTGTGCCGCAATCACAACCGTTCCCTCTTATTGAGGATCTAATGATAAAAACAAGAGATTGCAAATATTTCTCCACATTGGACATAAACTCAGCGTTTTGGTCAATACCTCTACGTATTACGGATAGACACAAAACTGCGTTTGTGACACAAGAAGGTCATTTCCAGTGGACGTGTTTGCCATTTGGCCTAAAAACTTCGCCAGCAATATTTCAGAGAATAATGTGTAACATAATAAGAAAACACAAACTTGCAGAGTTCACAATAACTTACATAGATGACATTTTAATATTCTCCAAATCTTTCTCTGACCATGTCCAGCATCTAACAAAGCTGTTCCAAGCAGTTAAAAGTGAAGGATTTAAACTTAAATTCTCCAAATGCACATTTGCAGCTGACTCAGTAAAATATCTGGGTCACATAATACAAAATAATTCAGTTAGACCTCTGAAAGACAACTTGATATCAATAAAGAATTTTCCAACACCAAAAACACAAAATAATGTGAGACAATTCTTAGGAAAGATAAATTTTTATCATAAATATGTACCAAAAATAGCAATAAAATTGGGTCCATTGCCTAACCTTTTGAGAAAAGGACACGCCTTTAATTGGACCAAAGCATGTCAAGAATCATTTGATGAAATGAAACAAATATTATGTTCTCAACCGATATTAACGATTTATGATCCAAAATTGCCTATACATATATACACAGATGCTAGTATACTAGGAGTGGGGGCTGTCCTAAAACAGCTGCAAGAAAATAAGGAAGAAAAACCAGTAGCATACTTCTCAAAAAAATTGAATGAAGTACAAAAAAGGAAGAAGGCTATATATCTGGAATGCCTAGCAATAAAAGAATGTGTAAAGTATTGGCAACATCTGTTGATATGTAGGAAATTCACTGTTTTCTCAGATCAAAAACCGTTGGAGAATATGAACATAAAATCAAGAACTGATGAAGAACTAGGAGATTTAACATACTACCTATCACAATATGATTTTGAAATAAAATATTCCCCAGGAAGATACAACTCGGAAGCTGATTGCCTGAGCAGGAACCCAGTCTTTGATCCCACTGAAAATCTGGAGGAACAATTAAAAGTGGTAAACTTAATAAAACTAAAAGATATTTTAGAAGATCAAGAAATAAATAAATATATACAGTCCAGGAAAGAAAAGCTAAAATCAGATCACAATATTTATTATAAAAAAGTTAAGAAAAAAGATAAAATAATTCTCTCGAAAAAATTTAGCAGGGAATTCATTAAAAGAATACATATGGACCTAGGTCACATAGGAATAAATCAAATGCAAAAAACAATAAGTTTACTGTATACAGCTGAAAAATTAACAAAGAACATAAAAAAAACCTGTAAAGATTGTACGGTATGTATAAAAAACAAATAAAGGGGACAAAATAAATATGGAATGATGTCTCATTTGGGCCCGGCTACGAAACCCTTTGAGATATGTTCTATTGATACAATTGGAGGTTTTGGAGGTTCCAGGTCCACAAAAAAGTACTTGCACCTACTATTAGATCATTTCACGAGGTATGCATTTATTTTGACATCAAAAACTCAAAATGCAAATGATTTTATTAAACTAGTGAAGAACACCGCAGAAACTGACAATATTGGCATGATTCTCTCTGATCAATATCCAGGTATTAATTCAAAGGAATTTAAAAAATTTTTAGAAGACCAACATATTCACTTAATTTTTTACTGCAGTGAATTCACCCTTTTCGAGTGGTTTAAATGAGAGACTAAATCAAACATTGGTTAACAAAATTAGATCCAAGATTAACGAAAAAGATATTAAGGTAGCATGGACGACCATAGCACAAAATTGTGTAAAAAAATATAATGAAACGGAGCATACTGTTACTAAATATGCTCCCACGTATCTATTAAATGGCACCGATGTTACGATTTTGCCTAATGAGCTAAATCCAAAGAAGACAGAGACCAATTGGATTCAAGACAGAAAAAAAGCTCTAGAAAATACACTTCAGTCACACAATTACAACAAGACACTTTATGACAAAAATCGTATACACTTCGACTTGAAAGTGGGTGATATGGTTTTTGTGGAAAATGGCAACATGCTAAATAGGAAAAAGCTTGATGAACTGAGAATCGGACCATACAGAATAATGGAAAAATTGTCTAACACGATTTACAGGATCAACTCTGGTTATAAAAAACCAGAGTCTAACTTTTTCCATATCTCAAAATTGGTTCCAGCTCCGACGCTTGACGAAGATGACTAAGAAGTGTAGAAAAGTCACAATAAGTTATATTTAATGATAAACTTTCATAATATTTTGTATGTGTTATCTTTCCCAGGTGATGTAAAGAAAATATATTTTCTTTAGTTCAAATAAAGGCCGCGCTGCTAGCGCCAGCGAATATAGACAGCCTTTTTTAGTTAGTCTGTGGTCGAATGAATTCCATTGTGAAAACTATTGACGTTAGGAATTGGTATTGTAATTATAGTCTCACCAACTTATCTGTGAACTGGCAGCTGCGGCAAAATTGTGAACTACAGCTGCCATTTAATCAAATGTCACTCGATACGTCATTGTTTTGAGCGTTTATAGAAAAATAAAAAATGCCGAAAACCATTAAAAGTAATGTTTGAAACATTATTTTAAAAGTATTAAACTTTTGTGAGCAAGAAGCTCGAGGGCAAGCACCGATAATGCCTTTCAATCAGGTCTATAAAAGAGTATCAGCTGCTACAGGTCAGTATTGGTATGTTTTGTTCCATCCTTTCGTATTTCCGATAAATGGATTGGTTAATGCAATTCATTTCTTTTTCAGATGTTAGTCAAGGATTCATTTCCAAAATTGTTAAAGAACCGGAAACCGCATAAACCACAGGAACGCAAATTACAACGCCCGGTAAAAAAGGCATAAAGGCATATTATTTCATTAAAGTTTAATTTGTTCAATTATTATATTTTTGTTTCTTCTTGTTTTTGGACATATATCTGTTAAATCTGTGTTCTAGTCTTTTTATTCCGTGACTAATTTATTACCCTAGTATGTCGACTCTATGTAGGAATATAAGACCCTTAGATGGGAATATTCCCGAACTGGCAACACTTCAGCGCAGAAGCGCCAAGCTGTCAGTTCACAGATAAAATGGTGGCACTATAATAACATTAAATGTCGTTTCTTTTATTACAAGTAAAGTTTTAACAAACATGTTAACTAACATAAATCTTTTATTACACAGAAACTCAGTTGTGTTTTGATTTACGGTATCACATCACCTAACTGTTGAACAAATATCATTATAAAACGACATTTCTTGTAATTATCAAGAAAATGGAGAAGCTAAAATTCGTATTCAGATCAAAAGCTACAAAAGATGGAAAAACAACCTATATCGCCATAACCTCAATCATTACACAAAATGATAAAGTTTTCCTGATACCTGAGGAGTATGAAGCAGCGTCACTTCACAAATATGTTTACGCCTCTAAGGCTTACAATATACTGCGAAATACAATAAAGAAAAGACATCAAACTAGAAGTGTTTGGATAAAACTAACACCAGATTTGCATAAAACATACTTTGATGAAGAGGAAAAAAATACTATGGTTTATGTTATTTACCTTCAAAAAGTAACCTTGAGGCTTATAGTGATGCAGATTACGCAAAAGACACATGAACACGCAGGTCTTTAACTGGATATGTATTTATGAAAAATGAAGCTGCTTTAACTTATGCAACACAACGTCAACATTGTGTAGCCTAACCTACTAAAGCAGAGTTAATGGCCGCATGCTCTGCGACAAAAGAAGCTATATGGTTAAAGATATTGTTAATGGACATTCATAAATTTAATAAAGAAGATATATACATAAAGAACTCTATGTGTTTAAACATTGATAAACAAAATGTAATTTTTTTAATTAAAAATGTACACTACCACAAATATATAGAATAGAATAGAATAGAATAGAATAGAATAGAATAGAATAATTTTTTTATTCAATATAGATCACATGTGTAATTCTTATTGAAAGTCTTTTTTTACTTTACCACTGGTTCGAAAAAAAAACCTCTGTCCTGGGAAGAACCAGCAAGAAACCCAGCGGGACTTTTTTTAAAGCAAATTTTACAATAATGGTTGTACTAACTATATAAGTACAAAATTTATTTTAGAAACAGCTTATAAGCGATCACCTCATTCCCAGGGGTTATTATCAACCATGTATTCATTTATACTATAATAACCCTTTTTATACAGTTTCAAATTAACAAAACATTTAAACTTGCTAATGGAGAGAGCCTGTACACTTTCCGGGACCTTGTTGTAATAGCGTATACATTGCCCCGAGAATGAATTACTGACTCTGTGGAGTCGAGAAACTGGTATCACTAGCTTGTGTTTGTTCCTAGTGTTTACAGAATGCACATCACTTTTTTTTACTAAAACTACCTTTGTTTCTGTGAACATACATTAAATTTTCGTAAATATACTGAGAGGCCGAAGTTAATATATTTATTTCTTTAAATTTATCTCTAAGAGACTCTCTCAGTTTTAGGTTGTAAATAGCTCTAATGGCCCTCTTCTGTAAAAAAAAATAGTTTCTGAATCAGCCGCATTTCCCCATAGCAAAATCCCATAAGACATTATGCAATGGAAATAACTGAAATAAACTAATCTAGCTGTCTCGACCCTAGTGAGACCTCTAATCTTTTTTACAGCATAGTCTGCAGAACTTAGTCTGCTTGCTAGTTTGGATATATGGGGGCCCCACTGAAGCTTTGCGTCGAGAGTGATGCCAAGAAAAACAGTGGATTCAACAGGGCTCAGTTCTTCCCCATTTAAAAACATATTGGTACTCAGATTTCTAACATTCGTTGTTGTAAATTTAATACATTTAGTTATATACATATATAACTCAATGTTTATATACATATATATATATATATATATATATATATATATAAACATATAGATATAACATATAACTTTATAAAAGAAAAGTATTTAGAGAAACGAATAGATCTTAGTCATGTAAGACACTAAAGAGCAATGTGCTGATATATTTACTAAAGTTTTATCAAAAGATAAATTTCAATATCTAAGAAGCAAAATTGGTGTAAAGCAATTTTAATTGTCGTAATAGCATTTTTTTGTTTTGTGTGAGAGTTTTCAGATCACTCATTTTTGTTTAATATTAAGAAGTAAAGATCAAATTTGGTGAGAGTGTTGAAATAATAAAACTGTATGTTACGGCCTGCAACTGCCTATCCCAGGAGTAGGATTCTCCGCGGCCCATGAACGCAAGAACCTACAAGCAGGTACAGGTCGGGCGTCCTAACGCAAAGGGTAAAGTTTCTAATTACAATAAACGATTAGGGGGGAGCGTTACCTTCTATTGAACAGACCTTATTTACCTCTATCCAAGGCGACTGGTCCCTCAGGATTCGGTCAGGTCGCCTGTGGATGTATAGTGTTAGGAAAGTAAGGGTCAGTGATGTGTATCTGGGTGTGGCTGGTAGTGTTATTGACCTTATTAGACCGTTACCCTCTGCAGCAGTTCGGCCCTCAGCACCTCTCCAAACTACGGTCTCCTTCCGCAGTCACTTTCTACGTTTTCTACGATGACAGTTATTTAACTCTGCCGTACGATTACTACCTTACAGAAGCCACTAACTCTCGTTTGCTATAACGCCTGACTCGCAAAATGAACACAGAACGTACGGATCAAAGGTCACCGTTATTTCTAGAATTTCAAATACCGCACTAGTAACTAATACAGTCAAATCCACTTATACTGATTCTGCGTTAAACCTAAAAGTCCCGGGTAAAACTCAACAAAGGATACGCGCTACAATTCCCAGTGGTATATTTACTATACGCGCCTATCATAAACAAGCTCCCGACAAAAAAGAACGCGTGCGATCTCTCGCCGCGACGAATCTTGACTCTCATTTTTCCTCGCGCGTCCTCGAGGCGGCGGGCCGTCAAAACGGTATCGCCGAGGAGCGCGCGCCCTCTGACGTCCATAATTGACATAAGCGCTTTTGCGCGAACAAACCCCCGTCCCGGACATAAGGATTTAGGTCCGCGAGCAAACCGGTCAGCGGGACAGGGTCGCGACAGCAAGTTGCAAGACTGAATCTACAACCAAACTAGGCCACCTTACGCACCCCATCAGATCTTGCAACCCTAACCAACGCCTCAAAATTACAGCCCCAACGTGGGCTAGAGGGTTGAGCTGGATGCCCTTCCTGGACATCGCAGCACATAAATAAGTCCTATTCCTAGACAGAAGTCCGACGAACTTCTTCAAACACCTATCTGCGCTCCTATGATTAGTTCCGCAATCCGACCGGATCAGGTCTGCAAACAGCGACGCGACACGAAGCGGCCCAGAGGGACCTTCCAAGCTTCAGTGCAGAGAGCACCCCCAAATTCCCCATGAACGTCGTCTGTGGAGAGCCGAACGAAACGCACAGATAGTCCCTAGTATGAATTTTCAAACAAGTAGGCATAACCAAGCCATCCACGTATAATCACCATTTAATTACCAAATGGTGCGACAGCTGATTTCCATCTGATAATCTACAATCCAAATAGCCCTTAAGGCAGGTAGTCCTATGCTCATATTTCAACTAATTTTTCAAAAGCATCAATATTCAATTACAAAATTAATTAAAACAAGTAATCACCGATGCACATAGGTCAACTTGACAAAGTAAACAAAACAATAAACGTAAGAGACAGCCCTATTTCTTATTTCGAATAAATATCTTAGACAGTGCCAACAAAATCTAAACCAAAAGAGAATTGACTCTTATTTCCTTCGGCACAAACAAGGTTATCTAATTTCAACCTTCCTTATCACAAAGCAAAATGATTAAACACTATCACAAAACGTATACATAATTTTCAAAATAGCGCGTCATTAAATTTCAAATGAATTCAAACTTTCCTTTCAGCAGCAGACGCGACAATCAAATACAATTACAAAGCACACGCACAAGCATTACAAAGGGCACACAATTTAATCTCAATTTTCCGTGCAATAACAAACGCAGTGATCAAATGTATTTACAAAACATATGCAGCAGCATTTAAAGGAGTATTTTAAATTCAATTCTTTTAATCACAACCGCTACAATATGAATTTCGCGGAAACCCCAAAAGCATTTTAAATTTAATTTAAAGAACTTTTAACTTAGTGCTCGACCAAACCAAATCCAATACCCCTTGAGAGCGTGATTCAATGCTCCAGGGGGCCCTAATCTTCCCACCACCAAGTGGAGGCCACACCGCGTGAACCCGAGACTAACAGAGCGCAACCGCTAACGGTCGCCACTCGGGTTCTACGCCCTCATTGAGGCCGTCAGCAACAGAACAGCCTGACAAGTGGATTGTTGACGGCTTAAGGCTCAGTAGAGGCGGCCGTGGTGGGAGCTAAGGCGGCAGCTAGCTAGGGCCGCCTCCATCAAATGGGGTACAGTGGTACACCAGTCGCGGCCACTCAGCTAACGGGAGTGAGAAGGGTCCAGTGGACTGATGAGTGGCCGTGAAGTTCCTCTCCGCACGCTGATGGGGGTAGATGACACCCCAGCCCCTGGGGGAATTACCCCCCGACTGGTCGGGGGAGGGACCCTTTTCAAACCTAGGGGCCTGTTGGCTAGCCGGCGGGCGCCGAGCGTCGCCCGTCAGAGTGCGCGGCGGAGCGCCCCCGCCCGTGGGGGTCGAAGGTCTGGCAGCGCCCCGAGAGGAGACGCCGTTCGCACCCAGGCACAGTACGGCATGGTGATTGCCCTGACAATGCAAACAGGGACGCCGGTGCGGACAGTCTCGCTGGAGGTGCCCTTCCACACATGAGTAGCACCAGCGGCACTCCTTGGCGATAGTTCGCCTCGCCGGAACCGGCTTACCTAATAATTTTGGGCAAGACGTTACCCGGTGATCAAATGCTCGACAATAGGAGCAGGGGGGGGGGGGGGGGGTTGACGACGACTTGTCCGGCGGATTCCGCCTCTCACTGGGCACGGAGAAACAAGAAGGCCTATTCGCCCACTGGTAAATCCAGCCGCCTCAACATATTACAGGCCACCAAGACTGGATCCAACAGGTCCGGACGTAGTCTGGCCCGGTCACTAAGCAGCGGGAGGCTCAGAAGTTGCTTAACATGTTCGTCCGCAATTCGCCGGACGTTGGCGTATCTTCTGGCTAGGAGGCCCCGAGCAGTCTGGTAGGCGTCGTCCGACAAGCTCAAATGGCTGACAACGCCCAGGGCCTCCCCCTCCAGTGAGGCCAGGAGGTACGCCATCTTCTGGCTCGGGATCAAGTCACTCCGGGCGTCCACTAGGCCGTCGAAAAGACCAACGAAGGTCAGCCATTCGGAAAGGACCCCGGAGAACCTTGGCAAGTCCAGAGTTGGGAGTCGTCCCAACAGCTCCGGCTGAGGCTGCTTCCGAAAGGACTCGGGCAGGCCACTCGTCCGAGCTTCACGCGCCTCCTCGGCATACCTGCCTTCAGCCTCGATCAACTCGTCCGTGAGCGAAAAGAACTGCTTATAGTCTGCGAAGCAGGAGTCCAGGACTCCCTTTTCCACATCCGACTCCTCGAGCTCAGCGTAAGCCTCCTCCACTGCAGCCCTTCGAGCATCGACCTGCTCGAGCCGCTTCATCAAGTTATGGACCCTATCCGGTCGACCTATCAAAGCATGGGCGCTGGTGGCCCAGCGTAACTCAGTCCGCAGGCAACGGATTAGCATCTTGGGCGAGGACATCACTACTAAATACAAATTACGACGCGGCTCGAGCACAATTACAAAAATAACAAATAACAAATACAAAAAAAATTAACAGCTAACAAATGCAGTTCCTATCAAATCGTGTGATAGAAATTCCACAAATAAGAACCGCTACTTATGAAACCAAATACAAGTTAGTACAAAAGAAAAGACACAAATCAAATTAACAATAACAAATACTAGTGCGATCAAATCAAGTTAAATTCAAATTACGTAAATACAAATTACTACTCTTCCGTTCAAATACAAATTACAATACGAAAGATACATAAACGAAGACACACATCACGGTCGATCAACAAAAAATGCCCAGCTCGGAAATCGACCCTTCGATAAGTAATCCATTACAACTATCCGACAACGATAATTAACCGATTACGTAAAAATAACCATCTACCTACATGACGCAAACTCTCGCTTGCGCGCTAAACGGGCGCGGCTTTTCAAATTTACCCACAAACAACAAAGCAAGCCAACAAAGAAAGGAATTATATTATTACGTATATAATAAAAAAAATATTTACGTATTACGGACGGGCGTGATTGTAGACACAAAATTAAACCAATCAACCCAACGCTCCCTGCCACCAAAATTGTTTAATTTTTATCAAACACTATGGTCGGGATCAACCGGGAATCGATCCCGGAATCGCGCTCTGCTACCAAATGTTACGGCCTGCAACTGCCTTTCCCAGGAGTAGGATCCTCCGCGGCCCATGAACAGAAGAACCTACAAGCAGGTACAGGTCGGGCGTCCTAACGCCAAGGGTTAAGTTTCTAATTACAATAAACGATTAGGGGGGAGCGTTACCTTCTATTGAACAGAGCTTACTTACCTCTATCCAAGGCGACTGGTGCCTCAGGATTCGGTCAGGTCGCGTGTGGATGTATAGTGCTAAGAAAGTAAGGGTCAGTGATGTGTATCTGGGTGTGGCTGGTAGTGTTATTGACCTTATTGGACCGTTACCCTCTGCAGCAGTTCGGCCCTCAGCACCTCTCCAAACTACGGTTTACTTCCGCAGTCACTTTCTTCGTTTTCTACGATGACAGTTCTTTAACTCTGCCGTACGATTAACTATCTTACAGAAGCCACTAACTCTCGTTTGCTATAACGCCTGACTCGCGAAATGAACACAGAACGTACGGATCAAAGGTCACCGTTATTTCTAGAATGTCAATAGTCAAATACCGCACTAGTAACTAATACAGTCGAATTCACTTATACTGATTCTGCGTTAAACCTAAAAGTCCCGGGTAAAACTCTCAACAAGGGATACGCGCTACAATTCCCAGTGATATATTTACTATACGCGCCTATTATAAACAAGCTCCCGAGAAAATAGAACGCGTGCGATCTCTCGCCGCGACGAATCTGGACTTTCATTTTTCCTCGCGCGTCCTCGAGACGGCGGGACGTCAAACCGGTATCGCCGAGGAGCGCGCGCCCCCTGACGTCCATTATTGACATTAGCGCTTTTGCGCGAACACTGTACTTTACTTATTACCGAGACACAACATATTTTTTATATGTAGAAGTACTGCATAGAAATTACCAATCTTTCATTTGTACTCTGTGCTATCACTTATTAAAACTAAGTGTTAATAAAACTTATTTTTATTCTTTTAATCAAAGATACAGCACAGTATGTCATAGCTAGCATGTCTGATACAGTTTTCCGTTGTCAGTCAGCGCGATTAACTTGTCACCAAAAATTTGAAAAGTCATTTCCTTAAGTCGAATCTTAAAATGCCTACGGGAGATGCGGAAAGATCAAGGAATTAACTAATGATTAGATCCAAAGCACCACAGACCGTGTTCATTGGGAAAGTTCCAATATAATAGCAGCAAGAAATCTCCCATCTCCCCTTAATCAGTATTTTAAATTAATTAATTTTATAATTTACAGAATTACCTTTTTACAAACGGCCAACATCTATAAAAATCGATGACAAGGTTTAGAAGAAGTACTGTAACGCCAGTCTCTTTTGCAAACATACTAAGTGCTCCAAGAAAAACGCTCAACCATAGACACTTCTTACCGCTTGTAGGTCTGTAAAAAAAAAAGATAAATTATTCTTCTAGCAAAATGGTTGTAACGTGCTAATAAAGATATCATGCAAAACATAAAATATGATATAATATTTTGTCTTCTAATTTATAAGAGGATTTGAATAGTTACATAAAAATATTGATATAGGTTACTTGAGGTGAGGAATCAAATTTCTTATATTTTTTTAGTATGAAAGTTTAACTGTAAAAGGAATAGAATTAATAAGGCACACTAATATTTATTTTAAGTTCTCATGAGCCATTGTAAAAATAGGGCTCTTACGTGTTAAACACAAAATAAGAGAAGATTTTGTGTTGTACCGCTGCACCAGTACATAATTTCACACAACATTTATATATGTTTCATTTCTCAGACATGTAATTTCCTTTACTATGCATGCACCCGCCGGGCTAAAGTGAGCATTCTAGTTAATTTTTTGATGTATAAATAGAAGATTGAAATCAAATTGTCGTAATTGTATAATAATATTTTTATTTACATGAATAGCATATTAAATGAATTATAAAAATCACAATAAACTTAATTAATATGTAAAAATTATTTATGTCATTAAATTATATATTTACCTGTTGTAGACTAAGAGAGATAACAGAAAAAATATACACGCCAAAACATCTGCCCTCCCAACCACTCCAGCTACCTGCCGAATAAGGAGCAAAAAATATATATGCAGTGATACAAAGGGTTTAGGGATTTGCCATGTAGAAGTGGCGTAAGAAAATCCACTACCCGATATAAGTCAGTGGGTGTTGTAAAAGGCAAGGGAACTGATACAGGAGATTAGCAGCAGTATCTTCTCGTTATCAGCTCACAAAATAATAAAAAGTGTGTATACTTATGTTCGCACGTAGAAAGTTTTACTTCTTTAGCGTAAGGATCTTCGCACACGAGTCGTTAGCATAGTCGTATCGTAAGCGTATAGCTCCGACGCAACGCGTACGAGACCTACTGTGTTCTACAAACGAATCGTCGAGTAGACGTATCGTTTTGTAAGTGTTAGAACTGTATAAACCAACTGATTTGAATATGCTGTTTTTAGTCTGTCACTGTCTATGCCACCTTTGTAACTTTTGCATTGTAGTCGTATTATACCCATTCTTGTCGTTGCTTTTTCTTACACAGACTGTATTTCACTGCATCCATAATTAAATCTATTATTATAAATTCAATCCTGTCTTGTTTTATCCATAATCCATCAGTAAGACCTCTGTTGAAATCATGGCGTCAACGGCATCAGATGTGTTGGGTGAATTTATAGACTATCTTACTTTCTCTTCAGAAGAAAGGATTTTTATTGTTTGCTTTTGTAAAAACTAGAAAGTGATATATATGATGATATATCACTGAATATTCACTTATTGAATGATTATATAGACAAGGAGATGCTTCACCCAGTTTTATGAATTCAATCACTTTTCAGTCCAATTCATACCTATTAAAATTAAAAGTCGTAAGAAGTTAAAATAATTAAAAATCAGTTAAATTTTTAAAGAAATGAATGAACAGTAAATTTTTTACGATTGCTTTTTTACGCCAGTACACTGCAACTATCGTAACGACAATAAACATCTCCTGCGATTCGCTGCAGCACCGCATCGTGTGCGGAGGTTGTTTAAACATGTACGCGCTCGTATTGCTCTCGTCCTACGCGCGTATTACGATACGCTTACTATACGAGGCCGTGTGCGAAGGGGCTAACTAAACAAAAAAAAAACTTGAGAGACAATTACCAACCGCAGTTGTCGCTTTTAGGTGTAAGTGTGCGTGCACATTGTAACAACTTGATGCTGTCGTTTTTAGGGCCCGTCGCACACGGCGTCGTATCGTAAGCGTATCGTAATACACGCGTAGGACGAGAGCTATACGAGCGCGTACATGTTCAAACAAGTCCGCAGACGAAGCGGTGCTGCAGCGAATTGTAGGAGGTGTCTACTGTCATTACGATAGTCGTAGTGCACTGGCGTAAAAAAGCAAGCGTTAGAAATTTACTGTTCATTAATTTCCTTAAAAATTTAACTGAATTTAAATTTTTTTAACTTCTTCCGACTTTTAATTTCAATAGGTATGAATAGGACTGAAAAGTGATTAAATTCGTGAAACTTGGTGAAGCGTTCCCTTTTCTACATAATCATTCATTAAGTGAATATTCAAGGAAAGATGAAATGGATAAAGCTTGGGCAGAAAATATCGTCATAAATATCGCTTTCTACCATCTAAACATAATTGACAAGTGAAGCTGGCTGCCTGGATCGCTCGCTAAGACGAGACTAGGCCGAAACGCATATAATATCTTATTTACTTTTAGTATTTCTACTGATTTTAAAGATAACATGTGTGGAGTGGGCTAAGCCCACGATGGCCTTTTTATACTTGTCTTACATAATCAAAGAATATAAAAATCTCTTTATCTAAAGAGAAAGTAAGATAATCTTTAAATTCACCCAACACATCTGGTACCGTGGACACCATGATTTCAACTGAGATCTTACAAAACGATACGCCTACGCGACGATTCGTTTGTAGAACACTGCGGGTCTCGTACGCGTTGCGTCGTAACGATTACGATACGACTACGCTTACGACTCGTGTGCGAAGGGCCTAGGTGTCAGTGTGCGCGCGCATCGTAAAAATTCACTCTCATCATTTTTCCCAAATGTCCCAAAAGAAGTATAACATCAAAAACTGCTGTTGCCAGCCCACTTACCAAGCGTGGCAACTATAGCAAATTTCCTTTCTATGGGGGAGGCTTGTGATCAGCAGTGTAATTTTGATAGGATGTAATGAACGAAGGAAAAACAAGAGGGTTAAAGGAAATACACGATTTTTTACAAATGACCACCTCTCCTGCACTTTACGAATCTGGTAATAAAAGACGAAACTCTAAGGACCAACGATTGGTGCTATATCCATTCCAAATATCGGACTGTATTACAACATGATGGTTTTTTATAGAAGTGGGAGGAAACCTGATGGTAAGTGGCTAACATCCATGAACGACTGCATCACACTGGGGTAGGCTCTTTTGAAAAGTTTTTGACGCCGTAAAAGAATGCATTACTCCATTTCGTCCCACGGATGATATAAATGGCGTCATTGGAAAATGCTAGTCAAATCTTATCGATTCCTATAGATGGTAGTATAACCACATTGTTTACGTTAGCCGTAAAATACCACGAACGGCGACGGGAGTCAATGACAAAGGTGTGAGGTTGTGCTGCGATAGTAAATTCACCTGCTAATCATGACCATTATGACTAATACATTTCGTAAGGTTTTTTTATAGATTAAGGGTAAGTAGATGCCTGATGATAAGTAGATGCTGTCACCCATAGACATCTACATTTATCCCCCATTAAGAAATAAAATGCAGATGCGTTGTCACCCCTGAGGACTGAAATGGAATACCTCGTTTCCAGTAAAACGGGTCTCCGGTTCTCTACAACATACAAAACACAGCAGCTTTAAGCCGCTAGTTTACGCTGGTATTCTGTGAGAGCGCGTTCCTACCCCGGTAGAGCCGTCGCATTCATGCTACAACCATAATATAGCTGCAGCGTGGCTCTACTACGTATAAAATGTGACGAATCCAATTTTAAAAGTTAAGAAGATTTCAAATTGGCTTGGTCACGATTTATGGTGCGCTTAGCTCCTTAACTACCACGGTTGTGTTATTATAATATCTTCTGTTTTATTATATTATGTTTAATGTAATATGTTTGAAATAATTAAGGTAGACATAATTACAATTTTCATTAAGCATTTTTGAATTTTTGGAACAAAAAGTTTTCATCACACTCCTAGTGTGTCCAAATGGCCAACAACAAATGGGGGGGGGGGGGGGCGGGTCGAACTTTAGGTATAGTTAGTTTGAATAACTTATTATGTAGAGGATGTCATGGGGGTCATGGTTGAATAGGGGTAAAAAGTTCACATTACACTGCTAGGGGGTCAAAATGGCCGAAAACCAAATAATTGGGGGGTGGCTCAAACTTTATGCATAGTCAGTTTCAATACCCTATCATATAGAGGATGTCATGGGGTCATGGTTAAATGGGGACAAAAAGTTCTCATTACACTCCTAGGGGGTCAAAATGGCTAAAATCCAAAAAATTAAAAAAATTATTTCGGCTATAACTCCGCCTCTTTCGGAGGTTACACAGTCTTTACTTCCCGCATCCCACTTGTCAGAATTATACAACTAAATGCAAGTAACAGTACGTAATTACTGCTAACGCTGTCCAGTAGTCTCACTGTAATTAAAGTCGATTTTATGTATTTAAATAGTTACCGCTTCAGTGTGTATAGGGTGTACTGCAAATAATAAGGCCGCCAGTGCGGCGAATGGACGATGCAGACGAGCTATAGTAATACAAGACCTTGTGACCAGCGCGCAACATATGGCGTGAAGAGAGACATTACATGCATGCCACCACCACGGCTGTAACCCAGCTAGGGCGTGATTAAGTCTGAAACAAAGAGAAAGATTTTTTTTTAAATTCGACGTTGGGCAATTTGATTTTCTTTTGTATATCTATGATAAGTCTATTACTTAATTAATATTAATTTAAGTCAATGCAAGAAGCGAGACGTTTATTATTTTATTTTTATGTGGTTTGGCTCTACCAGCAACAGCTGCTATATAGTTGTAGCACGAATGAGTCGGTTTGACCGAGTAGGATGACGCTCTCACAGAATACCAGCGTAAAATAGCAGTTTAATGCTACTGTGTTTTGTATGGTGAGTGTAGAGAATCCTTTTCATTGGAAACGAGGTATTCCACTTTAGTCCTTAGCGATGACAACATATCTGCATTTTGATTCGTAATCGAGGATAGATGTAGAGGTCTATGTTCTTTAGCAATCATTTACCATAAAGTGAACTTTGCACTAATTTGTCACCCATACCCTATTTAAAAAATATTAATGAACACCAAAGTAGTAACATTTTATTCTAATTCTTAGTATTTAAGCTTCTTTCTATGTCTTTATTGAATAGTAAATATTTCTAATTTTAATTATTTTTGTATTTTTTATAGCTTTTCAACGTTTAACAATGATGACGTCATGGTACGAGCTGAAGAGCTACCTTTGTTAAGTAATAAATGTAATAGTTATTTTATTTTTAATTTTTATTTTATTTATTATCCACCAAATAAATTATAACTTGACCAAACATAAATGTGTATGTTATTTATACAAGTGTTATTTTTTATTTCTTTATGTTTTATTTTATTCCACGAATAACTTTTAACTGATTGTCCCTTAAAGTGCTTAAATTAATAACCAAATAGTATATAATAATCACTACGTTTTAGTAATAACATACGCAAACAATAAACTCATTTTTCATTCGACATTTTGCCCTATCTACATATATGTATAATATATTACTATAACGGCTTCACTTTTTGTTTTCTCTTAACTTTCCTACCCGTCTATTTGTCATAACCTGCACTATATTAGAAACGATTCTTAACTTTCTTAAGGAGTAAACTACAATAAAATCTAATAAACTCCAAAATTGTTTGTACCGTAGCGTCTGTGCGTAGCGTAAACAACTTCACACAAACTGTTTGATAATAATTGCAATAAACCCATACTGCAGAACGACAGTAAGTCATAGCATAGCAATGGTCAATGCAAGAGTTATTATAAATCAATTAAATTAGAAATTAAAAACATATAATCGTATGCAAACAAAGTCGATACGCTAACCAAAGAGAATATAATCACTACGTTTAATGCTAACTTTTTTACGTGGTAGAGCCATGCTGCCGCTATATTACTGGTACAGTTGTATCACGAATGGTTCGGCTCGACCAGGGAAGGATCACGCTCTCACAGAATACCAGCGTAAAATAACATCTTAACGCTGGTGTGTTTCGTATGGTGAGTGTAGAGAACCGGAAACCCTTTTTACTGGAAAAGAGGTATTCCATCTTAGTCCTCACGGGTGTCACGCATCTACATTTTGATTTGTAATAGAGGATAGATGTAGATGTCTATGGGCCGCAGCAACCACTTACCATCAGGTGGACTGTGTGCTCATTTGTCACCCTTATCCTATAAAAAGATAACTTTTGACAACTTGACAATAATGAAGACAGTATGCTTATATATTTTATATCACTAGATACTGGCGTCCATTAAGCAACACGGGCCCCCGACGTCCTGGCCTCACTTTCTTTAGCACACTGTAATGCTCAGGCCACACTTACGAGAAATGCCGTTAATTATCGCGTTGATGGACGTTAAATGTAGGTATGGCCAGGACTTAACGCGTTAATTTGACAACGGCATTATCAACGCCGTTTGCCGTTTGACGATAACTCGAGTGGTGGTATTTCAAATAGATTTACGCACGAAATAACGCGTTGAAGCGGCCACACTACGTTTGTCTCATTGTGCACGGTGAGCGCAACGGGGTAGCAGATATGGCTATGATGGAGTGGAATAATGAAAAAGTTATTACGGTTCTTGAGATTCTGCAAACAGTACCGTGTTTGTGGCATCCGAGACTTTAAAGTTTTAAGAATCGTACATCACAAAATTATTACCTTTTAAAACAACTATCTAAGAAATTAAAAACAAAGAGGAAAGCCTATTTAGGGTTATTAAAGAAATAATAAATATTTACACTTATCAAATATAGAGTATTAGCGTCAATGTCCATCTTGCTTGAAATTCAAGGAACATTAAATTAACACCAACTTTAATGCCGTTCAATGGCATTGAAATTGAAATGACGTTGACCGTTCAAGTGTGGCTACACTCTCTTTATCGCCTTAAAATTAAAGCAATAATTATTGTTGCGTTTATGGGCATTGACGTTTACCGTAACGGTGGCCCCAGTATAAGACGTCACTTAGAGGAAATGATGTCAGTTATGTATTTTCATGCATTTTTAGTAAAATAAATGCCACAGTTTATTTTAAGACCCCTGAATAACAAAATAGGGTGTACTCGTATAAATGAAGAAACTCGCAACGATTTCGAAATCAGTATGGCTTATAATTTTCATTAAAAATTTAATTAAATTGATGGATAGAGCAAAGAAGCCAATGTAAGTAGTTAATACTCTCAGCGAAAAGGAAAGCGATGCTAAGTATAAATGCTTCCTTCTTTTTATCATCTTTTGAAAAGGTCGTAATACGTCTAAATAATTATTTTTAATTTTTTTTTGGCATTGACTACAAGGACATCAGCCATAAACACATCAAACGCTGTTTTATAAAATATAATAATATTAACAATTATTTTACAATATATTGATGCGTCACACTTCGCCAGCAGACAGTCCACAACAATTGTATCTCAAGCTCATATGGCACACTCTTAAGGCGCCTTAAGCGGATAAAACGTTTCAAAACCTTCGTAGCATTTATTTCATAATTTCTACTAATAGTTCATATGCGCTGCTCTTTTATACACAAAACTCGAAGACTTATATGTAAACTAATGAACTGGCTCTACGGTCTTAATACATTGTATTAAATTAGTTAGTTTTCAGTTTTCCGAAACACCTTTACTCACCTGAAGCGGTCGAGATGACTAGCTCTTGTTTTGTAAACCGCGAACGTGGTTTTTGAGAATCAAACACTCATTTTGACTAAGATAATGCTGTTATTATTATGTGCGCAGTTTGTTGCCGTTTCGTAGATTAGCCGGAACAAACAGACAGACAGAATTTTTTAAAATATGCAGGTTTTTTTTGTTATTAGTACCGTAAGTACATTCTATATATGCATTTACTAAAAAGTTGTTATTTTAACATTACAAACAGACACTTCATTTTTATTTATTTGTATAGATTGAGTTGAATAGATTTTCCTAAAACAGTAACTGATGCAAATGAAACTACAATTGCGTGTCTTTTTTACCGTGCGAGCTACCTGGCGCGACCGCGCCCGCGCCTGTGCGATCCACAGCTGTGATACAATACTCGTATTTGTTATGAATTGCCGATTTAATAGTATACACATAGAAGTGTTTCAAAGCACCACTTTTACGTGTCAAATTTTAAACGATAATACAGCAGCAATCCACCGAATGCTGTATTTTGAAGTTATACCACATGAGTAAAGAAACCGTACCGTACAGAGGCGCGTGTGTGCGGGAGCACTGGCGGCTCGTCACGTACAGAGAAACTACTTTAAACCGACCCAGCCAGTGCTCAAACTCAGGGTTATGTATTTTAAAAAATTATTCGTATCAAATAAAATATAAAAATGTGTTAATATGTTTTATTGTACTATTTGTATGAACAATAATAGAACAAATAAATTTCATCATTTTTTAATTATTCGAAAGACTCCACCAAAAACACACTCCACACATTTATAAAATAAATACGTAGGTTCAAGGTTTTTTATTATTATTATTTCAGACAGCAAGAGTGTTTAAAAGCTGTCGGACGAGAATATCTTGTTTCTAAACTTTTTTATTATAAAAAGGCAACAATATAGACTTTGTGAGAATCACTTCGAAAAATCCTGTATTAAGTTTTCTAAAATGACCTGTAAAATATTTATTTGGAAATGCTTTCCCAACACTTAACTTGCTGACAAATGACGGTACTTCTTTACTTTGTTTACTGTGGCATTCCATCTTAGTTTCAAAGGTAACAACACAACATTTATTTTCATTAACATTAGCTTTCTTTATTTAAAGTTGGTTGCAGTTTGCCATGGCCTGCAGAAGTCACTTTCCTGTAGTACTGGGCTGTAAGTTCGTTTGTCACTTTCGTTTTATGAAAAAGAAAACAAAATTGAAGGTAAGATCCCATTTATTTTATTTCCATTATATATTGGATATAACACGTCTTCATGCTTGAAAGGTATTTGTTGTGTATTTAAGTATCTGCGTATCTGTAGTGCTTGTTATTCAAGTTTAATACATTTTTATGAAGCGGACAAATCTTAGGTCTGTCGAGATTGTTGGAATTTAAAGACAAATAATAAATATTACTAGCCGGCAGGACTTCTATTGGTGACCTATTGGTGGGTGGGTGAGAGATTATAATTAAGACTATATTATACTTAAGGAGGGTGAGGTGTGAAATGTCATAACGTCAGGAGAATGCTGACAGATAATAAGGATTTTCAGCCCTCAGACTCACCTCTCTAATCAGTTTACACCAATTTTTTGCCTCGCAGTTAGTTAAAATTGCAGTTTGAGGTGTCCATTTAGAAAGCGGCTAGTCATCACATCAGCAGGCGTCGAGAATACTTCAAGCCGTCTTCACCATCAGTCAAGTGTAATTAATGTCCCTCTGCAAGATGCAGGAGTATACAAGCTTGATTTTGAATATGGTCTCTCTTAAATGGAACAAACTAAAAGGTCAATAAAAATCCGCGTTAAATAGCACATAGCTGAAGTGAAGACGCTCCGGGAAGGCTGTAGTCTGTGAACACATACAAAATCGCCCGTGCCACGACATTAGATTTGATAGACGACAAATCCTCGCTAAATAATACTGATTCCTTCCTTCCGATTCAAATTAAAAACATCCTAATTTCAACAGAGAAGCTAGGTGGCAGAGGCGAGGTTAGGTGCTGCTTGGGATCCTATAATTAATAAAACTAAATCCCAACCAAGGCATACAACTGCAAGACTTCAGGATAATGTAATTTCATACTGCATAGATCGGAACACAAATTAATAATTTTTATTTGGAGGTAGCCGTGGTTAACTATGCCATTGGGACGTCGAACACCACGGTCCCCCTTGTGACCATGGGTGCTCTAAAGAGCTCGAAACGTCGGCAATATAAAATACGCGATAAAATTCGAAATAAACTAGAGATTATATGATTGTGTGAACTGTATATTATTGAATTAACAATGCCACGTCAAAGGTGAGAGTGATCTGGTAACACGATCGTCAACTCTTCTGCCAAGAGGGAAGATTAAAGCAAATCCTGCCTACAATAGAAGAGCATGGGTCTCTTCTTTCTCTCTTCTTTCTTCTCTCTGATGGTACAATATTATAATTCTGAATATAAATACACAGTGCGCCTATCTCTTGAGCAACCACGACGAAAGATAATACAATATAATAGCTAACTTTAAAATTTATTATTGACCAGCTATTCCCCGCGACTTCGCCCGCGTGTTATTTGGGGTTTAAATTTTTTTACGCGGAACCCAAATTCTTTTTCTAAAATAAATGTAACCTAAGTTACTCCTTGTGACATCAGCTATCTGCCAGTGTAATAAGTGTAAAAATCCAGTCAAAATCGGTCCAGCCGTTTCGGTGATTAGGCGGAACAAACAGACAGACAGACAGACAAACAGACAGACGAAAACTTTAAAATTTGTATTTTTGTTATTTGTACAGTATATTATATTATATATCTTCATATGCATTTAGTAAGAAGCTGTAATTTTAACATTACAAACAGACACTGCAATTTTATTTATTTGTATAGATTTATCACAGCCTTTCAATTATTCGTACATCAGACCAGGTTAGAGACCGTAGTTACATATTATTTAGACCTGACAAGACATGAAGGACTACATTCTATATGTGCCATTACACGGCGTTGCTATACATTTATTGTTCCATATTTTTATACGAAATAATATTATTAAAATACCTCAATTTCATTGAAGTCTATTTCACTCATCAGGTCGACAGCTGCGACAGTACCTTTTATTTTACTCGGCGGCATTTTTGATTAATGGAACACTTCTAGACGGCGACAGCAAGTATACTTAATAATACTTTCAAGAAGTCCACAAGTTCCACAGCCTGCTTTAATCTGATTTCAGACAATTGTAGCTACGCTTATGTAGAAACATAGTGTAACATGGTCTTACAATGCATTATAACTGTTAGATTAAAATGTGTGCCAATAAAGTATTTATAAAAGTTGCAGCCTATGTACGTTTCACTACTGGGTACAGGTTTCCTCTTATGTCGGAGAGGGTTCTAGGGCAAGGAAACGTTTATACCGTGTGTTGGTGAACTTCACATATCATCAAAAATAGCTTTTACAAAACAGTAGTCCCATTTATTATCTTTATTAATAGAGTTAAAATGTGTATTATGAAGTAATATAAATTGGAATAATTTAAAAAACTAAAATAAAAAACAAATATAATATATCTATTTAAATCTTAACTTCTTAAATATCTATAAATAAATAAAGTATTTAAAAGTACGTAAATACTTTATATCCAGTAAAAAAATCATTTTCTTGTGTTCATAGTTAATTTATATCGGTAATCGAATGAGTTACTTTTTGTTAACAATCACCAGTCACTATGTTATAGGCCTTAATAAAATATCTTTTATATTACTCGCTTGCACTGTGTACATTTATGCGATCTTAGATTTTTGGATCTTTTAATGTACTTTTTATATCACTAACTACGCTAATCGGCGTAATTATTTGTTCTTATTGATTGAATACAGTAGTATTGTTTAATCTTTTGAGAAAATAAATATCTTTAACCTTAAATAAATTAAAAAATACGACGTCGATGTGATATTTTCTACTCGGTGCATAATAAATAGTCGCAAAAATACGTTGGCATTGTTCCGCTTTGGTAATTTTTACATTTTGATTTATCGTTATTGTCGGCTTTGGAGGCGACGTATGAACATTTGTTACACCGTTATAAGTCCGTAGTACACTGTCGTAATAATTACGTAAGAATTTTATAACAAAGTGAGGATTGATAAGATGAGAAATTCTATATTTTGAGAAATGCGTATGGTTTGCTAGAAGATGTTGTGACTAAGATTAAGAAAAAAAGAGGAATACTCGGTTGCTTGGACACGTAGAAAGTGTGAATGTGAAAAAAGTGACAAACCAAATTTATGCTGCAGAAGTGAGCCGCAAAGTCGGCAAAGGAGGTCCTTATAAGAAGTTTTTCGACCAAATTGTTGGTATATTGAAGATAGGCCAAGCTAAGAGTGCCCTTTATTTAAGAGGAATATGAACGTGAAAGAAGCAAGAGAGGTGTGTGAGGATTATACCAAATGGAAGTTTGTAGTCTATACTGACCCCTCTGGGTAACAGGCGTGAGAGTTTTTGTTATGTTATTTAATACAATAGGTGCTTAAGATGAACAAGCATTTATTTTAAAACAAACAAAATATTACTGTTTTATATAGAAACATGGTGAGAAAAGAGTATACAGTACACTTAACATAAAAAAAAATTACTATTTTTTTAGGTACATGGTAAGAAAAGAGTTTATAGTCCACCTGACAAGCTTGTTCAGGTCCATAAACTATGATTAAGAATCAAAATGGAATGTTTCTTTAGTTTTAGACAGACCTATATCTCTAGAAGAAAGTAAGCATCATAAAATAATGTGAAAAATTTATCGAGTGATTAATGATTCCCATTTTTTGATTAGCCATTAGTAAATTTGTTTTGTGCAAAAAATTGCAAATTGATATGAATAAATGCTAAATTAGTTTAACATGCTTTTACGCGAAAATAAAATTGATTCAGATTCGATACCATTCGTATTCGACATAAACGAGACAAAAAAAATATATCTCGCTCCACAAAACGCCTCTTCAAAGCCGGAGTACCACAAGGCTCCGTCTTCTCTCAAGTACTCTTCACACTATTCACGTATGACACCCCGAAGAACCCAGTAGAGAATACTGCTCTTTTCGCCGATGACACGGCACTCTACGTCGCCCATCACAATAAAATATAGGTACCTTCTTGGTGAGGTCACCAAGAAGGTCCAATTAGCCGTCAACCGCTTAGGAGATTGGTTCCACTTATGGAGAATCGAAGTAAACCCGGAGAAAAGTATAGCAATACACTTTCAAATGGGCTCCACATCCAATCGTAAAAGCATAAACCCCAAGATAGTGATATGATAATGATAAGTACGATCACCCTGTACGGCCACCAGATCCCCAGGCAATCAACGGCCAAATATCTAGAATACATTCTCGAAACATATTTGCAATGTCTGCAATCGAGCAAAATACGTCACTAGTCGCCTCCACCCACTAGTCAACAGCAAGAGCAAACTGTCCTTAAGACACAAGCTCCATCTATACAAAGCGTGCGTAAGACCAATCATGTCTTACGCAAGCGTAGCATTCGCGCACGCGACCCATAGACACTTGTACGACCTCCAAGTCCAAAATAGATTAATTAGCATAGCCACCGTAGCTCGGTGGTACCAGCGAAACTCCGACTTACACAGAGATTGTCAACTTCCGACGATCTCTAAGTATTTCAAGGAAATGTCTCGGTGCTACTTCGAGAGGGCCGAAGCACATCCCAACCCGCTAGTGGTAAACGTAGCCACTTACACTCCGACTTCGAACGTTACGTATAGCCTCCGGAGGCCCCGTAACGTTCTAATCGAACCCCTCGTTCAGCTAGATGTCGACGACTGAAATGTCACCGGCCAGTCACACATAAACACTACACACTCACATAGTGCAACAAACACTGTTAGAACAACAACGGATGGGACGCAGCGAATCCATAGACAGGCGCGCCGCACACCCCTCCTCGCTGCGTACACATCGTGCACCAGCGTTCTTGGGCGATTCTCACCAGCCAGAATATCGAACGATACGAGTTAGCCGTCAGAACGTCCGCAACGTTGCACTAAAATAATCTCTCTCGCCCCCCCCCCCCATCTTTTATAGGCCCTGAGCTCTGAGTTCGATAAAACTGTAATACCGTGTTTAGACTCTCGCCTCGTACCTCGCCTCGCAGCTCGCGTGTTGTTGCGAGGTAACGAGTGCCTGTTTACACTCTCGCGATGCGTTCAGTTTGCGTTGAGCCAGCAACGATGAAAGATGTCGAAATAATAGCGGCATCAACTCTTGCCTTAATAAGTATTTATCGATTCTTGACCATTTTAAAAATAAGGAAATTAAAAAAAAAACGTCGTTGAGGAAGAATATGACGGACGATATCTATTCATCAAAACAGAACCTTTTCAGTTTCATAATTTTATATAAATTGCTAGTACCTATTGTGCAAGATTAAATAATATTATTTTATTGAAATTGTAATTTTAAAACAAAAGCAATTCGAGTGTTATTACAGAAGGGCGCCGTAAACAAACTGAAACGAGACACGAGTGTAAACAACACGCTAGCGTCCCTCGCGAGGCCCTTTGCCTCGTGCCCAAAAAACCACCTCCGACGCGAGTGCCGCAAGTGGCGAGGCGAGCTATGAGGCGAGCCACGAGCTAGCGTTTACACTCGCGCCTCGTGACTCGCCTCGGGACTCGCCTCGCGACTCGCCTCGCCGCTCGCGTGAGAGTGTAAACGGGGGATAAAAAGTTTGTGCAACAATTAGACACAAAATTTAAAAACCTTGTCTAAGAATTTTGTTATATTAAGGAATTGAATATATTAAGGACTACAATTTGTAGGTGATGTAAATATCAAAATAATCTTAATTATGAACGCAGTAGTGACAATCATGTTATGCAATTGCAGACTTAATCAAACATACATACATAAAACACTCACGCCTGTCACCCAGAGGGGTAGGCAGAGACTATGGACTTCCATTTGGCACGATCCTGACAGACCTCTCTCGCTTCCTCCACATCCATATACCTACGCATACACGCTCGTCGGTTAAAGGTACTCTTGATTTGGCCCATTTTCAATATATCGCCAATTTGGTCGATAAACTTTCGCCTAGGGCGACCCTTCCCGACTCTGCCGTTCATATCTGCAACATAAATTTTCTTTGTCACTCTTTCCTCATTCATTCTTTCTACATGACCAAACCACCGAAGCATTCCTTTCTTAATCCTGGTCACAACATCATCTTGCAAACCACACTCTTCTCTTATTAAACAATTTCTCACTCTGTCATTCAGATTCATCCCTAACATACTCCTTAATGACCGCATTTCTACAGCATTTATTCTACTCTCGTGCTTCTTCTGCCACACCCAAATTTCACTACCATACATTAAAGTAGGGACAAACACAGCATTGTGAATTGCCATACGTGCCTTTTTGGACACATTCTGACTTTTCACAATAGAGTGTAGAGCCCCATTCACTCTATTTCCTGCATTCACTCGTCGTTCTATATCCTTATCATATCTACCATCCCTGCTAAACACACATCCCAAATACACAAACTCATCTACTTGCTCTACCAAATCCCCTTCTATTCTTATTTCACATATCGTTTTACTTTCTTCTCTTTCAAAAACCATAACTTTCGTCTTACTTGCGTTCACTTTCATTCCCTTTTCTTTTAATGTCCTGTTCATTAATGTAACCATCATTTGCAACTCGGCTGCCGACGACGCAAGTATGACTTGATCATCGGCGTACAAAAGGCATTTGACGGTTAACTCATCCATTCTTAACCCGCATTCTTCTACTTTCAAATTTTCCAAACAACTGTCCATAAATAGGTTGAACAGCCACGGGGAAGCCACACAGCCCTGTCTGACACCTTTATGGATGCCAAACCAGTCCGAGTAGGCCCCGTTGATCCTGACACAGGCACTAGAGTCCCTATAAAGGGACCTCAATGCCTGTATTAAACCAGCGCTAAGCCCAAACGAGTTCAGTGTTTGCCATAACACATTCCTGTCCACTCTGTCATAAGCCTTCTCCAAGTCTATGAACGCACAAAAAACTTTTTGGTTTTTGGCCAAAAACTTCTCCGCGATCATGCGCATGGAAAAGACCTGATCCGTACATCCCATTCCCTTTCTAAATCCCGCTTGCACATCCCAAATATTTCCATCAGTTTCTTTCATAACTCTTTCAATTAATACCTTAGCATACAGTTTCCCCACAATGCTAAGAAGGGTGATACCACGGTAGTTTTCACAGTCCTGCTGTGATCCTTTCCCTTTATATATTGGGACTATCACGGCTTTGCACCAGTCTCCCGGTACCCGCTTAAGTTCCCAACATAAATTAAACAAGGTGTACATCAGGTCTGCTACCACTCCTTCTCCAGCCCTTAGCATTTCGAGAGATACTCTATCATAACCGGCTGCCTTACCGGCTTTCATACTTTTCATTGCTTTCATTATTTCATCTATACTTGACATCTCTATCTGTTTCGCCTTCTTTCAGAATTTCTATCTATTTCATTTAATTTAAACGTCTCATCACTCATAAACACGCTTTCAAAGTATTCCTTCCATCTCCTTAAACTCAAAACTTCGTCATTCAGAATACAGCCATTCTGGTCTCGTATAGCATTCATTCTAGGATGTTTTGAATGTCCCCTGGTAGTTCTTACGAGTTTCCAGAACATTTTGATGTTTGCCTGGAAGTTATCCGATATTCTTCTATCATTCTTATCCGTTCTTTCTTGCTTTTTCCTTTCAACTACTTCTTTTACTCCCTTATTTAGGTGTCTAAAGACTGCCTTTTTTCTTTCAATATCACCATTCATACTGCTAGAATTACTAGCCTTGGTTGCTAGTAAATCTAGCCATGCTTTCTTCTTTGCTTCAACTTCTATCCGTACCTCATCATCCCACCATAACGTGTTATTTTTCCTTTCATTCTTTCTCTTACTTACACCACATACTTCGGTAGCTGCATCCACTAAACCTTTCTTGATATTATACCACACAGTCTCCAAGTCTAAATCATTCATACACAATTCAGCCACACCACTTATATTTTCTCTCAATCTACATTTGAACTTCTCTTTCACACCTTCATCTTGTAACCTCTCTGTTCTTATACGCTGTAACGCAGTGGTAGACACAGATGTCCGATGCCTCCAACATCTGAAAAGACCATTAATTCGGCATAAGACCAAGTAATGATCCGTCCCTACGTTAGAGCCCCTGTAAACCCTTGTATCTACCACCGCGCTCCTCATTCTTTCGTCAACAATTATGAAATCTATCATACTTCTATCTTTACCTCTTTCCCATGTATACGTGTGAATCTTCTTATGACGAAAGAAAGTGTTCGTCACAAAAAGACTCTTTTCCACGCATACGGCGAGAAGGCTTTCACCATTCTCATTTATACTTTCATCATCAAACGTTCCCAATATCCTTTCATAACCGCCTCCTCACCCCAACCCTTCCATTAAAATCGCCTAATATCACAATATTTTCATTAACCTTGCATTTTATTAGCACCATCCTTACCAACTCCCAAAACTGCTCTCGGATATAAGTGGGCTTAGACATGTCTGGGGCGTAGACCCCTAAAACAAACAACTTCTTCAAGCCCACTTTCATTCGTATCCATAGCAGTCTCGGGCTTACACATTCATACTCTTTCACACAATGACCTATTCTTTCTGAAAGGATGATACCGACTCCCTGGCATGCCCGCTCGGTCTCGTCTACACCAGACCAGTACGCGGTATACATGCCATGTGTAGTGACATCCTTTCCCTTCCGTTTCGTCTCATTTACACATAACATGTCTATTTCTCTATCATGCATCATATCGCATACTTCATCCATCTTATCATTCACATACACATACATTCAATGTAGTCAGACGGGCTTCCGCAATCCACTTTTCGCCCCTCCGGGGGACAGAACGTGACGGGTGGCGAACCTCGTCGCCGGTTTTCCTCCTGGAGATTCTTCGCACCCCTGCCCCATTAAAGGGGCGCCGGGAACTCGGGGCCATTTCCTTAATTTTGTGCCTCATGGTGCGAAAGTAGGGTATGGTATATTTTTTCCGCCGCTCCCACACGGCGAGGAGCCGAGTCAGTTCTTTCGGCTTTGTCGCTTGTTTAGCACCAACCGGGGGACACGTGTAGGGTGGGCCTAGGATTAGGTGGTCGAAGCCTACGGACGCGAGCGGCTCATCCCCCCGACTTCATCAAACGTACCTATTTATATATTATCTATGCAAACAAAGAGCCGTGGTAGCTCAGATGGTTAGCGCTAGCTTCACAGTACTCGAGCAACCCAGGTTTGATCCCCGACGGCACCAGTAAATTGTTAATTGCAATATTAAGTGCTGATTTACCACGTGCTCGGCGGTGAAGGAAAACATCGTGAGGAAACCTGACCAGTCTGAGAAATAAGAAAATATTTTCGAAGACATGTGAAGTTCCCCAACAAGCATTGGGGCAGCGCGGTAGATATTTCCTTGCCCTAAAACCCTCTCAGAAATGAGAGGAGGCCTGTGCCCAGCAGTGAGACGTAAATAGGCTACAACTTAACTTTTTTTCTCTACTATGCAAACATAGCAAAAGAAATAACCGCCATTATTACTTTCAGCAGCTAAAAGTACACGTTGTATTATGTAAGTAGAATTAACTTTTACGTTGCACTTGTAAGTCCCCAGGCTACTGAGTACTGCTTCAGAGTCTGTAATTATCGGAATTACTAATGTTTGATTATGGCTTGTTTAAATTAGGTATTAATTATCTATATACCTGTCTTTTTCTGTTAGACATATCTTAACCATTTCACTGTCCCGTAAGTCATGTATGAACATTTCGATTGTTTCTATTGTGTCTTTTCCTCGGACAGGGAAGTTGTTAATCATCATCATCATCATTACAGCCCTTCACAAGTCCACTGCTGAACATAGGCCTCCCCCAAGAAATGCCACAAAGCACGATCCTGAGCCACCTGCATCCATCGACTTCCTGCATATCTTACCAGGTCGTCACTCCATCTAGTGGGAGGATGCCTTACACTTCGCCTGCTGGTACGAGGCTGCCACTCGAGAACCTTTTTTCCCCATCGGTTGTCGGTTCTTCGAGCTATATGGCCGGCCCATTGCCACTTCAGCTTACTAATCCGTTGGGCTATGTCGGTTACTCTGGTTCTACTGCGGATATCCTCATTTCTAAGTTTATCACCCAGAGAAACTCCGAGCATAACCCTCTCCATAGCTCGCTGAGCGACCTTCATCTTCCTCATCCGGTCAGCAGTGAAGGACTACGAAGACGGGAAGTTGTTAAATTTGCTTAAAATTTTCAATTAATTTTAAGGGATTTAATTCATGTAAATACAAATGCATTTAGAAATAAGTTGCAAGTTAAAATTTGGTGTTTATCAATACAATAGAATTTTTAAATTTTTTTGCAAAAGTTTGTGAGCGTGATTAATCATGTCACACATTAGGACATACACGACAGTTTAGGATGTATTTGAAGACTTCTTTAAAAATATCGAAGTGGATGAAAAATACATACTATGATACTACAGTACAATTTATTCAAAAATATTTAAAAAATATGTTATTACAGTATGTCCAAGCGATTAATTATTTAAATATTCAACTTTAGACAACAAGTAATTCTTCTGACATCAGTAGCGCATGTTAGGCATATACCTAGTACCTTCATCAGTGGATTTTTGACGAGCTGTTATGATGATGATGAATTGGCAACCTAATAAACTTTCCCATTCATCTCATAAATCAACAAAATAATTAATTGCACAAAACCACCTTTAACCCCCAAATTACCTCAAATACTATTGTAAAACTATATTTATTAGTTGAATTAAATCTCACAGCTTAGTTAATTTTAAAACCCTAATTCTAAATCATTGGACCTAGACAAACGTCACATAATGCTTACTCTCGGTCGAATTCATTAGTTTAAGTGAAACGAAAATAAACCTACTCTAGTCGCAGGTTTCAAACATCTCTGTGTCCGTTGCAGAACGAAAATAGTTTCAAGAGCACTTTCTTTTTAGAATAAGCTTGTGTAAACTTAAGTCGTGACAGCTTCGTGTTTATTTTGAATCTATTACCGTGTATAAAAAAATACAAAAGTACCGTGCATACATTTTCTAAACGTGGTAGAGCCAGGCTGCAGCTATATTATTGGTATAGTTGCGGCCCGAATGGGTCTGCTCGACCGGGGAAGGACCACGCTCTCACAGAATACCAGCGTAAAATAGCAGCTTAATGCTGCTGTGTTTCGTATGGTGAGTGTACAGAACCGGAGACCCTTTTCACTGGACAAGAGAAATTACATCATGGTCCTCACAGGTGACAACGCATCTGCATTTTGAGTCTTTATTGAGGATAGATGTAGATATCTATGGGTCACAGCAACCACTTACCATTAGGTGGACTGTGTGTTCGTTTGTTACCCTATCCTATAAAAAAAGGTACGATTTAGAGATTAGATTAAGATAAATACTATGGAAATTTGGTTTTTTACGATGAATTTTATTAAAGATACCTACTCGAATTTACCATAAAGTTATAGACATTTCTTAATTAGTCCATAAAATTCCACTGCTCTGCTCTCTTCTAGTGTAGGGATTTGCCACAGAAACTTGAAGTTTTACACCTTAGTCGATCTGGAACTATGGTTATAAAGTTGACCGCTGATTGTCTGGCCCAGCAGTTGAATCCCGGGTCGGGCCAAAATCAGAAATTGGGTTTTTCTATTAAGAAATTCGAAAATTTGAACCCCGCCCGGAAGTTGGCGGTGTTTCACACCATGCCTCGGAAAACACGTACAGTCTTCGGGCCTGATCTCTCGCCGGTCGTGTCGGATTTCCGTACCATCGGACTACAACAGTTAGGTAATAGATAATGCAACTGTGTGTGATGCACACACTCGTGCACTATAATCCTGTCCAGCGGAGATGGCTAATTTTGTAGGGACTGGCCGCCGCGACCGAATTTCGATATGGAGGACATTATTATCAACATAAGACACTGAAAACCGTGGTAGTTGAAAGGCTGGGCACTCGTCATTCATAGTTTTTTTCACAAAACAAATTCGATATCTGCTGGTACCACTGATATTGTTAATCGCCAAGTTTCATGTACTGTATAACCAAATGTTTGTCGATAAAATAAAACAGTATTGAGAAACCTGTATATCTGACCAGTTAAAACATTTTGAGAGGTTTGTTTGCCCGGCTCGTCAACGCTTTCATCAAGGTCCCCGTGTAGCTTTAAAAATACATCATACATCTTGTTATTTTCTATAAAATGTACTCTATTAATACGATGTACCGCAAAAAAAATTGTGAGTTCAACAATTAGGCAAATCTCATTCGTTCAGCACAGCCACCTTGGATGCTTATATATTCTTTAATATGTCATGTATATTATAAGTTCGAATTTTCAGTTAAATTTAAGTGTACATAAGGTTAAAAAAGATGATTTTCTGTTGATTTTGTATTTAAAAGGATAAATCAATTGAATTCAATTGCATTTATTTTTTTATCTCTTCAGAACTTACTAGCTGGTTAACAATATTGATGTACATAGTAAGGTCCTAGCGTTGTGGGAGACTGGTGCCTATTATAGGTTTTATACTAAAAACCTGAGTTAAAGGTCTCTACGTAGTAGTAGGTCGTTACGTATAATACAAAGAATAATACAGAGAGAAAATATATCATAAAAGACTTATAAAAAATTACTTTATAAGGCGAATTGCTGAAATGGGTATGGACGTGTATAGGTGAGCATATGAAAGCGTGTATGTGTAGGTTTACGTGTGTGTGCGTATGTGTGTGTGTGTGTGTGTGTGTGTGTGTGTGTGTGTGTGTGTGTGTGTGTGTGTGTGTGGGTGTGTGCGTGTGCGCGTGTGAGTGTGTGTGTGTGTGTGTGTGTGGTGTGTGTGTGTGTGTGTGTGTGTGTGTGTGTGTGTGTGTGTGTGTGTGTGTGTGTGTTTTAATGATGGTACAGAAGCAATCCTGGAGTATCATTATTAGAGGTTTAGAGATTGTGATAAGAGCGATTTACGTATTTGAGTAAATTAAAAGTATTAGTGTTGGGTTAAAAGAAGATTCTCAGTTTCTTGGTTGGGTTCTTAGTTACTTTCTCAACGTAATTTTACAACCAGATTTATTTTTGGGATATACGTCTAAAATTTTACTTAGTTTGTTATAAAGGAATGGTCCCAAGAAGCAGAAAAACTTATGTGAAAGAGCTGAGTTGAAAGTTTGAGTTTTGCATATTTATTTATTTATTTATTTAACTTTTTGAACCTTATAAAATATATAAGTACAAAAGGCGGACATAATGCTTAAAGCATTCTCTGCCTGTCAACCTTGAGGAGTGGAAAAACATCGAAGGCGGTTATTATAATACATAACAGTAAAGAATAAGAAATATAATGAATTTAGAAATTATAGCATATAAACATAAAGGTAAAAAAATACATATACCATACATACATATATATATATATATATATATACATACCACATACACACATATATATATATACACATATACACATATAAATACATATATACACACAAATATACATATATACGTAAAAAACATATGATGATGAAATTAGCTACTAACACAGATTAACTAAGATGATGACGCCAACTTAGGAATTCTTTACGACTTTCAAAAAATGTTCTTTAACATACTTTTTAAATGTTACTTTGTTGGAGCGTTGTCTCAAAGTTTCAGGCAGTGCATTCCAAAGTCGCGCAGCTCGTACAGTAAACGAGGAAGAAGAGAAACCGGAACGGTGAAGTGGAATGGAGAGCGTAAGAGTCTCCGAAGAACGTAGAGGTCTTTTATGCGTATCAGATAGAAATTGAAACTTACGTTTCAAATAGTCGGGACAACGATTGTCGAATAAAATAGAAAAAAGTGTGAGAAGTGTCCTGACTTGCCTCCGTTGGCGAATGGGAAGCCAATTTAGCTGAAATCTAAAGGAGGAAACATGGTCAAACTTGCGAAGACAGAAGATGAATCGGACACAGTTATTTACGAGACGATCCAGCTTGTCTAGATGGTTCTCATTAAGATCAGTACAACACACATCAGCATAATCAATAATGGGCAAAATAAGAGACTGCACCAGAGTTATCTTTACCTTGACCGGAAGGAAGTTTCTAAGGCGATTTAGGGCACTCAACTTAGCAATAACTGAAGCACTTATTGTTTGAATGTGAGTGGACCAATTGAGAGTTGAGTCCATACAGAGGCGTAGGTTTTTCACAGTGCTGGAATAAGGGATGCATGATCCATCAAACATGACAGGAGCGACAGAACAAATATCAAGTTTAGATAACTGACGAGCACTTCCTATTAAAATTGCTTGGCATTTGTTAGGATTCACTTGGATGCCAAATTTGCTAGCCCAATTGCTTAAATTTAATAAATCTGTATTAATATTGATAACAGCATTATTAATGTGATCAACATCAGTCTGAGTATAAATTTGCAAATCGTCGGCGTAGAAGTGGTAAGAACAGCAAAGATGAGAGGAGAGGAAGTTAATAAAAATAGAGAACAATAAAGGAGATAATATTCCACCTTGTGGCACGCTAGATACAAGTTGACACCAGTCAGACAAATGATTACCAACTCGAACAGCTTGTTGGCGACCACAAAGGTAGGAAGAGAACCAATTTAAAGCAATGGAGGAGAAGTTTAGATTACCGAGCATAGCGAGGAGAATATCATGGTCAACCATGTTGAAGGCATTAGAAAAGTCCACGAGAACAAGCACAGTGACCTTTCTATTCTCCAAGCCTTCCCGAATATCCTCTGTAACTTTAAGAAGTGCAGTGGTGGTGCTATGTCCGGGACGAAAGCCCGACTGAAATTGAGTGAGCAAGTTGTTATTATATATAAAACCTGATACTTGCTGGTGAACTATAGACTCCAGGATCTTTGATAAGAATGGAAGAATAGAAATAGGTCTATAATTATTGAGTTGCAAGGGGTTTGAAATTTTAGGAAGCGGAATTATATAGGCTTTACACCACAAAGAAGGAAATACCCCTGACAACAGAGAAAAATTAATGATGTGAGTAATGACTGGAAGAAAGAGTTCGAGAACTAAAGAGATCATAGCACGACTCACATTATCACAACCCACTGCTTTTGATTTAATAGAAGCAAATGTTTTATGAACATCGTTAACAGAGACAAGCGAGAATAAGAAGGGTATTTGTAAAGGTTTGGCCTTGGAATTAATTTCTAAGATTGACTGGGACTTAATAACTGGAGAGAGTGAAGAACCTGTTGAAAAATAGGAATTTATGTCATTTAGAGGGAAAGGGATATTATGTTTCATAGTGGAGGATTTACATAGACCAAGAGAATTAAGAAATTTCCAAGTATCTGCCGAAGAAGCGCTAGATATATTGTCAAAGAAGTAACGACGCTTTACCGCCCTTACCATTTGGTTGCAACGATTGCGAGCAATTTTGTACAAGTCCCAATTCTCATTGCTCCTGTCACGCTTAAACCTTCTGAAAGCTCGGTTACGTCGAGTCATCGCCATGCGCACTCCCTTCGTTATCCACGGAGCTGGAGGCCGCTTAGCCCTGATAGATCTCACCGGTGCATGCGCATCAAACAGTTTCAGTGTTAATTTAGTGAAAATAGATACTTTATCGTCAACTGATGACGCACAATACACAGGTGAGAAGTCGATGGCCTTTGCATCAATCAGAAGCTTCGTTGGGTTAACTTTACTGTAACAACGAACCAAAAGTATCTCGGGTTCAACTTTTGCAAACTTCAACCTATATGCAAGGTAAAGCAAATCATGACGCGAAAAACCGGAAGCTGACAACTGACCATATTTATTGACTAGATCAGGACAGGACGTGATTATTAGATCTAGCCAGGTATCCGGGGAGTCAAGGTTATGGTGAGTAGGAGAGCAGGGAAGGATGGATAAATTTACTGAAGACAAGATATTTATGAGCTTACTTGATTGCAAAGAAGTTTTGAGGAGGTCAGTATTGAAGTCGCCCATAATAATGTGATGTGTATAGTCTGCACATACAGATTCTAAGATCGTTTCTAGGCTGGAGAAATAATCAACAGAAGGAGGACAGTAAACAACCCCAAGTGCTAATTTGGAACGCCCCACCTGAATTTCCAAGAATAAATATTCAGCCGAAGCAGAGTATTGTGAAGGTGAGGATGCAATTACAGAATAACGTAAGTCGGACCGTAGATAAATTGCAACACCTCCCCCACCCTTGCCTAATCTATCATTTCTAATCAAGACAAAGCCTGGTAAGCTGTAAGAAACATTTGAAAGAGAGGGCTTCAGCCAGCTTTCAGAAATTAGAATGGCCTGCACATTTGAAGAGGCAGAAGTGAAAGTATCTAAAAGGTCGGAGTAATGAGAGGGTATGCTCTGTGCATTCAAATGGCAGACTTTAAAAGAAGAGGGGAGATGTTCCAAAGATTTATCAAGCACGTTGCGGAGAGTTTCCGGCTCATCGAAAGAGTCAACGCTTGTTGAAGAATCGTTAGCAGAATAGAATGATTCATCATCTGACATTATAAACAAATATACATAAATAAGTACAATATAAAATATAAGTAAATATCAAAACAACACGTATATATTATAATAAAAAAAAATAAAAAAGGCAATATTATGTCTACTACCAATCCCGCCGGTTAACCATAGCAGAATATTTAAACAACATTATTTTATTTTCAATTAGTGCAAAAAAAAAAAGAAAGAAATCTGGACATCATTAATCACAAATAACAAATCAACAACATAAGTATTAAAAACTCAGATAGTGAAATCAAGCAAGCGATTATTACAAATTAGTAATTATTTAGTGAAACTTTAGTACGATATCCTAAACATAAATAACTTATTACTTACTAAATAAAAACTTAGGAGAAACACATTAAAAACAATATTCGAAAACAAGCTAAAAATAAAATTAAAAATAAAATTAACTAAAAATGGCCAGAAAATTATTGATATGGCTAAAACAAAATCCAATGCAATAACTGAATGACAGTGAGGAATAAGCTAACTAAAGTAATACAATAAAAAAAGCTGTATGGTCGTGCGATCTTTGCCTATCACTGACAACTTACATATCATGACACTGACAATATGTCAGTGTCAGATATGTGCCCTGAATATTGTTGACATTAACCTAATTGTTACTAATTAACAATGAAAATTAAATTTTGTAGCTAGCTCTTATATCAAAGATAATTTATTTGATAGATTTTTTTCACTTTATTGTCGAATACAAGTTGGTGCTAAGTTGTAATTATTTCAACTACTTTGATGTACTAACTTGACAGTAGCTTTTTCGTACATCTTTTCTAAACGATTTTCATTATCAAAACTTGAACATTTATTTGACGAAACAAACCTTTAAGTAATCTATTAATATATTAACAACATATTTAAGTAATATATTAATAGATTAGTATTAATTTAATTAAAATTACTAAAACTATGTATTTATATAACGATAAATACTAATTTACAAGCATTTATGTAATGAAATATTAGTTGAACAAGTGTAAACAAAATTTGTGATCTCAAAGTTCAAAATATTGGAAATCGGTAACAAAATTCAAGGTCTTATAAAGGGGCGAGTCATAAGTTTGTTCTAAAAAGTTGTATACAGTAATTAAAAATGCTATTAATTATCAAGAAAAGATGCAATGCCTTATACATTGGAAAAAGCAATCCAAAAATCCCGATTTAGTGTGGGAAAGGAGTCAATAACGATTATCATATTATTTGAAATCGATTACTGCCAAATACAATGTAATAAATATATCGATTCATAGTTGTTAAGAACAAATGATGTTATATTTGAAATGACTAATATTTAACTTATGATAAAATGTAATTTTATAAGCATATAGTATAAGATATATGTGTATCTCGATACAATAAAATAAAATCTGTAACTTCATCATGGTAGACATTCCAACGTTATTAAAAAGAACAGGTTCAAATATGATATCTATGAAATATTCACAGTTTTATATGCATTTTCTTGTTCAACTATACTATATTATAACGTATTAATGTAATTTAATAGATAGTGTTGTTACATTTTTAAACAGTACTTAGTAAAGTCTAAGTAAATTATAGTAGTTTATTAAAAATGACTGAGAAGCGACAATATATAAATTGGTCTTCGCTACCGCTAACAACAGTTGCGTTGAGTTTACAAAGAGTTTTTAATTGTTAAGGTTTGAGAACTTGTATTTATAATTATAATGGAATTTAGATATTGTCTATTTATTTTTAAGGTTCATATTTCTGTAATGTTGTGGAATGTATTCAGCCTATGTGTATGGATGGCAATGCTGAATTAGAAAATTTAAAGGGTTCTAAAGACTATTGTCTATCGATTGTAAGGCCATGTTTTAAAATGGGGCGTTTGACTACAATTGAAAAAAAATATTCATTTTATTTAATAAAAACACGTTCATATAATTATTGCGTCTGTTATAGGTGAACAAAAAGTATAACTAATATTATAATCACCGGCAACCATAACTATTGTTGTTTTTAAATAAATATATTGTAAATTAGGTTCTTTATTTTTAAAGGAAGTTCGATAATTACAATACAATATAATATAATCTGTTTCAGTTTTTAGTACTTGTGTAAATCCTAATCAACGATAGATTTCATTAAGTAGGCAAATATCGCTAAAATAAAAAAGATATGATTTCAAAATAACGAGCGCTTTGATTTTTCTTATCCGTAAGATTACTAAGATTTCATTTCTATTAGTTATGTGCAAAATTTAAGTTAATGCAGTTCAATACAAGATAATTTTATTGTTTATTTTTTAAATTTTCCACTTTTTTCTTCATATTCTTTCATCGTCATCCAATTTGAGCTATATTCAAAATTTCAAGTTCCCAGCTCATTTGGAAGTTAGCTTAAAATCAATTAATAAATTCCACTCGGAACGACAGACAAACAAGAAAGTGACTTAATAAAAACGTCGTAATAAAATATACTATGATTGTCAAACGCCCCACGTTATTAATAACATACTGAACTATGTTAGCAAAAGTAACATTTTTAAATAAAAACATTCAAGAAAATTATAAAGGTACCCACCACAGAAAGAAATTCACATACCTATAGATCCACAAACAAAAGTACCTTTAAGGAAATATGTAATGAACAGTGACAACATGAAGTGCGAATTGTTGGAAGTGAATATAAACTACACAGAAAGTATGCATACAACAATGAGGATTATTTTTTATGTCTAGCGGATCTCTTAGCCTTCGACAGCTGGTCAGATGAGGCCGCAGGTACGGGGGAAGCAGATGGACACTTCTCGCCTCTAACAGCATCATTATATTCATTGTCTGAAGCACCAACAACAGCCGAAAGGTCTTCCTCAGTAGTAATGCGATGGCGTAACCCATTTTGAGTCTTTATAATAATATTTCCGTCAACAGTCCAGCAGTTGCGGATGCCCAGACGCTTTCGAGCAAGCATGAACAGAGATTGTCGATGACGTGTGAGGAACTCTGACACTACAATTGATGTGCCCTTAAGTCCAGCCTTCTTTTTCCACACTGTTGACCTCACAGCTGAATCTGAGAAGCGGACCAAGACTGGTCTGCATTTGCCGTCAACTAATTTACCTAAACGATGGCACACACTCAGAGCATTGGAATTAAAGTCTTGAATTTTAAGTTTATCAGAGAACACATTACCAATATAGCTTGACAAGTCGCCTGTGGTATCTTCTGGAATACCATGAAACAAAAGATACTTCCTTCTGTGTCTCATTTCAATTATGTCCATGGACTTTGAGCACTCTGAAATTTGTTGACGAAGGAGACCCATTATACTCCAGACTTGGGCCTTAAATTCCTGGAACTCTTCTTGAAGACGTGTCAATGTTGTTTGTGATGCAGCTGGTTTTAACTGAGATTCAAATTCAGATAGTTTTTTCATTATATTTGACTCAATAGTCAGCTGTTTTTCAACTATGAGATCATATGAAGCCATTATGAAGTGCAGTGAAAATGTGTTTAGAGGTTAGCCGGTGGATAGGTAGGACAAAAAATTATTTGAACATAAAACTCAACACCTTTTATGTCACTGAATGTATATGTAAGTAATCTATAACTGAATGTAAAAATAAAGAGTAATTACTCCATAAAAGCAATTTTAATTTATAATAAATAAGGAGCACACTGTCTACTTTTTTAACACCTACCGCCGAAAAAAAAAATATATTATATCTTTGCGGCGTTTATACTTAAGAAGATCTAGGTTTTAATATAGATAAGAGTGTTGTTTAAGCACGATATGCAGGATGAAAGTTTGTCTAACCGTTAGTACATCCCATTTTTATACAGCTCGTCTGGAGGAAAACGGAAAGGGAGACCAGCACCTGATTTGAGAATTGCACGTTGTGCTCTCTCTACTTCAATGGAGTATACTTCGGCTCTTCCTCCCCATGATGTAATACAATATTCAATTAGGGGTTGAGATAAATCGAATCAAAAATAACCTACACTATCACAAATGACTGTGACTATTATTTCACGAGCAAATTGATGGATGCATTGTAAATTGGATTAAAAAAGAAGTAAAATTCCTATTTAATAAAATCAAAGAAAAAACAATCATCTTAAACTATCGTAATGTTACCATACATTAAGTTCGTCACTTATATATCATATTTACAATATACTATACTTAAAATTTTAGACAAAAAAGCGATTTTTGAGAATTAAAAAATCGCAGACACTCAAAATAACGATGTAAGAATTATTATACTGCTTAAAACATCAGAGATTGATCGCAAATTTGTAACAGAGACCTTGTATGAATATTGCATCTATTGTACTGTTTCTCATTTTTAAAAAAGTCCACAGATTTTTTTTTTATAGAATAGGGGGCAAACGAGCGTGCGGCTCACCTGATGGTAAGTGACTACCGCCGCCCATGAACAACCGCAACACCAGGGGAATTGCAGATGCGTTGCCGGCCTTTTAGAAAGGTGTAAGCTCTTTTCTTGAAGGTTCCTAAGTCACATCGGTCCGGAAAATTCGCTGGTGGTAATTGAGTCCACAAGGAAGTCGTGCGAGGGAGAAAACTTCTTCTAAATCGCACAGTGGTGGACACATCCAGATGGTATGGATGGTAACGCGAGTTTTGTCGCGATGTGCGATGGTAAAATTGAGCGGCTAGAATTAGTCCGAACAATTCCTCAGAGCACTCCCCGTGATAGATGCGATAAAATACGCAAAGAGATGCAACATCTCATGACTAAATGAATGTAAAAATAGCCCAAACTATGCTCTACAAATGTAATCAATAACATTACTGCATCAAAACTGTTTGTAATAACCACAGATCTATTCGAAAGCAAATTAAAATTTTTAATAAATTTTATATTTTCATGTAGTTTTATACTCATATAAACTGGCTCACTGGCTTGACCTTTCCAGTTTTCTAGACAAAAGTCGTTTCGGTTTCTGATGTTGCTTACTTGGGCGTTTTTATATCATGCGATTTATTTCTTTATAAATTTCTTTCTACCTTCCTTCATTTTCAAATTGACTTGCTGGAATATTCTGCTCCCCTTTTAGTTAGCTCAAAGAGACTCATATTTGAGCCATTTGCTCAGCTTGGCCACCTCTGATTCCGCTCTTTTAATTAAATATTAGACATTATCACCTGTCCTCGTCATATTCAATAATTTAAATCGCTACAGAGGTGCCGATTTAGGATGGCCGAGATAGGCAAACGAACATATTTTGAGGACTGAATTTCCGAGTACGAGTGCCTGCATCACACGCAGATGCACTCTATTTCTCAATTCTAATAGACCGGTGGCACGACAATCCAACATGATTAGATCAGGGATCAGGTGCAGGATCAACTTGCTTGATCAGCTTGCATCTTGCAGGCTTAACGTGCTTTTGGAGGCATTGTAGTGAAACACCACCAACTTCTGATTCCATACTGCAATTGAGAATTTCATTTCAGAAGAACCCAATAACTAATTTTGACTTGACTCAGGATTTGAGCCCGTGACGACACGGTTACACGTCTTGCTTATGAATTGTAGACCAACGAGATAGTCTCATAATGGAAGCAACTATGAAATCATAACATTTAAATAACACTAGTTTTTACAGATTTTATTGTGTATATAAACTTAATTCATATTCCATATATTTCGAGCACTTTACAGCACCATGGCCACGGGAGAGACTGAGGTGCTCGACGTCCCCATGTCATTTTTACCTATTTTACTATATTCGATAGACCATAAATCCTCGTTAAAGAACACCGTTTTATTCCAAGATTAAAAATATATACCTCTTGATTAAAATTATAATTTTAATACAGAGGTGGCCGTGGTTAACTATGACATTGGGACATCGAATACCTCAGTTCTCCCCGTGATCATCAATGCTGTAAAGTGCTCAAAATGTCGGAAATATATAATAATATATGCGAAAGAATAAGAATAATAATATAAGTTAATGAACGTGATAAAATCCGTAGAAACTAGGTTTATTTCTATTCGTAGTGTTCGCGTTAACATAATAAATCGCCTTTTTATTTATTCGTATATGCTTAAATATCTAGTATGATTATTATCGTCACATAGTTTGAGTCAGTTGCAGATCGGAGCATCAAGGTCGTTGTAGACGGTGCATGCTCCGACTACAAGCCTATTAACGCTGGTGTTCCACAAGGCTGTGTGCTACCACCAACGCTGTTTCTTCTGCATATGAGTGATATGTTGCTAACTGGTAATATTCATTGCTATGCGGATGACAGCACTGATGATGCTCTATACACCGAACGTGCCAATATTTCTCGGGAAAACGTCGCCGAGTACCAGAACAAACTTGTGTCTGAAGTCGAGTCTTTGCTGAACAAAGTCTTGGATTGGGGGCGACTAAATCCAGTCTGGTTTAATCCTCAGAAGACAAAAGTTTGCGCGTTTACTGCTAAAAAGAACCCCTTTATCGTATCTCCTCAGTTTCAAGGCACTTCCCTTCTTGCCTCAGCCAGTATCGGAATCCTCGGAGTCGACATATCGAGTGACGTACAGTTTCATGGTCACTTGGAAGAGAAAGCCAAATTGGCCTCTAAAAAGCTTGGCGTGCGCAGCAGAGCGGGACAGTATTTCATGCCGGCACACCGCCTGCAACTTTACAAGGCGCAGGTTCAACCTCACATGGAATACTGTTCCCATCTCTGGGCAGGGGCTCCCCAGTGGCAGCTCCTTCCACTTGATCGCATCCAGCGCAGAGCGGCTCGAATCGTCGACGACCGAGTCCTTTCCGATCGGCTCGATTCATTGGCACTGCGAAGAGATGTTGCATCCCTTTGCATTTTCTTTCGCATCTACCACGGGGAATACTCTGAAGAATTGTTCGAATTAATCCCAGCCGCCAAATTTCACGAACGCACATCGCGGCGAAACTCCCGATACCATCCACACCATCTGGATGATTAGCGGTCCACATCTGTGGGATTTAGAAGATGTTTTCTTCCTCGCACAACTTCCTTGTGGAATTGTGGAATCGATTACCATCAGCGATTTTTCCGGACCGATACGACTTAGGGACCTTCAAGAAAAGAGCGTACTCCTTTTTTAAAGGCCAGCAACGCATCTGCAATTCCATCCCTGGTGTTACAGTTGTTCATGGGCGGCGGTAGTCACTTACCATCAGGTGAGCCGCATGCTCGTTTGCCCCCTATCCTATAAAAAAGAAAAGTAAGAAATATAACAAACTTAATATTTACGACAAAACGTTATCCTCTAATTGTAACCCTTAGGGGTGGAATTTTTCTCCGAATTTATACTGGACCATCCCTGAAGTATAAGAAAAAAAGAATCGTTAAAATCAATTTATAATTGTCGAAGATATCGTGTATTATATAAACAAAAAAACATGCGTAAGTGTCGTGGAACACTTGATTGGAACGAAGTTCCTTTCATAGTGTATTATTATTGATAAACGTATTATCCGTGGTACATTAGCCGTGGTAACTCAGATGATTAGCGCTCGCTGTAAGCTTCACAGTACTCGAGCAACCCGGGTTCGATCCCCGTCGGCACCAATGAAATTGTTAATTGCAATTTCAAGTGCTGATTTACCACGTGCTCGGCGGTGAAGGAAAACATCGTGAGGAAACCTGCATGTCTGAGAAATAAGAAAGAAATATTTCGAAGATATGTGAAGTTCGCCAAAACGCATTGGGGCAGCGCGGCGGACATTTCCTTGCTCTAAACCCCTCTCAGAAATGAGAGAAGGACTGTGCCCAGCAGTGGGACGTAAATAGGCTGCAACTTTAAACGTATTATATTATTGATTACATAACAAATACAAATAAATTAATAATTACTAGCGTCTAATAAAATGAAGCGTCATTTAAAATAAAATAAGATTTCTTTCGTGGCAAGATAATAAAAAGTGAAAAAGAGATGGATATCATTCTGTCTCGCCTCCTTACAGCCGCCAAGGCCATCTACACTACGTCAGAAGGGGTCGTGACGGAAAAATCTTACACTTTTTCTCGCCCAGTCCCTTATCTGACATATTTGTACCGTCTGATTAAGAAACTGCTTTCCAAAAACACATTTCAATTGTAATCCTCCTCTTTTTTTTTTAAAGTCGTCTAAAAATCAGATTAAATTCAGTGAACAAATGAAATCAACACCACTGTCGACGCTTTTAATAAGTTTTATTAACGAAGCGACGAGTATCTCTGCATAGTCACAATCGTTCAACGATACTAATTGCTTGATCAGTATTCGCCAGTCGTCTAATTGTTACAACTAATTTGCGGAGCGGAGAGACGTATCCCGTTACAGCGTTTCGTGATGAGTCGCTTGAACAAAGGAATTTTTATACAGTCGTCATCACTGGGTCTATGCAATTTTTTATTGTTTAAAATCGTATTATTATGTATTCATATAAATGCAATTTCAGTATATTAATACTTTGTTTTAGAAATATACGTTTAAGATGTTAATTGATAATATTTTATTGGTATTTTACGAGTGACTCTAAATTAAAATTTGAAGTTTTAAAAAGTAATTAATACTGGTTATTAAAATACTAAGTGAGCGACTGGCTGTGAGCCACTATCATGTTCGAAAACAATAACTAATAAACTTAATATAATTCAATTTTCCGTTTATTTAAAACAAACATAGCATAAAATATGATTTGAGCGACCTAATTTCTGTGTTAGTAACCACATCATGCTTTGCTAATATTATATTAAAAGATTTTGCTATTTTTTACTATCTGAGCTTCATTTTACTTAAATGAAGTGATTAATAAAACGAAACGTCAACAAGAAATATTGAATATTCTTACACCACTACTTTAATGTTTAACATTATTAAACATGACCATAATGTTATCATTTTTCATATTATTTAAATGTTTGCTACCGCACCTTAATCTACTGGCAATCACAGTCAGTATTTAGCGTCGCTTAATCAGTATTTTAGTTGCTTAGTTATTATTAATGTTACTCCCTTAAAACTTAAAAATTAAATACGCATCATGGGTATAATTATTTGTTTCTTTTTGCAGCCTGTTTAGACTATTAATGATCAATATTTTGAGGCAATTCACGCAGTACGTAGTGGTACTGCTTGCTAATAAGCCTGCTTAACGTGCCAAATATAGCAAATATTTCTTACTCATGCATAACTATGCACGAGTAAGAAAGATTTCGAGACGAGGCAGTAAGAAAGATTAAGGCCTTTCACAATTTTGTGCTCAACAAAGACTTCACCCAAGGAATGCCACAAGACACGGTTCTAATCTACATGCATACATCGCCTTCCTGCACGTCTTCCTAGGTTGCCAATTCATATAGTGTGAGGCCGCCATAAATAACGCTTGCTGATACGTGGGGAAATCTTCATGGACGTTGCGGAGATGATAGACAGGTGATGCATAAACTTCTATCGATTAAAACCCTAAGGTCTTCGCCCTTTTCTGGGACTACGAGAACGCTTTCGCATTCTTTTCGCATAAAAACTCCTTGATGAGGAAGTAGAGCTGGAGTTCTATACTTCATATGGGAATGCACGGAAAACACTGCGTACTCGTCGCTTTGGAGATCTTGCGTATAAGACGGCAAAAAACTGGAGTTTTTCATCTAGGCTTCAATTATGGAGGACTGTATGAATCTATATTATCTATATCTATATTATTTATATTACTAGTGCCTTTCAAAGTATGGAAGAAGTAAAAGAAGCTGCAAGCTTTTTATTGATCTTGGGAGGATGGCTAGTAAGACCTAAAGTTTTAATGTTGTTTTGTGTAAACTAGTCATTACGGTAGTTGAACTTTTTGGGGGATTTGGTTTGAATCTCACACGATAAAGTGTGGTATAATAACTGCAGTTGAACATTTAAATTTCAGAACACATGTGATATAGTTTAGACATAATATAGTTCAGTTTTTTGTGACTTCGTAGCAACTTAATGCCCGCATGAAATGTAACATGTCCGCTTGATTGCTTTTTAATAGCCACTTATGTAACAGATAGCGCTATGTGAAATCTATCCCAGTTTAGTATTTCCATTTCTAGCTCGTGTTATTATCTTTTACTCGTATCTAGATTTTTTTAACTGGATAATTGTGCTTATGGTAACTTTTGATTGATGATACCATGCATAGTATGAACGATTTATTATTAAAATTGGAATTAAAATTTTATGAATAAAATATATAATACAAATTATAAAAAGATAGTATTAGGTTCTTACATATGAAATTGGCATTTTGTACAGGAGGAATATAAAGTAATTTTTTTTTGGAAAATATATTTAATTAATCAAAGTATGCACCGTTGTTATCTATGCACTTTTGCCATCTCATAGGTAGTTCATTGATGTCTTTACTAAAAAAAAAAACATGGGGGCGAGAATCAATAAATTCTTTAAAGGCGGTTTGAACTGCCGATTCGGAGTTGAATTTTTTTACTTGTAAGAAGTTGTCCAAATTCCGGAAAAAAGTGGTAACCTGTTGGAGCAAAGTCCGGTGAGTACGATGGATGTCGCAGACATTCCAATTATAGCTCATCTAACTTAGTGGTTGTTTGTTGTGCAGTGTGTGGTCTTGCGTTGTAGTGAAGCAGCAGTGTCATAGAGCGATTGACCAATCTCGGTTGTTTAGCAGCTAGTTCTTCCGTCATGGTTTGCAATTGCTGACAATAGACATCTGCCATAATCGTTTGGCCATTTTAGAAAGCTGTAGTGAGCGACACCGGCGCTAGTCCACCAAACACTCACAAGTAACTTCTTCTGAGTCGATTTTCGTTTAGGGCAGGATTTGGCTGAGTCTCCAGGGTTCAGCCATTGCGACGAGCGCTTTCGATTATCGTATAGTATCCACTTTTCATCACAAGTAATGATTCGATTTAAAATCCCTTCATTATTGTGTCGGTTGAGCAAAGTAACACAGTAGCCGACGCGTGTTTGCATTCGATTCACTCAATTCATGAGGTACCCATCGTTCAAATTTTTTTACTTTCCCGATTTGCTTCAAGTGGGTTAATACAGTTTTATCACTTACCCCGAAGCCTGCAGCTATCTTTGAAGTACTTTGTGATGGATCCGCTTCCACAATAGCCTTTAATTCTTCATTTTCTACTTTGGTCTCCGGCCGTCCAAGGGGTTGGTTCTGAAGGTCGAAATTTCAAGAACGAAAACGTTGAGACCAAAAACTAACCGTGCTTTCTTTTGCGACACCAGCGCCGTACACATCCTTAATCCTTCGAGCTGTTTCTGCAGCACTGGTGCCACGATAGAACTCGTACTCGTAAATATACCGATATTTCATGATTTCCATTGTGTGCGGTAATAAGCGACGCCAAAGAAAAAATTAATGATGAAAAAACAAATGAATTACTGTTTTTAAAACTCAAATGTACCAGCTAAATGAATTTATAAATTTAAATTTGGAATTTTTAACCAAAGAGGAGATATTTCAGATCAAAGTGGTCAGTATGACAAAACGCAAATTTCATATGTAAAGACCTAATATGTTGTACTGTACAATCATCATTATTGTCATAACGGTCCATTACTAGTCCACTGCTGAAAATAGGCCTACCCAGCAATGCCACAAAGCACGGTCCTGAGCCACCTACGTCCATCGACTGACTGCTTCTCTTACACATCGTTTCGTGTCGGACCGCCATACACCTTGCGGTACTTGAGAACTTTTCTTTCCTATCGGTTTCCGGTTCTTCGAGCTATATGGCCGGCATATTGACGCTTCAACCAACTGGTTTGATTTTTTCTGTATTTTTTTAAAAACGTTACTTCGCGCACTAGTATTTTCTCTTGTATCGTGGAGGCAGTTTACAAAAATAGATTGCACGAGGACAAACATCCTTCATCATCATGCATGATTATGATCAGCACTATTAGAAGGCCTAAATGATTCTGAAGTGTGTCCGTCATTGTTTCAATGAAATATAGCCGTAAGCTTGTTTACTATTTACGAGATTTTTCAAGCTGTGTTCCATTTTATTTTGAATAACTTTCTTGATATCTCATCTATTAATATTCGCTATGTATGTATCCACCATTCAATCAACATCTTTTGTCATAATATTATGCATTTGAAATGAATTTTCTGCTTTACTAGTTGGTTCGGCAGATATTTATTTTCCTTTCTGGTAGGCGTGGCGATAAGTTTAATTTGAATATAAGATTTATTAATTTCTCGACCGCAGTGCGACATATCCAGGTTCAGATTATGTGATTTTATTCTTAGCACAAAAAATTAAATATCATATAGTGTTCTATATTTAAAATAATGGGACACTAAAACCTCCTTGAAATTTTAAACGCACAGGCGCCGACGGAGAGTTCGCTTGATTGGTTTTTAATAGCCACTCACATCACCCACTGTACCGTTCTCCAAACCGATCTCAGTATCACATCTAATTTTCTTCGTCGTGTTTTATTTCTAATATGATTCCGGGTATCTTCCATTTTTTTTTTATAGGAGAGGGGCAAACGAGCATGCGGCTCACCTGATGGTAAGTGACTACCGCCGCCCATGAACAGCTGCAACACCAGGGAGGGAATTGCAGATGCGTTGCCGGCTTTTTAAAAAGGAGTACGCTCTTTTCTTGAAGGTCCCTAAGTCGTATCGGTCCGGAAAAATCCATGTTTTATATTATGTATTTTAAGATATTACGATATTTTTTTGAAGTGCTATAGTCTATATAAGCCTATAAATATATAAGTCGTAGTTTTTTATCACTTTTGTTGAAATAATTTAATAATTCTATAATTTTATGATGATGTCATTCTTTTTCATCATCAACATGTAAAAGTCTAACCTACCTCTTTTATTATAGTAAGGAATTGTCTTAATCGTCACGCTTGGCAGGCGGATTGATGACCATAGTAGTCAAGCATTCTTACGTGGTAGAACCATGCTGCAGCTATATTAGTAGTATAGTTGTAGCACGAATGGGTCGACTCGACCGGGGAAGGACCACGCTCTCATAGAAAACCAGCGTAAAATAGCAGCTTAACGCTGCTGTGTTTCGTATAGTGACTGTAGAGAACCGGAGACCCTTTTTACTGGCAAAGAGGCATTCCATCTTAGTTCTCACGGGTGACAACATATCTGCATCATGAGTCTTTATTGAGGATAAATGTAGATGTCTATGGGTCACAGTAACCACTTACCATCAGGTGGACTTTGTGCTCGTTTGTCACTCTATCCTATAAAAAAAGCAAAGGACATAAAATGTTAAGACTTCCAAGTTCGATACAAAAAACGTTTTGTGATATCGGCTCCGTTATAAAAGAATTTTGTTCTAAACAGGCGCCAGGCTCCATAGCATTCATGTGCAGGGATCGTGGGAGCTCCAATAACATTGTGAGGGCAATATCTGATACACTTCATTGTCCCAACTAGGGTACTGGATACGTATGCACTTCCATGTGTCTGGTGTCATGGGGTGCCGAAAAAATTGTAATTAAAATTGTGTGTGTAATAATTTAAGACCAACTTAGGTTGAACTAATTACTAACATAATTATGGACTATATGTGGGTCTGAAATAAAATGTTATTATTATTATTATTAAATCATAGGATATAAAGGAATATACACCCTTCTTGTAACTTGGCACCCTTTTCAAATGTATGTTTTGTGGGATCCTTTTGTTACGCGTTTGACTGTATTTTAATATCTTATATTTACAAAAATAATACACACTTATTTTAAGGCCTGGTGTTCCTGTTTGTGTCCGTTTTAAAATTGGTTTTTGATAGCCAAATTTTTACATTTAGTATCAGAAAAGAAATATTTTAGACACGTTATTTCTCCTTATGATGCACCCAGTCAATACACGATACAGTACAATTTTCTCGATAGAAAAAATTAACGATACTACTTTCGATTTGCAGTTTATTACAAACCAAATTTCTTTTAAAACAAGTAGGTATTAATACTCCTTTTGTTTTCTATAAATAATAATATCAATTTATAGGTAATTCATTCTGTAATCAAATCTATCCGATTGTTTTTTTTTTTCATTACGTTTACTAAAAAAAAATATTGATTTTCGATCCGCACGTCGCTTGCCAGTGTCCCCGCTGAGTACCTTTTATATACTGAAAACTGTCACGCGGGACGTTGTCGAAGTAAGATCTGCGCCAAAGTTTTGCGCGCGTACTTCTATTCTGCTACGTAAATAATATTTAGGAAATAAAATAAATTGTAAATAACTATAATTTTGTGGAACTTATAAACAATATAGTTAAGCTTTTGTTTCTGTACTTATTTCTCATTGTGTAAATATTTGTTTATAACTCTAAAACAAAATTTTTGTGATTCTTTTGTAAAAAACACGATCATATGCGCGGCATGACTCGATCTTTGCGACGGCCGCTTGTAAATACCTCATGTGCTTGTAACACCTAGCCTTAACAAGGTTTTGACGGATTTTACACACACGATTATCCTAAAATATAATAAATAAATCAGCTAAAATAAATCAAAATTTTTAAGAAGCATTAAGAACATGACTTTCACTTCAAGAACATAATAATCATAGTTCATAACTAATAAGACTTATATTAATATTTAATATGAATAAAAGAAGAAATATTTTATTAAATTAAAGGGTCTTCAAAGCGCTTTTCTAAAATATATCCACGAACGACTTAAGATTATTACAGCAAGACATTCAGATGTGACCGGGAAATCACAAGCGTTTTCAGTATTCTCTTTTCTAGCTTTTGAATAAGGTTGCATGATAAATGATCCGCAGTCTGAAAAGTGACGTTAATTTTTCTCGAAGCTCGTATATTTTACCAAGATTCGTATATTTATAGACGTTTTTAGCTTTTCGAAGTTATGCCGTTAAAGTCCAATGCTAAACATAGGCCTCGCCCATAGATTGTCTCATAAGAGGGACACTTGCATTAATTGCCAAACTTGGCAATCGGGTTCGCAACTGCAGTTTCATTATTTTAGTCGTTATTAGGAACACGTTGCTGCCCATCTCCCGATTTGATTCCCTCTGTCGCCTCTTACGACAGCAACGAGATGATATAAGGTAGTGGATATTCGTACACCGCCACTACACGGTGAATTTATACATATTTAAAAGATGATTTTATTAGATGAATCCAAAATTATGAAATGATAACAATTTTATGAATTTTATCGCGTTTAATTTTAACTTTTTAATTACTGACGTTTTGAGTGTTTGACATCCCGGTGTCATAATTAGCCCGGCTAGGTTTACCTTTTGTATATTAATTTTTGTGTTGAGTTAATATTAAAATGTATCTACGATTCTCTAAACACGCAATACTAAACACAACATAATTATTCTATTGTTTCAGGCAGGCATTATGCGGGTGCGTGGTCCTACCTCGGTCAAACCAACACATTGCTGCAACCATAATATAGCTGCATCATGGCTATACCCCGCAAATGTTTTATACGTGGTAGAGCCATCCTGCAGCTATATTAGTAGTATAGTTGTAGCATGAATAGGTCGGTTCGACCGGGGAAGGACCACGCTCTCACAGAATACCAGCGTAAAATAGCAGCTTAACACTGCTGTGTTTCGTATGGTGAGTTTAGAGAACCGGAGACCCTTTTTACTGGAAAAGAGGCATTCCATCTTAGTCCTTACGGGTGACAACGCATCTGCATTTTGATTCGCAATCGAGGATAAATGTAGATGTCTATGGACCACAGCAACCACTTACCATCAGGTGGACTGTGTGCTCGTTTATCACCCTATCCTATAAAAAATGTTAATGGTAAATTAAATAATTCCAATAACACGAATCCATTTTCTATGTATATACAGATGGATGGTTTAAAAAGTCTTGGTAACATAGGAGCTATGAGCTCGCCGTAATTTTATAATCTAATAACAAATTTTCATATTTTTTAATTATACCAGCTCCCTTATTCTTTAAAGCACACCACTAAAAATGGAAAAAGAACGTTATCTACTCTAGGTAAAAATGCTTCTACTATTGTGTATAATTCTTTGCTTTTATTCATTTTCACAATAGGTTTTTCAATGTTTATCAATGAGTGCAAAACTGCAACTTGACAAAGAAACGTAATAAACTGGAGTAACTTTGGCACGAAATTTCTTCCCGGAACATTGTAAACAGGATGCCAGAAATCGACCATAACGTTTACACTTGTGCCGTACATTTTTTATCTTGAGTTATAGTTATTGCCCGTTAGGAGGGTGGGACCTGACCAATACGTCACCCACCTTTTTGCCACGTAGCGCAATTTCACCAATGTTATTGTTATTTGTTACTACAATTTTCTCTTTACTTGTGCTTTTGGACAGATGTTCACCTGTTAATAAATGTTGCAGTCTTAGATAAAGTGATAATCATTAATCTACACAAATAAATAAAATTGAATTGTCTGTTTGTATTGTCAAAATAACAGCTTTCTACTAAATGCATATGAAGGTATATACGGTAGGTACTTATAACAAAAACATACTTTTTAAAATTTTGTCTGTCTGTCTGTTTGTTTGTGCCAGCTAATCTCTGAAACGGCTTGACCGATTTTGACGGGACTTTCACTTGCAGATAGCTGATGTCATAAGGGGTAACTTAGGCCAATTTTATTTTAGAAAAAGAATTACGGTTTAAATAATGAAAACCCCAAATAACACGTGGACGATGTCGCGGGGAACAGCTAGTTATAAAATAAAATCGATTTAAATCTAATTAGTGAACATATAGAAAGAGCAAGTTATCACCAATGGAAGTAAACATCGAATGAACTGGATTTGCGTGTGGGGTTAAAAAGTAAGCTCTATTCAGCAATATTTATATTACGTCCATTTGTCTTAATTGTCTTTTTTTATAATTTCGTTTCGTTGCAGATAATGTCGATGGTTACACAATGATTCCAATTTACATACATATATACATAAACACTTACGCCTGTCACCCAGAGGGGTAGGCAGAGACTATGGACTTCCATTTGGCACGATCCTGACAGACCTCTCTCGCTTCCTCCACATTCATATACCTACGCATACACGCTCGTCGGTTAAAGGTACTCTTGATTTGGCCCATTTGCAATATATCGCCAATTTGGTCGATAAACTTTCGCCTAGGGCGACCCTTCCCGACTCTGCCGGTCACCTCTGCAACATAAATTTGCTTTGTCACTCTTTCCTCATTCATTCTTTCTACATGACCAAACCACCGAAGCATTCCTTTCTTAATCCTGGTCACAACATCATCTTACAAACCACACTCTTCTCTTATTAAATAATTTCTCACTCTGTCCTTCAGATTCATCCCTAAAATACTCCTTAATGCCCGCATTTCTACAGCATTTATTCTACTCTCGTGCTTCGTTTGCCACACTCAACTTTCACTACCATACATTAAAGTAGGCACTAACACAGCATTGTGAATTGCCATACGTGCCTTTTTGGACACATTCTGACTTTTCACTATAGAGTGTAGAGCCCCATTCACTCTATTTCCTGCATCCACTCGTCGTTCTATATCCTTATCATATCTACCATCCTTGCTAAACACACATCCCAAATACACAAACTCATCTACTTGCTCTACCAACTCCCCTTCTATTCTTATTTCACATATCGTTTTACTTTCTTCTCTTTCAAAAACCATAACTTTCGTCTTACTTGCGTTCACTTTCATTCCCTTTTCTTTTAATGTCCTGTTCATCAATGTAACCATCATTTGCAACTCGGCTGCCGAAGACGCAAGTATGACTTGATCATCGGCGTACAAAAGGCATTTGACGGTTAACTCACCCATTCTTAACCCGCATTCTTCTACTTTCAAATTTTCCAGACAACTGTCCATAAATAGGTTGAACAGCCACGGGGAAGCCACACAGCCCTGTCTGACACCTTTATGGATGCCAAACCAGTCCGAGTAGGCCCCGTTGATCCTAACATAGGCACTAGAATCCCTATATAGAGACTTCAATGCCCGTATCAGACCAGCGCTCAACCCAAATGAGGTCAGTGTTTGCCATAACACGTTCCTGTCCACTCTGTCATAAGCCTTTTCCAAGTCCATGAACGCACAAAAAACTTTCTGGTTTTTGGCCAAAAATTTCTCCGCAATCATGCGCATGGAAAAGACTTGATCCGTACACCCCATCCCCTTTCTAAATCCAGCTTGCACATCCCAAATTTTTCCATCAGTTTCTTCCATAACTCTTTCACTTAACACCTTAGCATACAGTTTACCCACAATGCTAAGCAAGCTGATACCACGGTAGTTATTACAGTCCTGCTGCGACCCCTTTCCCTTATATATTGGGACTATAACGGCTTTGCACCAGTCTTCCGGTACCCGCTTCAGTTCCCAACATAAATTAAACAAGGTGTACAGCAGGCCTGCAACCACCCCCTCTCCAGCCCTTAGCACTTCAGGTGATACTCTATCATATCCGGCTGCCTTACCTGCTTTCATGCTTTTCATTGCTTTCACTATTTCATCCACACTTATCTCTCTACCTATCTCCACTTCTTCCGGAATTTCTATTTCACTTACTTCAGACGACTCTTCACTCTTAAACACGCTTTCAAAGTATTCCTTCCATCTCTTTAAATTCGAAACTTCATCATTCAGCATGCAACCATTCTCGTCTCGTATAGCATTCATTCTAGGCTGTTTTGGATTTCCCCTGGCAGTTCTTACGAGCTTCCAGAACATTTTAATATTTGCCTGGAAGTTATCAGATATTCTTCTATCATTCTTATCTATCCTTTCTTGCTTTTTCCTTTCAACAACTTCTTTTACTCTCTTATTTATACGTCTAAAGTCAGCCTTTTTTCTTTCAATCTCATCATTCATACCGCCAGAATTACCAGCTTTGGTTGCTAGATTTACTAGCAACCAAATATCAAATCCATCATCAATCCCAGCCGACAAATTTCACGAACGCACATCGCGGCAGAACTCCCGATACCATCCACACCATCTGGATGATTGGCGGTACACCACTGTGCGATTTAGAAGATGTTTTCTTCCTCGCACGACTTCCTTGTGGAATCGATTACCATCAGCGGTTTTTTCCGAACCGATACGACTTAGGGACCTTCAAGAAAAGAGCGTACTCCTTTTCAAAAGGCCGGCAACGCATCTGCAATTCCCTCCCTGGTGTTGCAGTTGTTCATGGGCGGCGGTAGTCCCTTACCATCAGGTGAGCCGCATGCTCGTTTGCCCCCTCTCCTTAAAAAAAACTGCAAGTTTTTTTTATAACTTTGAGTTGCTATCAGGAAGATGTTCCTGCCCATATCCTGTTTCAGTTTATCTCTATCACCTCTTACGACCCTACAAGGGATAACAGATCTTCTAACTCCGCCACTGCGTGGTTATTGATGTCCAATAGACAGGTATTTATAAAAAAGTTTTTGGAACTATTTAAGAGTTAAGACATTAAAAAATGACGATTATCTGAATAGAACTGCAATACGGACCTTCCAATATTTGGACTTTTTTATAAAGATGTGTTATGCTTAGGTATTAGTCTTTTCACGTAGTTAGTCAATTTGCTACTTTGAATTTCCGAACGAAAGAGAAAAAAAATGTAACGCCTTTCTGCATAGTTGTCGTTTATAAGGCTCAATTTATCATAGTCCGTCTTAATATTATTCCTAATGTATATATTTGTTTGAATTAGCAAATGTAATTATGTATTAAACAGAATAATCATAAATGCACCGCCTACTCCTACTGACGTCAAACTCACCTAAATGTAATGCTTATTAACGAACGAAGATCTTATGATTACAAATTCTTAACCCTAGTATTATGCGCATCAATAAAAGGTAAGTTTTAAGATTACGAGAGATTATTAAAGATTACTACAGTTTTCAGACCACGCAGCGGTCGAGGCAAATCATTCCAGCAGAGAAAATGATCCTGAATGATCCTCTAAATGCCATTGTCCTATATGTTGGATTTAAAGGAACATGTACATTTTGGATATTTTGATTATTCGCTAACCTGCACAAGTTTGTCTTTTGCATTGGATAATGTAATCTAATCGACATGAGTGCCGAAAACAGTGACTAATTTTTTTCTTTCTTTTTTAAAAAATGTTACCTCCACATCAAGATTTTTTCCTGTATCATATCAAGTTTACATACATAAATTTAACAATAACAAACATCCAGACCCGGAACAATTATTTGTAGACAATAAAAATACTTGTTCCGTGCGAGATTCGAACCCGCGGTTCTTGGGGCTGCAATTTATAGCTAAGCCACTGCGGCACGTAGGCGTCATTGAAAAAAACCTTGTGGTTTCCACAGATAGTAGTTTATGAATTTTCTATTTATTCATCGTTATCATAATTTTTGGTTCATTACAATAGCTCAGCTTAAAACACATCGATCACTAATAAAAAACTGAATACACAATCAGTGACAAAAAAGTCCTTACCGAATGAGCGCCCACTCGAACATTTGGGTGCGCTTTTATTTAGTACGTAGCTTTGTGAATACAAAAGACAATGCGTTTGAATTGATTTTACATTACTGTATATTTATTTCAAGTAGAATTACGCCAAAACAATTGGACGTAGATTAGCAGAAAGGACTCAACCCACAATATTGTCAAAAATGAGTTAGATACACCAAATGAACCTAAAAGGTCGGGTCTATCATTCAGCAAAAACGAGCTAGCCTCAGACAAATAGAAAGCATTTTTTTAAATACTGGGGACCAACCCACATAAGGGTGCGCATTTCTATATGATCAGCTAAATAGACCCAACCCGCTAGAATCCTTTCTAATAAATTATATTTCAAGGGAACGCACTAAACTTTATTTAACTTATTAGCCTCAATTCATGTGAGTTGTTTTAAATAAATACACATACAAAGAAAAGAGTCTGTTTTTTTATTCATCAAAAACGTTTTAAGTTTCCTAGGTCGTTTTTGATAAATAAATATTACCGTAAAACGCTCTTTGAACATTCAACTGAAATGACTCAAACTCTCAGAATCATTGTTGATGAACTGAAATTAAAAAAAAAGTGCATTTATAATTTGGCTATAAAATCTCAAACTGTCTAGGGCTTTTCAGATTAATATTTATTTGCAACTTTAAAGTCACTAAAATGACTTAAGGACATTCTCGTATATGTAACAACATTATTTTCATAGATTACCTACTACCATGCATTTTTTTAAACGACAACATTTTTTTACTTATACTATTTTAGTTTAAAAAGTTGCAACCCTTGTTGTATTGTATCTTGTGTAATCACTTGCGTTATGCGTACGGCGGAAATAGTGTAACGGCCAATACAATATATTTTTTTATATCGTGCTGTGAGATTGTAACGATGAAAAGAATTGACCGGATCATCTCAAGTGCTTTGAAGAAAAAAAAACTCCCACAGTGTAAGTAATTTTATACTTTTAACTTTAACCTCAAAAAGTTTAGAAACTGTACAAACTTATTAAGACGTTACATTTTATTTGTGCAGGTACAGACAAGAAGGAGGATGAAACTTTGTTAACAATGGCACCAGTAAACAGGGATGACACTGAGGGAACTGATAAGTGCCTATCTATCTACTTGTTATTATTATTTATTGACCTTAAACTGACAATAAAATTATTATAATGATATTCTTAATTTGAAATTAATCTATGCTATTTTGCGATAATAATAACATCGATTCGGTAACGGCTTTAAATCTTATAGAATGACCAACATTGAAAGTACTTATTAGTCTATTATTACTATATTATATTTATTTATTTTTTCGAGCCTAGTCTAGACATAACATATGTCTGGGTTGTGGTGTATGTAAGCTAATGTTATTACAGATGATGTGACAACTCCAGCTGCTTTTTTGAATCCTGCAACTGCATTGACGCTATCTCATATGCCAGAACAAGTTCTATCGAAAATTGGTAAGTGGATTTTTCGTCATACTTATTTACGGTACTAATTAACATTATTCGATGCTTAAATCAATTTATGGAATATGATGAGACCGTAGTGTATTCAATAATTATTATGAATTATTTAGTCAATAATTGTAGGTGTGTGGTACACGCGACTACATACATACATATAAAGCTATAAATTATCCAGTATAGGCTGGCTTCTCATCGTATGGAAATCCTATACATTGCGAGATCAGCTTATATTGGGATTTATAGCTTGATATGTAGCCAAGAGTGTACTTACTAAATGTATAAAATGTTTTAGATGTTGTGGATTCGCCAAAAGCTCCGTTGTATTCACCGTTGACGCCTTTAGGCGTAGTCGCGTCAAGGCATATACACGAGTGCAAAGGTAACACTAATGAATTCTTAATTTGCACAGTAATAAAATAATTATTAATGGCCCTAGCTTATAATTAGAACAAATTAATAAATAGTTATTAGCTAAAATAAAATATTTTTTTTTATTTGCAACTAACTAAAATAAAAAAAAATCGGTGGTGCAAATGATATATCAAAATCATATTATTTTCAGATGAAGTGGATTCACCAGTAGCTCCACCGTACTCGCCTTTGACCCCTCTGGTACCCGGATATAAAACAATTCAATGTAGTTATGAGCTTCTTTTTTATTCTTGTATGTATCAAAAATAAATGAATAATTAAGTTTAATTTTTCTGAGATATTTCAGGTTGTGGAGAAAATCCATCACCTTTGCCTGCTATGTCTCCAAGCACTTTAGAGCTAGTTGAAACTTTGAGTGGAATATTTCCAGGGGATTATAGTAGTGATACGGACACTGATTATGTGCCTGATAGTGAAGAAGATTCAGATAGTAGCCATTCAATTAGAGTAAAGAAAAATAATGACATCAATATTATTTCGGCAAAATGTTGTATACCGGATAGTGATGATGATTTCAAAGCTGGTGTTTCAACAGGAACTGTACAAACTCATGCTGCTGTGCTGCATAATTTGGTAAATCAGGACTTCGAAATAAGAAACGAAACATCAAGTACAACTTTTCATGTTATTCGTGGTGATGAAACGTTGGATCAAATTACCAATTTTGAAGTTCAAAATAATGACGATTATCTGATCTTAGAAACACAAAGTGAACCACAGGCATGTCGTCCTAAAAAAGGACGTAAAAGAAAACGCCCAGAGCATACTATGGCACAGAAAAAGAACGTTAAATATGCCAATTTACCTTATCATGGAAAAAATAAACTAATGCCGTCTAAAAACTTTATAGACTATACGTGTAAATGCACTAGGCAATGTTATTTCCGCGTTTCAGAAGAAAATAGAAAAGAAGAGTTCGAAAAATATGTTATATTAGGCTCATATGAAGCGCAACTGCTTTATATTTTAAATAACGTCAAAGAAAGCCCTAAATCTAGATCATACACCTTGATAAATAATAAATCTGGTAAAAAGAAAGCAAGACAATACCGAAAAAAATATTTTATATGTGACATAGAAGTGTGCAAAGATATGTTCACACATAATTTTCAAATTTCTTCTAAGAAAGTCGATATTTCCTTACTGAAAAAACGATCTGGTACCGCTTTGAAAGACAATAGAGGCAAAGCTCAAGGTGGCTGGAATAAGACGCCACAAGAGGATGTCGAGTTCATTAAAAATATAATAAATTCCTTGCCTAAATATGAGTCCCACTATAGGAGAGAAAATAGCGACAGTAAATATTTAAAACCGGGCACGACTATCGAAAAAATTCATGAAATTTATATAGATGAATTAAAAACTGTTTACGGTACATTAAAAAGACCTGTTTCTATAAATACTTTCAAACGTATATTTTATAGTAATTTTAATTTGCGATGTAAGCCATTAAAAAAAGGTACGTGCAACAAGTGTGATTTGCTAAGAAATAAAATAAAAAATTGTTCATCCGAAGAAAAGACAATATTAGTTGCAGGAAAAGAAGAGCATCTAAAACGAGCTGAAGAACTGAGAATTCAAATGAATCAAGATCTGCAAAGAGCTAAAATAAATAACAATCTGCAAAGACCTAGAAAAAACGCTTCCTCTTCCCCGGATACCCACAAATATAGTTTTTTACAAGCGCCAGCTTTGGCTTTACAATAGTGGTATTCATGCCGGTTCAAACGACGTAGGTTACTGTAACATTTGGGTTGAAGGAGAAGCAGGAAGAGGAGCACAAGAGGTAGGGTCGTGCCTCGTACGGTTCATTAAAAACGATCTCAGCCATGAAGTGGAAGATCTTGTGTTGTGGAGCGATTGCTGTGGGGGGGCAGAATCGTAACATAAAAATTATTTTAATGCTGAAAGCAGTATTGGATTCTCATCCGAGACTAAAAACAATAACACTAAAATATTTAGAGTCAGGGCATACATTTCTTCCCAATGACACCGATTTTTCTAAAATAGAATACCAATTAAAATATCACCAAAGAATATACACCCCCGATCAATACATTAACGTGATTAAGAGCTGCAAGAAAAAAATCCACTGAAGGTTTATAGGATGCAAAGAAATGATTTCTTTTCTACCAGCAAAATGGAGAAGAAAATTGTCAACAGAAAAACTTTCGTTACAAAAGCTAAAGTTAACTGGTTAAGGACAAAAAAAATACTCTTGAAAAGAGATGAAAAGTATACAATCTACATAGAAAATACTGATGGAATGTTTGAAGAGCTAAACATTGAAAAGAAATTAAGAGGAAAACGATTAGAAATATCGGAAGAGGACTTAGTGTTGCTGTGGCCGAATGGGAAAGAAATTGCTCAAGCAAAACTGGACGACTTGAAATCTATCTTTGACTTTATTCCCAAAGATTGTTTAGATTTCTATAAAACTCTAAAGAGGAACGATAATATTACTGAAGATGTCGATGGCTTCGATTGTGTTACTGATTTTGAGCTGCCTATAGAGCAGACAGAGCAGACGGAGCAGGATGACCAGGAAGACTTATTGCAAGATATAGTGTAATAAAAGTAAAGAGTTCATTTTGGATTTTTTAATGGTAAGAGTCACGGTCGATCAGTTCCTACTTGTGTTTAATTTTAAATTATAAATGGTAATTAATAAATAATTTTGCTTTGATTCATTTATTGACTTTCTTTTAAAAAACCTTTAATTTTAATTTTAATTAATCACTTGAGTCATTTTAGTAGAATTCAAATAAAGACTGCATCATGAAAATACAAATTTATCAAAAAGGACTCAAACCTATATTTTTTTCAATAACTCATAAATAACATGCAAAATACCATCAAACTGAAACCCATTTAAAACGCAATTGTTAAATCCCTTAACTAACCTAACACCTTAATATTCTGAGTCCAATATCACTGAAGAATACATCTCCGAACTTTAAACATCGATTACTCAAAAGTGATATTTTGTGGTTTGAGTCCTTTCTGCTAATCTACGTCCAATTGGCGACAGTTTTTAGAAAACTTTTGCATGGGATTGTGCATCTAGTTATATTTTTATTAGCGATCGGTGTTAAATCATTATAATAACCATCAACATTACAGCCTATTAAAAGTTAACCGGTGAACAAAGGCCAAGCCCAGTAGATTAACTCATGGGTTATGATATATTTGCCTTAATTGCTACGCTTAGTTTGTGTGTTGGCAACTGCAGTTTTTTTTTAATATTTTTAGTTATTATCAGGAAGACGCTGTTGCTCATCGCATGTTTAATTTACCTCTGACTATGTTTCTATCATATTCTCGTGTTAATAATTATTATTTTTAGTAATAATTCACGCAGATCTATGAGAAAAAAAGGAAAATTAATTGCATTACTTCATTCATACTATCGATAGCTGATCAAAGATCACATCTTTCGCGATGGATTACAAGTTAATCTCACAGAATACCAGCGTAAAATAGCTCTACACTGCTGTGTTTCGTATGGTGAGTGTACTGGAAAAGGCATTTTATCTTAGTCCTCACGGGTAACAACGCATCTGCATTTTGATTGTTTATTGAGAATAGATGTAGATGTCTATGGGTCACAGCAACCACTTACCATCAGGGGGATTGTGTGCTCGTTTGTCACCCTATCCTATAAAAAATATTTTCTCTAATTTGTACACATTTTAATACTTATTTTAGCTTGCTGTTATATTTATAAATATAGCAGCAAGCCCAATTTATAAGATTTATAAAAGGGGCGTGCTGTTATCGTCTTAGAGTTATATATAAAATTACATTATCATACAAAATATTTTCTAAGGTGGTAACGATAAATCAACACAAAATACTAAAAAAAAACGTTTCTTGGCACCTCTCAGCCCATAAATATTCCATAAGACTTTTCATGAATATTTATTCATAAAGTGCAAAATTTTATAGGAGAAAGCACTAAATAGATTTCATCCTTTCGTAAACACAATAAATTCACGAAAACTTTACTACATACATACAATAGACTATAACAATACCCGCTTTGTTAGCTCAGGACGCAGACAACAAACTTATGCCATTTATAATGTACCCGGGCGATGCAGTAGTAAATAAATGTTTGATGCTCTCTTCGTAGCGCCTAGTAAACTTAAATAATTCTTAATTTTAAATAAGTTGTCATTGTTACAAATGTACAAAAATGGATCAGTAAGCTGAAGTCGCAAGGAGCCGGCCATATAGCTCGAAGAACCGACCACCTATGCGGTGGAATGGTACAATGGTATACTCGAGTGGCAACCTGCTACTGGTAAACAAAGTGTAAGTTAGCCTTCCCACTAGATGGAGTGTCGGGTCGGGTAAGACATTCAGGAATGCGGTCGATGCAGGTAGCTAAGGACCGTGCATTTTAGCATTTAGGGGAGGCCTATGTTCAGCAGTTGACTTGTGATGGTTGTAACGATGATGATCATTAAATCAGAACATAACGATGATGATGATGATGAAATCAGAACACACAGGTTATTTTCGAATGAGCCAGCTTTGGGTTAGATATAGGAAAAAGGTTGAGATCCCATCCGTATCAATTCGTGATAAGTAAAGATTCCTAACCACCATTAACCAAAATGTTTTTCTATTGTTTATTTATTAGTTAACATAAAATTAACAATTTATTTTCAAACTGCTGATCCCCCTCTATCTGGCGGCATTCAACTAGTGGTTACTTCTTTGTCTTTGGACACTTAGTCTTCACGACTTGCAAATAGGATAAGTGTATAAAGGGAGAATATTATGTCCGTTTTTCCCCAAACGCCAAACGTACCTCATCTTAATAATGAGGGCATGCACGACTTTTTCTGCCACCAAGGCGGCGCCACTAGAAAGTGAGGTATACATAATATTTGACAGATTTCATAGCGGGGTAGTTAATTTGTTTGGAAAATGTAAAGGTTATTGTTTCTTTCTCTACTATTAGCTATATTTTATATTAATAAGATTAAAAATAAATAAACCAAACAACAAATATTCATAAAAGTAGAAAAATTTAAAAAGACTTAATAATGCGCAAAAAATTAAAGAGCAAACCACTCACGCATTGTTTTCTGTATTAATATAATACTCTAGAAACTTTTATTAAAACCAATTTTTCATTTAAATAACATTGTGTAACAAAAAAAAACTTTACTTCAGTGTCAACTAGCGACATCTGTTGAGCAGAAAATTATTAACCCTCATTGACGGATGGGGCTACATGTCGATGGCAGAAAATTTATACTAAAATGCTGAACAAAAATGTGATAGACTGATGTTAGGAGGCAACAATACGGCTCTGCACTAACAAACCTTGCCAACTGTTTAAGACAATTCTTGCCAACTGACGCATTCTTTGAAAGAACTACGCATTATGAACTTATGACTAAGAAAAATTGAAAAAAATAACGACGGGTTGCACTCCGGGAGTGCCGGCAGAAATGAAAATTTGAAGATTAACGTTGTGCATTTTTGATATTTTGGAATGGCGGAGATTATTTATTATTATCTTATTTCATTTACTTTCATTCGAAATTATTTGTTTGGTAAACCTACACCGCACATGTGCTTATTGTGATGTTATGAAAATATAGGTTAATACTATAAAGTATAAATATATTACATCTATAATGTGTAAGTACATATGTATCTATATTAATAATTTCGTAAAGCAGTACAGTAGACTCGATCGAAACCTAATCTTAATAATAAAATTATATTAATTAATAAATGAAAATTAATTAAACCTTACTTACTTCCTCTCCTACGCCGCGCCGGCTGTCTACTCTCCGTCCGTCTTACGAATTTTCGATCAGGACACGTGACCTGATGCGAGTTTAACATTTTTTACCCATTACAAAAAAAGTGCACAACGCCGCTAAAGAAGTTTTCACTTCAAAAATTAATTCATAAAAGTAAAAGCAGACTTCGAATAACTAAAAAATTTAAACTTATCTACATAATAGAAGCTTTTGGAATCTGTGCTTAAGCTTTCTATACAATATGTCTTTAAAATTGTTCAAACCATTCTTACAAAATCTTGAGAAAAACAGAAGATTATTTTTCTTAAGATTTTTTAGAATTTTATAATCACCATTTGTAATCTTTTTCTAAAACAACAAAATAGAATTAGTAGTAATAGAGTTTGGAAGACAATTACGTATCAAATAGCGAAAATTGTTTCTCCACTCTCAGTGTGTAATCAATTTATAAAAAATATAAAAAAAAAAAGAAAGAAATTCTTCGAAATTTGAAATTTTAGTTTATCAAAAAGTAATGAATATTACGAGAAAAGTGAATGTTTATGGTGGTGGACGAGGATGGCTCTCTAGATTTTTGTTCTACTACTGTTCTATCCTCAACTGTGTGTCACTAAGGTCTTGGGGTACCCCTTGGCCAAGCTCTTAACTTTACCGATTTCACATTTGCACATTAAAACCGACGCAAGCTCAGCCGTAATTTCAGGCAGATTGTATTGGAACAATGGTAATAATCACAGTAAAGAAATGTCTTTTCTATATTGAGCATGCTGCGGGAACGCTTTATTAGGATTCTACGACATATATTTATTAATTGTATTCTTTTTTTTATAGGATAGGGGTGCCAAACGAGTACACAGTCCACCTGATGGTAAGTGGTTGCTGTGGCCCATAGACATCTACATCTATCCTCGATTACGAATCAAAATGCATATGCGTTGTCACCCGTGAGGACTAAAATAGAATACCTCGTTTCCAGTAAAAAGGGGTCTCCGGTTCTCTACACTTACCATACGAAACACAACAACGATAAGCTGCTATTTTACGCTGGTATTCTGTGAGGGTGTGGTCCTTCCTCGGTCGAGCCGACAGATTCGTGCTTCAGCTATACCAATAATATAGCTGTAGCATGGGTCTACCTCGTATCACGGGTACCGGCAACGCATCCGCAATTCCCTCCCTGGTGTTGCAGTTGTTCATGGGCAGCGGTAGTCACTTACCATCAGGTGAGCCGCATGCTCGTTTGCCCCGTCTCCTATAAAAAAACGTATAACACGTAAAGCAACGTAAACGTAGCACGTAAGCATTCAGCTTTCGGTCAGGGTGACAACTTCCAAAATAATTTCGGATGCTAATAGCTGTGCTGGATATAATATCACAAATCTTTCCATGAACAAAAATATACTTTTTCTTCCTAATATATAATATTTTTCCGTAGAAACGCTTGTGCTTAGTCACAAGATATGCGGAGCCGAATACCAATTATTGCATATTTGCACAAATGTTGGTTGTCTTTGGAACGTTATGGCGTTGTAGTCACAGATACTCGGAATACGAAATAATTATCATTATAACATATTATCATTATCATTATATTCCTACATTGAACTACAGCATTTAAACATTAAAAAAAATACTTGTGCCTTACCCAAATTTTACATTCAGGCAGATTTATTTTCGTATGCGACATCCATTTCACTATTAGACTCCACGATAAGGGCTCAGGATGAAAAGTTAGCAAAGGTTTCATGAAGAATGTGCCGTACTTTCTTTGGGGAGTATACGTAATTTACTACACAGTGACTGTTATGTCTGTGACAACCATGAAAAATTGCTCACGCGTTTTCAATAGATTTTCGATGAGAACGAATTTATTATTGTAACACTTGTTTCCGACTGTGTTACTTTTTCAGCTAAACTGTTCTATATAGGGCTTCTCTATGTTGTTGTTTATATTGTTTCTCTATGTTTTATCTTCTCTATATGGTGCGGCGATAGTGTCGTCACAAATATGAAAGATAATGACTGTTTCCGATCAAGTATAATAAATATCTACAAAAGTTGAGAGACCACCAGAAGACTCTTGTACGTGGTAGAGCCATGCTGCAGCTATATTATTAGTATAGTTGTGGCACGAATGGGTCGGTTCGACCGGGGAAGGACCACGCTCTCACAGAATACCAGCGTAAAACAGCAGCTTAACACTGATGTGTTTCGTATGGTGAGTGTAGAGAACCAACGACCCTTTTTACTCGAAAAGAGGCATTCCATCTTAGTCCTCACAGTTGACAACGCATCTGCATTTTGGTATTCTTTATTGACGATAGATGTGGATGTCTATGGGTCACAGCAACCACTTACCATCAGGTGAACTGTGTGAACTTAACAAAACATAGATTCTTATGACACTAAATTTTATTCAAAATGACCTCCGTGATTTTGAATACAGGCCTTCAATCTGCGCGGCCAGTCGTCTATCGCAGCACGAACGAGGTCCATGTCAATATCGGCGGCTGCCTTAGTCAAGGATATCTTGAGTGACTCCAAATTAGGATGAGGCTTTGAGCACGCCCTTTCCTCCAAGTTTTGTCATATCTTGTAATCTAACGGATTCAAATCTGGACTGGAGGAGGGCCAGTCTTCGTGCCGGATGAAGTCGATTTCACACGTCGCCAGCCAGTCTTGTGTGCTCTTCGCTCTATGAGCTGGCGCCGAATCTTGTTGGAATACCCAGTGTCTGTTATTGAACACGGTATGAGAAACAGGTTCCACAAGGTTCGTCAGGACTGTATTTTGATACACAACTGCATTCGTTTTGCCACCTTTTTCACAAAATGTCACAAAAAATGTCAAAAAAATTTCACAAAAATGTACCTCTGTTAAGCTCCAACAAGAAACTCCCAACCATACCATGAGCGAGGATGGAAAATGACCTCGTTGGACACGCGGAATACGCTTCTTCTTCTTCACTACTGTGTGCGTACACCTTATCATTTTGTTTGTTGTAGCTCTCTTCTATGATAAAAATTTTTTCATCCAAAAAAATTTCCCGATATTTTTTCCCGCGTACCGCTTCAACAAATCGCGGCATCTATTAAGTCTCAGGTCCATTAGACGAGCATTCAAACGATGTCCTGTTTTTCTTCGATATGCCCGAAGCCCTAAGTCTTTATTTAACACCCTTTTCACCGTGGTTCTGCTTAACCCCATCTGAAGGGCCAACAGTTTCTGCTTACGTTTGTGATTTCTTTGAATTCACGCCTTCACAGCTTTTATCACTACTGGAGTCCTAACAGACCGAGGGCGACCACTTCTTGACCTGTCATCTACACTATAGTCTTCATTGTATCGTTTGATGGTACGATAAACAAGTATTTTGGTTATATTTAAATTTTTCAGTATATCAAAAATTTGAATTGGCGCGTAACCGCAACGATGCAACGCAATAACTGCAACACGGTCTTCTTTAAGCGTCCACTCCATATTTAAAAATGAGTAAAATTCTAAAAAGTATACAGTTTTATTTTCATGAACAATTTTAAATTCGAATTCAATAAACTTTTTTGTGGCCAGCATTCTAAAAGAAAAGTTTTTACTGTGTGACAATACTTATGACCTGACTGTGTACTTATATAAAAGAAATTTATGTACCTTGCAAACAATTTACTGAAACAAATATAAATATATAAAAAAGATACAATTAAATATCTTTTATTTAGCATAGCGTCCTATAGAAAAATATGAAAATAATATTTGTTTGATTGTTTGTTTCTCTTCTATGCGTACCCATTCATCCGATTGAATTACACGCAACGTTTTCCAACAAAAACGCAACGCCTGCCAGACACAACTAATGAGCGAGCTAATTAATTACTGATAATGGTTATTATTTAAATGGTAATACTAGCTTTTATCCGCGACTTTGTCCGCGTAGATTGGTAATAAAGGCTTACACAAAAAGACAGTATCTCTACTGTTTCTATATATATTGTCGCTCTTTTAGAACTATTTAGGAGAAACAATTCAACCATATATTATTTTTGTGTAACTCTTACAGTTTTTGCACCGCACGTCAAAATAGGTCGCAGATGACAAATTTTTTCCGACTTACTTAACACTTATCGTTATATTTTGACCAATTTACAAAATATCTTTTATAATTATAAGCTATGTATTCTTCTGAATAATGAGCTATATTATTGTAAAGTTTCATTAAAATATATTCAGTAGTTTTGCGTGGAAGAGAAACAAACATCCCTACTTCTTTACAAACTTTCACGTTTATAATATTAGTAGGATAAACTGAGATATTAATGAGCTTACAGCACCGCTGATGTTAATTGGCAGCTGCAGTCGACTTCAAACTAAGTAAACCATTATCGAGTTTGGCATCCCTACATACCAAAATAAAATGTCTCACAGCCTGTTATTCTGCTTGAAAGGAAACGTGTTTATTCGTTATACAGCCATACCACAGCTATAATAATAATACAATTGTAGCACGAATGGGTAGGCTCGACCAGGGAAGGGCCACGCTCTCACTGAATACCAGCGTAAAATAGCAACTTACTGCTGATGTGTTTCGTTTGGTGTGTGTAGAGAACCGGAGAACCTTTTTCTGCTTTAAAAAAAAGTCCCGCTGGGTTTCTTGCTGGTTCTTCCCAGGACAGAGGTTTTTTTTTTCGAATCAGTGGTAAAGTAAAAAATGACTTTCAATAAGAATTACACATGTGATCTATATTGAATAAAAAAACATTATTCTATTCTTATTCTATTCTTTTACAGGAAAAGAGGTATTCCATCTTAGTCCTCACAACTGACAACGCATCTGCATTTTATTCGCCAACGAGGATAGATATAGATGTCTATGAACCACAGCAGCCACTTACAGGTGGACTGTGTGCTCGCTTGTCACCCTTATCCTATAAAAAAACGTAGCCGGCGTTCTCGGCACTATATAAGGAAGTGTATTAGTGTTCAATTTTTAGGATTTTTTTCTGCCTAGGGTTCCGTCTATAAAAGTACCACCCTCTTACATAAAAAGGTTTATAGAAATCCAGTATTATTACAGTCTGTGACGCATTTCATTTTAGCCACCAGAGGTGATAGCACATCTCTAGCCTTCTTTGTTTAAAGTTAGCTGCAGGCGACCACGGGCTCCAGTAGCCGCTCATCGGGTCGGAACATCAGGTGGACTGTGAGTTCGATTCACAGTTTAGTTTTATAAAGTAAAAATTTTTTCCGTGGTAGGGCCATGCTGCAGCTATATTAATAGTATGGTTGTAGCACGAATGGGTCGGCTCGACCGGGGAAGAACCACGCTCTCACAGAATACCAGCGTAAAATAGCAGCTTAATGCTGCTGTGATTCGTATGGTGAGTGTAGATAATCGGAGACCCATTTTACTGTAAACGAGGCATTCCATCTTAGTCCTCACGGGTGGCAACGCATCTGCATTTTGATTCGCAAACGAAGATAGATGTAGATGTCTATGGGCCACAGCAACCACTTACCATCAGGTGGACTGCGTGCTCGTTTGTCACCCTTATTCTATAAAAAAAAATGTGACAATAACTTGAAGAAATGAAACATTAACGTATAATATCTGCGTATATAAACGTATAATATCTGCGTATAATATCTAAAACGTGCGTGATTTTTCTAAATAAATAGTTACATACGAAAATAATAATTTTTGGTAAAAGTCGGCACGGGCTGGCACGGCTTATGATACTTTGGTAAGAAAATGACATTTCAAATGTATTATCTGTGTCAATGTATACGGTGGTGTAGCGCCGCAGTCATTTTATATTGTGTTTTTAGTTGCCAATAAAATAACTCAGAATAATTGATACCCATCCATCCATTATTGCCTTTAAAAGTCCACTGAGGAGCATAGGCCTCCTCCTGTCCACCACTTTTATTATTAGATAACTACCATCTCTACACCAGAAAGAGAATCAAATCCACTAAACCAGACACACACACACATCCAGACATAGAACAGAACACTATCACACCGCGCTTGCCGGCGAACGAGGTCACAGACACATGACGTACGCGAGCATCGATATTCGTGATACGTCGCGTTTTCAGTTTACGACTCGTTTTCCTTATCCCAAAACAGATTCAAGCCTAGGTCCGTACCATATCAAGCCCCGTAGCTAAAGGAGTCTCACTCCAAAAGCCAAGTGTATAGGTAGGGGTGCGTCGAGCAACGTGGAACGCACAATCGTTTTATCGTTTACATGCCAATTGTTATATAGTTTTGTGAAATTGATAAATATGTGCTGTGGGGTCGTGACTTAAGACGTAAGATAATCCATCGTCTCATTTTATCTTAAAGGAATTTCTGTCATCTGGGAGAAAGACCTGATATCTTGAAATACAGGTTCATCACCTAGTTTAGGTATCAGTCCCTCACATAAATTTTAGTCTATTTTGCCAAAAATCGATATTGTCAATTTAATGCGAAAAAAAAAGATTCATCTCGTTAGTATCGTTAAAGACAACGTTGGGAAAATATCAGAAAAATATATAATATAATAATTGTTCCTGGTCTGGATGTTTGTCCTCGTGCAAGTTATGTTTGTAAACTGCCTCCACGATACAGGAGAAAATCCTAGTGTGGGGGTAATGTTTTATAAAAAGAAATCTTATAGTTTCCGAGAGATGACGTTAAAACCATCTCGTTAGCGTCAAACGTAAAATACTCAAATCGACGACGAGCAACAGTTTTGATGCCGCCGTGACCGTATCCTGGAGAACATAAATCATTTCCAACTTCAATTAAATAAATATTTTTATTAGTGTTACTTTTTCTGCCGACTTCCAAAAAGGACTCAATTCGAGTGTATGTTTTTTTATGTGTTGTACAGGTATGTATCAGCCTCGAATAGGGTCCTTATGTTAATAGGCATAGATAACAAGTCTAAATCCTCAGAGTTAGCAACCCTACCCCTTTTAGATATGGAGGACCGCACACTTATCCGTCTCCAGCTCTATTCTAATAGAGTTACTAAAATCACAAGTGATGTTTAGCAATTCCACAAGATGGAGCGATTGGAGGCGAATAATTTGAGAGCATCCATATAGAAAAGGTGGGTAACTTTTGTACCTCCTTACCGAAGCTGAAAATCTACTCTCGGAACCCTCCAATGAGGTACTGAGAGAGAGAGAGAGAGAGAGAGGAAACCAGATTGGACTCAGACAATCGCCCTGGAAGATACCCCTTCTTATCCTTATGTGGTTCTCTGCAGTCGTCATCTGCTAGCAGAGATGACAAAGGATCGTACTCTACTGCCCTATAGACTGCCCGCGAAGGTCTCTAACTGTACAGTCAACCTTGTACAGATGGAGGACCCTCTTCAACCATGTATGAGGCACCGAGCCGAATGCCTTTTTGTAGTCTTTCCAGGCGGCGTAGAGGTTCCGACGGTTGTGTTTAACCACCTTGCCAATGACCGCGTCAATGAGGAGTGGTTCCTTGGTTCCACGACCACCGCACGTTTTGAGCGCGCGACATCACCTTATTTGAGTTCAAGTGACGAGTGATTCTAGCGCTCAATGTCAGTGTCTTGTACATTGTGGGTAGACACGATGAATGATCCCAGTAATGAAGAGGCTTGGGAGCGACTTCTGGTTGAGAGCCTCATGAAACTGTCGGGCGAGCACAGCGTGACACACCACGAACCTCTTCAGGCAGTAGCGATTCAGCATGTTGAGACCCGGACTTTTCCAATTCGGGGACATCTGGCCGCCTCAGCTGCATCGTCCGACGTTATGATGACGAGGTCCATGGTTCATGGGCCAATCCATAATAATTATGGTTATTATTATTATTACAAGCCATCAGTTGAAACTGATATGGGTAGTTATCTAATCATCAGGATCAAGAAGAACACCGTTTGGACGAATGGAGGGGGGGGGGGCAGCATCCCTCATATTATTCAATCTAATTGAAGTATATTAAGGAGGAGAGGAAGAGACCTGTACTCAGCGTTGGACTTTTACAGGCTGTAATAGTTGGATGGATATCAATTATTTTGTATTATTTTATTGGGAACGAAACTAAATTAATTTAAGTTTTTGTACATAAACATTCAAACATTACTCATTATGAAGAACACTATTCAGACTGCCAACTTTTGTCATTTATCTACCTGGACTTTCGATGTTTGAAAAAATGTGTCAGATATTTTACGAATAAAAGCATTAAACAATTACGCAGTTTTGTAAATGATTATTATTCGATGTTTACTTATTGCGCTACTATAATATTACTGTAAATTACCCCGCAGTATCAATTACTTCACGCCATGGTAAACGTGACCTTGATTCGAAGTTACGAGCGGATCAACATAATCTACATCAATATTTTATGCAAATTGCAATGCCTTCAGGGTCGCGTGATTACGCCCAGTAAAGCGACGATTTCAGTAACAAAAGTTGAGTAATACGCGAGCAATTTCAGGTACGGTTAGTGTGATTCCTGCAAAAATAAAACTTCTTTTATTAGCGAATTTCAACCAAGAATGCAATATTCCAGAAACTAATTACTTTCGGCCATAATTACCTTTAACGATTTCGTTTAATTGGACTTACCAATTAGAACTGGTTGGTTGTTAACGCGACTGATGGGATCCTGGGTTTGAATCCCGGATCGGGTCGAAATCAATAATTCAGTTTTTCTGTAAATAAATTGTAAGTAGCTAGAGTCAGAAAGTTGGCGGTGTTCCACCTCTGTGCCTCGGAAACTTTTAAAGCAATTGCTCCTGCGCCAAATCTCTCTTCAGTTGCGTCTGATTGCCATCCCTTTGGATTATGAAAGTTAAGGAATGTATAGTGTACCTGAGCTTGCACATAAACTCGTGCGCTACTTATACTCCTGTCCTGCGCAAATAATTAATCTCCGTTGAAACTACTCAGCGTGACCGAAATATCACGTTCTGAAGAATAGCTTTGGCCTCTCAGTATATTTACGAAAATTTAATTTATTTTCATAAAAACAACGATAGTTTTAGTAAAAAAAGTGATATACACTCTCATAGGAACAAACACAAGCTAGTGATACAAGTTTCTCAACTCCACAGAGTCAGTATTTCATTCTTGGGACAAGGTATATTGTATATGCTATTACAACAAAATCCGAGAAAATATATAAGGTTTCTCTATTACCAAGTTTAAATATTCAATTAAACAAAAACTGTATAAAATGGGTTATTACAATATAAATGAATACGTGGTTGATAGTTAACCCCTAGGAATGAGGTGGTCGCTTCCAAACTTTTACTCCGACTTTTACTATTACGGACGTAAATAATATTTATTAACAAAATTTCTGGCTTTACGAAAGTAATCAAGCGTATTATTACTAAGAAAATAGCGACTCGCCCTGGCTTCGCAAGATTGATTTCTGTCTCTCTCTATATCTCGACTATAGTGCTCTCTACTGGGCCCAATTGTGAATATAAACCATCCAGCGACCAACTTAAACGCACACAAAAAAAATCATCAAAATCGTTCGAGCCGTTTTCGAACTTTAGTGAGACTAATGGACAGCGTAAAATAGGAGCTTAACGTCGTCTTTCGTGTCTTTTCGTATGGTGAGTGTAGAGGACCGGACACCCATTTTATTTGAAACGAGGCATTCCATCTTAGTCTTTAAGGGTGACAACGTATCTGCATTTTGGTTTGTAATCGAGGATAGATGTAGGTGTGTCTATGGGCCACGGTAACCACTTACCATCAGGTGGACTCGTTTGTCACTCATATCCTATAAAAGAATATTTTATAGAGATTATGAGGGAGGTAATATAATTGACAGGAGAATTACTTCGCTTTTAAATGCGTTTGTTAACAAAATGCTCTTCTCAAGCGAGCATCATGGAAAAACACCATTGCTTTTACGTAATGGTATTACAGCCATTCAATGTAGCCTATGACTATGAAGTTTTTAGGTGCAACTTTTCGCACTTTAAGTGCGAAAAGTTGCACCTCTGTTTCACAGAGATCTGAATAATATGTGGATGTGAATTTTAACAGAAACATGAATATATGCGAGTGAGTTGTGTCAGGAACGTGCCAAATGGAAATCCGTAGCCTCTGCCTCAACTTCAGGCTAACAAGCGTGAGAGTTTATGTTTATGTATACAATATGTTCGAAACCCTTAAAGTTATTTAGAGCATAATATAAAGGTACAAAGGTCACTAAGGCACGGACATACATAATTTATACATCCATAAACATAAGCAACTTGATATGAGGGAAAAGTGTAGAGATAAAAGCAATAACATGTAGTTCAGAATATAAAATGTGCCTTCTTAACAGAAAACTGACGTGATGGGTTGAATTTGCGGAATTCCAAATTTTAATATAATATCGACGTTTTGAGTTCATCCAATCCTACTGATTTAAATCAGATGTTTGTAGGTTTATACGTTTGTACGTTAGTAGTTTTCCTCTCGAACATCTTTAGACCAAATGACGATATCGACTCCAAAACAATTTTATTGGACGCATAATTGTATAATTAATAATAAAATGTATTTTCCTTGAAATCAGTTCCGATTTTTTTTTATATAATATAAATATAAACATACGATTCGTTGCCACATAAAATAAGATCAGATCGAATAGTTCCTAAATACATTTTTTTATTTTTTTTATTATTAGTGAAATGTATATATTTAATTATATATTGTTTTTAAATCAACTAACATAATAATCACTAAAAAGTTTATATTTAATTGTTTTCATTTACTCCTAAATTTAATACGTACTTATTGTAGTATCATGCATATTGCATACATTATAAAATACCAAACATAAGCAACATCGTTCAACGGTAATAAATTCGCGGCCAGCAAAAAGTTTCCCGTAAAACCGTAAGGGTTTTTTTTTGCATTTTTTTCAGCCGCCTGTGGCATTTGTTATGTAACAAATGATCCAACACGTCACAAGCGAAGGGAAGTTGTTGCGGGCCTAGAGGCTCACGTTTAATACGACCCTCATGTTTTTATTTCATGGTTCCGTAACATTTTGCTGTAAAAAATCGTTTATTGTAAATATGTCAGCTATCAAGAGACGATAAATGTAAATAAACCAGGGCAGCAGCATCTTCCTCAAAAACTGATAAGCAGTTTGTTATAATAATAACAAATTATAAGCACGAAAAATGATTTAAATTAAGAATATAAAGGCAAAATACATCGTCATCGTTTATCAGCTAATAAATAATATAAGTCTAAATAATAAAATATTAACAATATATTCTATTCTAGAAGCAACAACTGTGTATAAATATCCACTAATCCATATCTTCCTGTAGGTGTCGTAAATAGTGATGAGGGAAACATACCGGGAGATGGGCAACAGCGTCCTCCTAATAACAACAACAAAAATAAAAAAAAACTGCAGTTGCTAATTCGCCTGCCAAGCTTGTCAACTATGTCAAAAATATTGGGGCCAATGTTTAGCAGTGGAATTTTAATTGGCTGTAATGGTAGCGGTAGAATTCATAATTTTTTTTTGGTATATCTCTGAATGATTTCATTTACTAAACCTTGAACCAAACTAGGTATAGCCATGCCTTTAGTTTCTTCGTTTTCTTCGTCGTAAAAGTCCACTGATAGACATGGGTCTCTACCGTTTTAGCTTATCGTTACGCATCGCAGGTGGTTGGACGATCGCAGTACCACAAGTCTCGCACGTTTAACGCAGCTGTTCTTCCCTGTTCTGAGTATTTTACGTCTTGGTTTCTTACTTACTGGCGTAAACGAGATAGTATACCGCTATCTAATGGAAACCATAAGGTTTTGTCACTTACGATACCCATATAAGCATGAGCGAGCCATTCTTTACACGTGGTAGAGCCATGCTACAGCTATATCATGGTTGAAGCACAAATGGGTAGTCCCAACAGGGGAGATACTACGCTCTCACATACCAGTGTAAATTAACAGCTTTATGCTGCTGCTTTTTGTATGGTGAGTTTAGAGATCTGGAGAATCGTTTTACTGGAAATGGTACTCGTGAGCTACAATTGAAATATCTGCGACATCCACCGTACTCCCCGGTACCTTGCTCGAACAGATTACCATTTTTTCCTGAATTTGGACAACTTCTTACAAAGAAAAAAATTCAACTTCGATGTGGCAGTCCAAACCACCTTCAATGAGTTTATTGATTCTCGCCCCCATGGTTTTTTTAGTAAAGGGATTAATGAACTACCTATGAGATGGCAAAAGTTCACAGATAACAACGGTGCATACTTTGATTAATTAAATATATTTTACAAAAAAACTTGACTTTATATTCCTCCCGTACAAAACGCCAATTTCATATGTAAATACCTAATATTAAATAACTTTGATGTGCATTTTTATGTATGGGTATATTGTACTATTTTATTTTAAATTAATTTACTTTAATTTATATTTCTTTTCTAAAGTTAACACACCTACCTACTTCATATTTTTATTTAAGCATCACACAAATGTTGACTCGTAGAGAATGCTTCAGGCATTAATAACGTCTGTACATCGTATGTTATGTGGTATGATGTTTAATAAAAAAATCCTTTCTGCAACATAACAATCCTAATAGACGGTTACGGCCTGCAAGAGAAAGAGAAAAAGAGAATAAAGAAGAAAGATTTAAAAACAAATATACTTAAGATAAGAAAATAAACTTTTCCTTATTTACTAGCGATACTTGATATAGTGCTGATAATTTTAAACTCGGAAATTATTACTCAAGCGTCGATCTAATATTTCGAGTGCACTCAACCTTTATAACAGCTAAAGTATCGTTAAATATGACCTCATAAATAAAAATGAATTTTCAATAACTTTCACAGAGCACTTTAATTAAAATACTTAATAATATTTTGATTAATTAACAATAATTTTTTTTTTATAGAACAGGGGGCAAACGAGCATACGGCTCACCTGATGGTAAGTGACTACAGCCACCCATGAACAACTGCAACACCAGGGGAATTGCATATGGGTTGCTGGCCTTTTAGAAAGGTGTAAGCTCTTTTCTTGAAGATTCCTAAGTCGTATCGGTCAGGAAAAGTCGCTGGTGGTAATCGATTCCACAAGGAAGTTGTGCGAGGGAGAAAACTTCTTCTAAATCCCACAGTGGTGGACCGCCAATCATCCAGATGGTATGTATGGTATCGCGAGTTTTGTCGTGATGTGCGATGGTGAAACTGAGCGGCTGGAATTAGTCCGAACAATTCCTCAGAGCACCCCCCGTGATAGATGCGATAAAATACGCAAAGAGATGCAACATCTCTACGCAGTGCCAGTGTATCGAGCCGATCAAAAAAAACTCGGTCGTGGACGATTCGAACCGCACTGCGTTGGATGCGGTCAAGTGAAAGGAGCTGGCACTGGGGTGCGCCGGCCCAGAGATAAGAACAGTATTCCATGTGAAGCTGAACTTGCGCTTTGTAAAGTTGCAAACGATGTGCCGCCATAAAATACTCTCTCGCTTTGCTCAGCACGCCAAGATTTTGAGAGGCCAATTCGGCCTTCCCTTCCAAGTGACTACGAAACTGCACACTATTTTATATGTCGATGCCGAGGATTCCGATGCTAGCTGAGGCAGCAAGGCGAGTGCCTTGAAGCTGAGAAGATACGACAAAGGGGTTCTTTTTAGCGGTAAACGCGCAACCTTTGTCTTTTGGGGATTAAACTTGACTAAATTTAGTCGCCCTCAATCAAAGACTTTGTTCAGCAAAGACACGACTTCAGACACAAGTTTGTCCCGGTACTCGGTGACGTTTTCCCGAGAAATATTGTGGAACTCCAGCGATGAAAGGCTTGAAATGGGAGCATGCACCGTCTACTACGACCTTAATGCTCATCAACAAGGAAACTAGGGATCCATTTGCACAATTTCTCGGGAAGCCCATAGGGAAAAGCTTCGAAAGAAGCGCTTTGTGCCAGACCCGATCGAAGGCCTTCGCTATGTCCAAAGTAACGGCTAATGCCTCCCCCTTGGACTCTACTGCCTCCGCCAATCTATGAGTCAGGTAGACCGGAAGATCACCAGCTGATCGACCCCGATAAAAACCGTACTGGCGGTCACTAATCAGCTGGTGATTCTCAAGGCACCTCATAAGCTGGCAGTTTATAATGGATTCCATTATTTTGGAGAACAAGGAAGTGATGGCGATAGGCCTGTAGTTGGATGCTATCTGAGCGGTCGCCTTTTTTAGGGATTGGGTGGATCAGAGCTGTCTTCCATGAATTCGGCACTACGCCTTGGAAGTAGGAGTACCGGAAAAGACGCGTTAAAACCGGTGCCAACTCCGGAGCAAACGTCTTCAGCACAATTGGAGAAACCCCATTGGGCCCACTTGACTTACTGACGTCCAGGGAGAAGAGTGTTTTACGAACCGAGCGCTGTGTAAACCGAACATCTGGCGTGGAGCACTCACATCGCGGGACAATCGGCGGTGTGTTCCCTCCGTCATCTATAGTCGAGTTAGATGCAAAGAGAGAGCCCAACTGATCGGCCTTCTCCTTTGCGGCATGGGCCAGTGGGTCGTCCTCTCTGTGCAGAGATGGAAGAGATGGCTGACAGAAGTTCCCTTGGACAGTCTTGGTGAGAGACCAAAATGCACGGGTTCCCGAAGTAAGGCGAACTAGCCTCTCACTAATTCTGCCAATGTGCTCAGACCTTGCCTTGGCAATGATGCTATGGAATGACCTGGAGGCAATCATCCACAATTACCGTTTAGTGGCGGTGAAATAATATCTATTACCCCGTTTCTTTGCGTGGATATCATAAGTGGCGATCATCATCATAATTACAGCCCTTCACAAATCCACTGCTGAACATAGGCCTCCCCTAGGAATTCCACAAAGCACGGTCATGAGCTGTCTGAGCCTGAGTCGTCACACCATCTAGTGTGGGGTCGCCCTACACTTCGCCTACCGGTATGAGGCTGCCACTCGAGAACCTTTTTTCCCCATCGGTTGTCGGTTCTTCGAGTATGTCGGTACTTCGCTATACGGCCAGTCCATTGCCACTTCAGCTTACTAATCCGTTGGGCTATGTTGGCCACTCTGGTACTACTGCGGATATCGTTATTTCTAAGTTTATCACGCAAAGAAACCCCGAACATAGCCCTCTCCATAGTTCGCTGAGCAACCTTGAGCGTCCTCATACGCCTAGAAGTGAAGGACCTCGTCTCAGATCCATAAGTCATCACTGAAAACTAGCAATGTTTGTACAATCTCGTTTTCAAGTTTAAAGGTATACCTAACGAGAAGATGTGCCGCAATTTTCCGAACGCTGCTCGGCCGAGTTGAATCCGTCGATTGACCTCTCGATCGAAGTTGGACTTACCTAGTCGCACTATTTGTCCCAGGTAAACATACTCGTCAACAACTTCTAACTTAGTGCACCCAACAACTACCAGTATAGGTGTGACATGGACATGATCTTTGTTTGTCCATGTTCGTCTTAAGATCTATCCGTTGGAAGACACTATTGAGGTTATTAAGCATGGTGCTCAGGTCCTCCAGCGATTCTGCCATAAGGACTTTATCGTCGGTAAATCAAAGGTAAATGATGTCCTCGCCGTTGATTTTAAACTTAGCTTGAACTTTAGCTTGAAAACGTCTTCCAATGCAGCGGTAAAGAGTTTTGGGGATATAACGTCACCCTCTCTTACACCTCTCTGAAGTTGGATAGGTTTAGTACTTTGATTCTATACTGCAGCGATGGAGCGAATTTTATAGAGAAATGTATGCGTGTGATGATCTTAGTGAGGGATCCGGGGGTTACGCCGTGACTGGTACGCCAGACCCGGACCTCGATGACACTGAAGTCATCAGTATGAAAGAGATTGAATGTGCGATACGAAGTTTGAAATGTGGTAAGGCTGCGGGACTAGACCGAGTTACTGCTGAAATGGTCAAGTATGGTGGGCCTCGCGTCTGAGACAGCTTTCATCTGCTGTGCAATTTGTGCTGGCGGACGGAGGATGTCCCGGATGATTGGCGATCCGCAGTCATTGTACCTTTATATAAAGGTAAAGGTTCACATTTTGACTGCGGGTGCTATCGGGCGATCAGCTTGACCAGTTTAGCAAGTAAAGTTTACTTGAAGGTTTTGACACGTAGGATGCAAGAGAAATAAGAAAGATTTGTATAAAGCATTTGATAAGGTTGTAAGGAAGAAAATGTGGGAACTGTTGCCGGGGTATGGTGTGGATGGTCGATTACTAAGAGCTGTGCAGTCACTTTACTGTGACTGTAAAGCTTGTGTGCGGGTAGGGCATGACCTGTCACCCATGTTTGGCATCCAAACGGGTGTAAAACAGGGTGGTGTCATGTCTTCCTGGCTGTTCATACTATAACTCGACAGCTATTTACAGAAGCTGAAAGATAGCTGTTTGGGTGTGAAATTGGGTGACATTAATGTGAATTGTCTGCTGTATGCTGATGATGCAGTGCTTATTGCACCATCAGAGGCAGAACTGCAGGCATTAGTCACGTATATGAAAGAGGAATGTGAAATTAAAGGTCTCCGTTTGAATGCTAATAAAACTAAGGTTCTGGTATTTGAAAGGGACGAAGAGAGAACGAAGTGTGAAATATGGGTAAATCGGGAATGTCTAGAACAAGTAAATGAAATTGTATACTTGGGGAGTGCTTTTAGCCGGGATGGAAGATGTGATTTAGATGTGGACAGGCGTGTCGCTGCCGGGAACAAAGTCAATGGTGCCCTGACTGCGTTAGTCAAAAGGCAAGGCGTAGTGAAGAGTGCACGCCTTGCATTACATAACGCAGTGTTGGTACCAACTTTGTTATATGGCAGCGAAACCTGGGTATGCCAGAAGAAGCATAAAAGCAAGTTGAATGCAGTGGAGATGCGATCTCTTCGTAAAATGTGCGGCGTTACCATGGCCGACCGAAAGCGGAACGAAGAGATTCGCAATATGTCAGGTTTGAAAGATGACCTTATCACAATAATTGATAAGGGCGTGCTTTGATGGTTTGGGCACGTTGAGCGAATGAGTGAAGACCGAATGGTGAAGAAAATATATAGCGCGAAAGTTAATATTAAAAGGTGTCGAGGTAGACCGAGACTAACTTTCGAAGACCATGTGAGCAAACTGCTCGAAGAGGGGAGGGTCAAGAGTACTCGGATACCTAGACGTGCATGTATGAAGAAGTTAATAAATCTGAAAGAAGCGAAAGAGGTATGTAAGGACCGTGACACTTGGCGATCTGTTCTCTCTGGCTACTCCGTTAGGGATTGTGCGTGAAGATAAGTAAGTAAGTAAGTAAGATTCTATACTCGAATGTCCATCATAGCCCTACTGTACAAACACTTCAGCACTTCGATATACCTACAGTCAACTTGGAACCACTAAATGGACTGTAGCACCGCCGAAATTTCGACGAAATCAAAGGCTTTCTCATAGTCCACATACGCAAGGCAAATAAGAGGCGATGGAGGGAAACAATCTGAGAGACGGGAAGCAGCGTTTTCCAAATAACAACTATACTACAAAAACTACGATTGCCTACCCGCCTGCCATACGTGGCAACTATGGCAAATATTTTTATGTTATCAGACAGTCTAAGAGGCGGCCTATGTCAACAGTGGACTTGAATAGATTGTAATAAATGGATGATTCATCTACAAAGTACCCACATTTTTAATTATAATCGTTATATGTATGTAGTCTATTAATTTTATTTTTAAAACAATATGTAATGTCAATGTGAGTGAAGGACGGAGTAATGATCTGATAAGATATGCAGGAATTCAATGGATACACGTAGCTTAAGACCCCTGTTTTGTGGCTTACTGGGCGGAAGCCTATGTTCAGCAGTAGACATGCATGTTTTTTTTGTATTTTTTTTTATAGGAATAGTGTGACAAACGAGCACACAGTCCACCTGATGGTAAGTGGTTGCTGCGGCCCATAGACATCTACATCTATCCCCTATTACAATTCAAAATGTAGATGCGTTGTCACCCGTGAGGACTAAGATGGAATGCCTCATTTGCAGTAAAAAGGGCCTCCGGCCACCTGCACTCACCAAGCGAAACGCAGAGGTGAACCTCTACTTCACACTGGTTTTCTGTGAGGTCGTGGTACCACCCCGGTTCGAGCCGGCCCATCCGTGCGACAGCAAACGCTGCCGCGTGGCTCTACCACTGTTAAAAATATAGAATAAGGTATAGAATAAGGTTGACAAACGAGCACACAGTCCACCTGATGGTAAGTGGATTCTGTGCATCATAGACGTCTACATCTATCCTCGATTCAGTATCAAAATACTTACTAAAGCTGCAGCATAACTCTACCACATAAAGCGCATGAATATTACTCCAGTTTACGTAGTAATAAAATTTCGAATATGTAACGCTGCCTGAATAATCATGGAAACTAGTATTGACGTTAAGCTCTAGTTTTTAATGTATGATTTATGGCCAAATATTAAATTGCTACTCAATTTTAAGTTATCGTTAAGTCTCGTGATGTCACAGTCACTTTGACTTAAAGTAACAGAGGTAGCACGAAACTTAAATGCATTTTAAAATTTAGCAGCCTTTGAGTATTTGGGCATTACTCTCATAATATGTAAATTGTAAAGGGTAATTTGTCACCAGTTGCGTGATAGCGTACAATAAAATGTAGCGATTCAAACGTAGCTCGGCATCGGCACAGGCCGGTACGGTTTGTGACACTGTTCTGAAACACTGACAGGCCGCAAGTGCCTGTTATAGATATTTATTCGTCCCAATATTCTCAAAACTTTACATGGAAGTATAAAATTTCTTGGTATTGGTCGTGTTCTTTTTTTTGTTTTTTGACCGGTAGTAATGTTTTTACCTTTTTAACTTTAAATTTAAGGTTATAATATGAAGAAGAAAAAATAAGCAAGCCAGGTAGTATCTAACAGAATTCTTTACTATGTATTATATTATCTTTTATGTACCATATGCTATATATCTCAGAAATATATATATATATATATATATATATATATATATATATATATATATATATATTTATATTTATATATATATATATATATTATTCATAAAGACAATGAATTTCACAACATAGAGAGATTTTTGTGAGAACCATAGCGTAAAATATATCAAGAGATGCACGTACTACAATAACACATTTAATATCGGGGGATTTACATTAACGTTATAATTTCTTACACGTCGCAGAATAAGTAAAATAATTATGTGAGTATATTTGGTATCAGTAATTAAAATTTCAGGTGTGCCTGAAAAAGTAATTAATGAATGAATAATAAAATAACAATAAACTTAATGAAATTTTATGTCTATGTCCAAAAAATAAATATTAAGGAATTAGAGGCAGTGTTAATGTAATTAAGTATCAAGATATATTTTAAATGTTAAAATGTTTCAATAGATCAAAAGGCCTAATAGATAAAATATAAATTGAACTAGAAAGATAATTAAATTAATATTATATAAAGAGTCAATAAATTACGACTCTTAATAACATCAAAAATTCCTCTGATGTGTAGAAATACTTTTGTAACAGCCATTTTTGAACTCGGTTTTTAAGAACTTGATGACATTTCTCTCAAATCTCTAGGAATATTATTGTATATATTTTCACACAAATAAAATGACAGTATTTTTAAAGCAGTACATAATAGTTTGGGATATTTTAATTTTATTGCATCTCTACTCTATTCTCTTTTTTGCTTTTGAAAGTAAACTAAATGATAGTGTTTTTGTTTCTGCCGAACCTGCGACGGCACCGAAACTTAGTGTTCGTGGATTATCGTGCGTCGTTCGGATGAGTTCGTGACTCGTGTATTATTCATAATTATACAGAAACAAAAACAGAAACTTTCTTATTCAATATAGATTGTAAATAATACTTATTGAAAGTCACTCTTTTGTTTAATTAACACTTATTCAAAAAAAAAGCTTTTGAATTAATGTGAATGTATTATTTTTGATATATTTGAAAAATAAATTACCTTTTTGAAAAGATAAAAAAAATGTCGAAAACCTTATATTTTAGGTATTTATTTTTTACATTTTATAGCTATGTAATACGATGCCAACATCATACAAAGCCGTGTGGTGTCGGTATAAAATACATCAACCCATCTCATCTCTTTAATCTCGTAAAACGCTGTTACGTTGTAGCAACGTGACGCAATTCCGCAGTACCATAGGTTGTTAGATTAAGCGCATGGCTTATCAGCACTTATCAGCAGATTCGGACAAGCTTAGGCATCGGTATGACCGTATGAGCCAAGTGCACAAAATCCTCCATGAACATTTAGCGGTCATGAAGCTTTGTGGTGGATACCTCATAATTTGACAGAGGGCCAAAAACTCCGTCGTGTTGATTGCTGTCGTGAAATGGTTCAAATATTTAACGGAGGTGACTCAAATGCTGTGTGCGACATAATTACGGGTGACGAAAGCTGGATTTATTGTTGTGATCCTGAAACTAAGAGACAGTCTGCTGTCTGCGTGTTTCCTTTCGAGGAGTTACCAAGTAAAGTCGAGTAAGAGAGTAAGAGGTCGAAGCTTGGGAAAAATGATGATTGCCTTGTTCTTCGGAAGGACAGGTCATTACGTAACAATTGCTTTAGAGGATCAAAAAACAGTTACTGCAGCGTGGTACACTAACAATTGTTTGCTACTTGTCTTGGAAAAAGTTCGAGAGTAACGACCTCCCAGTAGGATCCTCCTTTCATTCGACTACTTGGTGACGTCAGACATAGAATTACAGGGTCACCTGCCCTATAGCCCCGATCTCGCACCTTGCGATTTTTATTTATTTCCGAAAATAAAAGAAAAACTCCGAGGAAAATATTATATGGACGCCGAGGAAGCAGTGGCTGCGTTTCAAAATGTCGTGGAAGAGACCCCTAACGACGAGTGGGCAAAGTGCTTTTCTAAGTGGTTTCATCGGTGTATTGATGTAAATGGACATTATTTTAAAAAGATAAAATATTGTGAACACAATAAAATATGATCTCAATTAGCGAGTAACTTTGTATGAGTGTAAGTTTTTTTATTTTTATATAGGATAGGGTGACAAACGAGCACACAGTCCACCGGTTGGTTGCTGTGACCCATACACATCCACGTCTAACCTCATTAAAGAATCAAAACGCAGATGCTTTGTCACTCGTGAGGAGTAAGATGGAATGCCTCTTTTCCAGTAAAAAAGGTTTTCGGTTCTCTACACTCACCATACGAACGAAACACGCAGCGTTAAGCTGCTATTTTACGCTGGTATTCTGTGAGAGCGTGGTACTTCCCCGGTCGAGCCAACCCATTCGCTACAACTATACTACTAATATAGCTGCAGCATGGCTCTACCAATTAATAAGTGTTGATTTTTTTTACAAAATTGACTAAAAATTATTTTTAACGTCAAATTGTTTATTATTATTTTAAAATAAATAAATGTATTGCTACATGACTATTACAAGTACTGTTTTTCATTAACATGCATTATCTATCTGTATATGTATAATAATATACCTGATTTCAGTATACAATAAAAGAATTAACACGTCTAAATAAGTTTCAGTTTCGGATTCGGCTGGAACTGATACCCAGACCGAAGGTTCGTTTTCGGTTTCGGTTTCGGTTTAAAATCCTGTTTCGGTCGGACACTAGTTATAAGTTCGTAGTGTGTATATCTATATTTATGTATCTGTGTGTGTGTGTCTGTGACATCATAACTCCTGAACGGATCAACCGATTTTGATTAAGTTTTGTCGTTTGAAAGTTGTCGTAATCGAGAGTGTTCTGAGGTATGTTTCAAGAAAATATGTTCAGCCGTTGGAACATCATCAGCTTATTTGTTTCGGGGTCTTTTTATTTTTTTTTTCATTTTAGTTACGAGTATATAAACATATTATTACCATTGCATTTATTAATTACATCCTATCAATTGTCCACAGGCCTCTTTCATAAATTGCCTTGTAGGGGGAATATATTTCATAGTTGTTACGTTTGGCAGGCAGGTTAGCAACTGCAGTTTTTTCGTTCTTATTAGGAAGACGCTACTGTCTATCTTCTAGTTAGTTTTCCTCAGTCGCCTCTTATGATACTCAAGGGACGCTATGGTGTAGCACCACCACTACATAATCAACTTAATTACGAACGTGACTATTTTATATATATATATAAAGAGTATAATATAGTTTATATTTCAGTTCCCGAAATAAGCGCCTACAAGATTTAAAGGGATTATAAACACAAATCATCCTTATACAGTTGCCTGGATTAAAAACATTTGATGTCAATCAGTAGAGTTACCACATATCAAAAGCGCATATCTTAAAATCGACATTACTTAATTATGTTAAGCTGTAATAGCCGCATTTCTACTGACTTTGTGGCGAAGTCTTGTTGGAGCATATAAGAACCAATTTAGTTTGACACAGATCTTGCTTAGTTTATGTAACTATATTAATTTGCTTAAATAATTACTATCCGTTTTATAAACATTAAACCCCCACTGGAATATCGTGGTGATATCTTAATATCGGTGAACTCACTTAATAATGTGAAAGTATTTCAAAAAATTTTCAAAGAAATATATTTATAGGTATATAAACTAATTACCACGACTCCGTTTATTCTAATATTCAATAAGTTATTCACTTTATTAATGAAATAACGGTTGCTTAGCTGATACGGCAAACTATGCACGATTATGATCATAAATTGAATTGAAACAATCCGTTTTCTATTGCTCAGAACAATTTGATAATCCAATGATGAACAGCGCTGTTCAATGTAAAAACAAAACGGAGCTCTCTTTTGCAATCATCTCTTAGTAGAAATCTCTCAGTTGGAGTAACTGAACAATCGCTTAAAAGATAAGCATAAGTTACCAATTTTAAACTGACTTCATAAAAGAGGAGGTTTTCAATTCGAGTGTACCATGTTTTTTTTTGTATGTATGTTACACATTATCGTCGCATATTGTAAACCTATTTTGATGATTATTTTTTTACTAAATAGGTTATACTTCACGGGCGGCTTCATACAAATTTGGAGAAAAAAATGCCACCCCTATGGGTAGCAAATAAATAACTTGTTTTTTATCAATTTGAAAACGCTTTTTACTTTTTGTTAAAAGTTATAATTATTACTTATTGCGAAATAATGAAATTTGTCTGCTTTGGAGTATTTGAACTGGAATTTTAGAAGTGAAAATCATTTTCACAAACAGTACCTAATGAAAAGAAAGGTACAATGACATTTATTAGTTAATTTAGTTAATATTTTTTTAATTTATTTTATTGTTTGATTATCTAATTAATTTACTTTGTTTAACTAAGTTAAGTTTTAGCAATATAAATAGGACATTTCTGTAATATATTCGTACACAATTTATTGTTAATGAATAAAGATATTGATTAATTGATTGACAAAATGGTAGCTTGCGGTAAAATATTGATTATTTATGAAATATTTTAAATAGAACTACTTACAAATTATTTTGCTCGTGTAACAAAACTCTATCTATAAATCTATTAGCGAGAGAAAATAATTTCATATTATTATTTTACACGCACACACTAAACGGTTTTAAATCTCAGTAAAATTATAAACCTCAAAAAAACTGTAAATGTATGTTTAATTAGGGAAAATATAATATGGTTATTACACAAAGAAACTTTAGTGGTTGATAATAGATTATTAAACAATTGTTCTAATAAATTTTCAATATGGCGTCTCGCCGATTTAGTTAAAAAAGACAGTGAACCATAGAATAAAAGTGTAATTTCTCAAGTGTCATAAAAATAGAATACCAGTATCTTAGAGTAATTACATGGATTACTCTGATACCGGTATATTCTAAGCCTATAAAATAATATTATGTCAAATGTCATTGATCAAATTACGTAATATTACCACCACGTAGAACAGCTCAGAACAATTTGACATTCCAATTATAAACAGCGTTGTTCAGCGAATGGTGACGTATGTGGAGAGCCTATGCTCTCCACATACGTTTCTTATTTAGAACATTCAATAAAATAAGAGTAATTGAATAGTGATTAAAATCTGGTTGAAATAACTAAAAATACGCTAAAATAGAAAATCTATACAAATAAATAAAATTGAAGTGTCAGTTTGTAATATTAAAATAACAGCTTTTTTTACTCAATGCATATGAATGTATATACGGTACTTATAACAAAACCACAATTTTTTAAATTTTTGTCTGTCTGTCGGTCTGTCTGTCTGTCTGTCTGTTTGTTTCGGCTAATCTCCGAAACGGCCGAACCGATTTCGACGGGACTTTCACTGGCAGATGGCCGATGTTCTAAGGAGTAACTTAGGCTTCTTTTATTTGAGAAAAAGAATAAGGGTTCTGAGCAACATAATTAAATCCCTCAGTTACACGCGGGCAAAGTCGCGGCGCACAGCTAGTAATAAATAATAATATTAAGTAATAATCTACAGTAAAACTTATTCTATATTGAGGTTGTTATAACTGTTTGGTTAATTCCGCGTTAAGATAGAAAATGATGTGTCCTGCCCAGTTTTAAACGGACCTCCCACTCTCACTCAATTGCGTGCACTATACCCGTCGCCGCAAATCCCAGCACTATCACTTACCACAGAGTCTACTTCACCTGAGAACATTTTCTTTCTTTACGCGGAATCAAGCAAACTAAGCCATAAAAACCTCATTATAATGGATTTCCGCAAAGTAACGCCTGATTCTATTATTTATTCTATATTTCAACGACAAAAACAAACCAACAATACGTATTTATTACACATATGATATATGATACTAGTTTATGCAACAGCTGAGTTTTTCAAAACTAACAAAAATGTACTTATATATGTCAGACCAATCAAAAACATGGTAAGAGGCTTTAACTCATGAAATTTAAAATCGTAAGGGTATGAAAAACCGTAAGATCGTAAGGATTAGTAAGAATTGTTGTAGCCAGATAAACATTTTACACCATTTCGAGTAAATTCGTAACAGAAAAATTTGATGTGGTTGAGTTAATTTTCAAGTCCTCACGGCAACCCAATATTAAATAATGGTTAAATATATTAGAGAAATATTAAGGGGTGAGTATCTTTCAAATATGTCAAGTGCACCCGACCTTTAGAACAGCTTGGGGTATCGTTAAATATAGACTTCAAGTAGAGGTCGTATTTTAAATAAAGCATTAATTTTATTACATTTAGTATATTTTCATATTAAGTATTGTTAAATAAGTAAATTGAAGGATAAATAACAACTTTGGATGAAGTTTTCACACTTCTTAAACTTAATATAACTTTTTACTCATAGATATAATAGGCATAGCGACCCCCGAGTTCGATCCCCGCAGGCTCAAATAATATTTTTTTTTATAGAAGAGGGGGCAAACGAGCATCACCTGATGGTAAGTGACTACCGCCGCCCATGAACAACTGCAACACCAGGGGAATCGCAGATGCGTTGCCGGCCTTTTAAAAAGGAGTAGGCTCTTTTCTTGAAGGTCCCTAAGTCGTATCGGTCCGGAAAAATCGCTGGTGGTAATCGATTCCACAAGGAAGTTGTGCGAGGGAGAAAACTTCTTCTGAATCGCACAGTGGTGGACCGCCAATCATCTGGATGATATGGATGGTATCGCAAGTTCTGTCGCGATGTGCAATGGTGAAATTGAGCGGCTGGAATTAGTCCGAACAATTCCTCAGAGCACTCCCCGTGGTAGATGCGATAAAATACGCAAAGAGATGCAACCTCTCTACGCAGTGCCAGTGAGTCAAGCCGATCGGAAAGAACTCGGTCGTCGACGATTCGAACCGCTATATAATATATTTGAAGTTCGCCGACACACACACTGGAGTAGTAGGGGGACTAATACCCTCGTCACTCAAACCAGAAAGTATAAATGAAAGCAAAACCACTTAATAATGCCTTATGGAATTTTAATTAATTTTGCAGGTAAAATATTAATTAATTACGGGTTTGGTTACATGAAGGAAATTTGATTAGGAATTGTTAAAACTCATTTACCCCACAGTCATGTACCCGAGTACATAGAGTACCTTAAAGTAATGGGGGCGCACTAATTAGAGGTTAACTTTGCTTGCCGCATTTTGTATTTTACCTAATTATCATTTTGCAAACGACGCAGAAAGTTACCTACAGCTGAGTGGGGAGAATACGATATACTGCTAATTAGAAAGTTTGTTGTCTTTAAAATACAAATATGTTGTTAAAAATATAAATTTTGGTTTTCTAGTAGATAAAATGTGTAATGAATAAATCCGCCACAGAATCAAGATTACTGACATAGTCTTCCATGTATGTAAGTTTAAATAGTATGGGTTGATATGTCACAGAAGTAGCAACCGCTGGGTTTCAAGTGCAATGAAGTACAAATTGTGTCTGAGCAAACGTAGTGTGAGCGACCATCTGCGCAAGGTGGCTGGTGACAATGCTTCACGTATCCAGTTGTCAGTGACAACTGGATACGTGAAGCAGAAGACCGGGCTAAGCGACGCGTTTTGGGAGAGGTAAACAAGCACTAGACTGGCTGATAATGTTAATAAGCATGATAAATATAGAATTACCTTGTTAACTGTATAACATCAACTCAAAGTGTTTTAGCGGGAACTTTGCCGACGGTGGATTGCTACTTTGTAATTGTTTTAAAGTAGATTTTGATACGCGAAAGTGGTGCAATTTTTTGTGAAATATTTGTAGAAAAGAGGAAACAAGTGTTCCGATTGTAATTTGTATCACAAGGTAATGTACATATTATCTTTAGATTCACATTACATTTTACATTACATTGTTGTCCTTAGGCGCCTTGGGATACTATCGCCATCGACTGGCTCAAGCTGCCATCAAAATCTCTTAAAGCAATATTGTGAATAAGCTTTTAAACAAATTATTATAAAGAATAATTTCCTAATATACTTTATTTTTATGGCCTATAAATAATTGTTCCGGGTCTGGATGTTTGTCCTCGTGCAATTTATGTATGTAAACTGCCTCCACGATACAGGAGAAAATCATAGGGTGGGGGTAACGTTTTTAAAATAAAAATAAACAATACTTAATGTTGGTAAAAATCTATTAGTACGAGTCTATTATCATGATCAAAGACGAGTAAATATTTTCTTCAAACATTATATCAGTTATTGCAATATGGAATTTCTATCATATTTATTATAAAATTCCTTTGAATATTTATCTCTTACCTTTTCCTACCGCCAAATAGTACTCGCACTACTGCGTTCCGGTCTAAAGCGGGTAGGGAACCAGTATAATTACAGTGCCGTGAGACATTCCATCGTGGTCTACAGAAGTTCTTCGTTTGAAGTTGGTTGCCATCAGGTAGCTTGTAAGTCCGTTCGTCACTTTTTTCAGATTTACAAAAATATCACTTATTTTCTTATGCTATAACGAGGTAATGTTTTATATTATATAAAGTATAAAATATTATAATAACATCATCATTATTACAGTTCTTCACAAGTTCACTGCTAAACATAGGCCTCCCCAAGGAATGCCACAAATCGCGGTGCTGAGCCACCTGCATCCATCGACTTCCTGCGTGCCTTCTTTAGTGCCTTCTTTATCTTTATATTTCTATAGCCACTAGATGGAGTAACAAGGTCGTCACTAATTAATGGAATAAATTATTGTGTTCTTTTTTCAATTTATTGCATTGTGTCACATATTGCTTTAAATGGAAAGTGGAGGATCCGTCCTACGACGCCGTCACAAGCAGTGATACTTTATCTAAAATCTACTGGAGATTATGGGAGTAATCTTAGTGTATGGTAGATTAAATTATATTATAGATATTAGCACTAAATAATGAGGTAAAGCAACTTTTTACGAAACATTCTTCTAATTTTATGATAAATAATCAACATAATATTCACAAAATAGCAACGTCAAATGTTTTTGGTTTTATTTTTATTCAAAGTTTAATAATAATTTCCTATCGAAAAAGAGCGCAATTTTAGATTGCTCAGCTCTTTTCTGCAAAATAAAAATTGTATTCACGTGCGCCGCATGTTGTAAAGGTATCTGAAGATCCACCCAGTTGTTGATGGATTTCTGTTTCAACTGCTTTTAAGAGCTTGTAATTGAGGAATTTTTCGATTGCTTTTGAAGAGTCAACTGTGCATTCTGTAATGATGGCATTAATGTGCCTAGGAGCATAAAGCATCCCTCACTAATAAAAAAAAAGTAGATACACAATCAGTAATAAAAATTGTCCTTACCGAATGAGCACCCACTTTTGGGTGCGCTTTTAATTTGTACGTAGCTTTGTGAATACGAGTACAACTTTAACGAATGCATTTAAGGTTGAATTTAGATAAAGGTAAATTGATTTCAACTAGAATTATTTCAAAACATTTTGCCACAGTTTTTAGAAAACTTTTACATGGGATTGTGCATATTTTTTATATTTTATTTATTTATTTACGAGTATCAGATCAAAAAACAAACAATACAGATATATTTATAAGTCTAATTAATATCTAAAAACCACGGAGGTTTAACTTGATGCTAAATAATTGAGTTTAAGTCAGCATATTATGTACATAACAAACAGTCTAACTAAGTAGTCAGGTATGTGAGTAGGTAGTAGGTATAGTAAGAATATAAATACTAAGAAGGTAAGTTAACAACTTAGTTAAAGTCAGTAGTAGCTAGGTAAAAGTAAGAGTTAGGCAGGTAGGTATGTTATTATTTAGTAAGTGGATATAGTAGGTAATTATAATTTAGATAGGAAAAAGCTTTTGAGTTTTTTTTTATAAGATAAGGGTGACAAACGAGCACACAGTCCACCTGATGGTAAGTGGTTGCTGCGGCCCATAGACATCTACATCTATCCTCTATTACAAATTAAAATGCAAATGCGTTGTCACCCGTGAGGACTAAGATGGGTTGCCTCATTTCCAGTAAAACGGGCCTCCGGCCACCTGCACTCACCAAGCGAAACGCAGAGGTAAACCTCTACTTCACGCTGGTATTCTGTGAGGTCGTGGTACCATCCCGGTTCGAGCCGACCCATCCGTGCGACAGCAAAAGCTGCCGCGTGGCTCTACCACTGTTAAAAATGTTTTCATTACATCGAAAAGTAAGTTATTTATTAAATGCGGTACCTGATAAGCGGCCATTTAAGTTTGTTATTAGTGATCGATGGCTCATAGTCACATTTTAATTCATGTTCATTACAGCTATCAAACGTCCACTGTAGAACATAAGCATACAGTATATATGTTTAATTGTATTGTCTTATAGAGGGATATATCGTAATAATTGCCACGTTTGGCTTAGGAAGGAAAATGCTATTACTGCCCAACTTCCGTTTCATTTCGATCTGTCGCCTTGACACACACGGAGTTATAATGGAAGAGTAGATTCTCTTACGCCGCCATAATAAGGCATATATCAATACAGTCCCATATCCAGTCGTGCACCTCATCCAGTTGTGTCGAATATCCATCCCATCAGTATATAAAAAATTAAGGAAATAGATAATGCGTGTGATGTATCCTGTCCCGCGCAGATGGCTGTGACGCTATGACCGAAATTCGGTCTGGAGGACATCATTTCAAATGTAATAGGAGACAAAAATTTACAAAAATATCATATTTTTTTTTGGATTATTGGTTTAATTATTATATATTGATAAATAGTTACTTCTTGATACAAATAAAATAATAATTAAACTAACCTTGTACATATTTTACGTAGGTACATTAAATAGGAAAATCAAACTATAAAAACAATACTACGAGTGCTATAAGGTGCAAGACATAGTGTGTGGATATATTAAAAGCCCCAACTTCAGATGTCAGATGTATAATTTTTTTCCTTTATTTATGTTTATCGTTTAAAGTCGTTTAAGTTAGACGTGGTAGAGCCATGCTTCAGCTATATTAGTGCTGTAGTTGTAGCACGAATGGGTTGGCTCGACCGGGGAAGGACCACGCTCTCACAGAATACCAGCGCAAAATAGCAGCTGAATGCCGCTGTGTTTCGTATGGTGAGTGTAGAGAACTGGAGACCTATTTTATTGGAAACGAGGCATTCCATCTTGTCCTCACGGGTGACAAGGCGTCTACATTTCGATTCGTAATCGAGGATAAATATAAATGTCTATGGGCCACAGCTACCACTTATCATTAGTCCCATATAAATTTGATCAAGTTCTGACCAGTAGGTTTTGAGTTATCCTTAATAATTTATATTGAAGTCAATTGTAATTTTTTTATTTTATCAGTTGTTTTAAATTATAATGGATATTCCGTGTAGTAAATACCCTGTTTAATAACACATAGCTGAAGTGAAGAATCGACGCTCCGGGAAGTCTGCAGTCTGTGAATACGTACAGGATCGCCCCCGTCACTACATTAGATTTGATAGACCACAAATCCTCGCTAAAGAACACCGATTCCTTCCAAGGATGATTTGCGAGGCTATTGAAATCAAAAAACATCCTAATTTCAATAGAGAAGATGGCTGGGTGCTACCATCTGCTTATGATCCCATAATTAATAAAATTAAATCCCAACCCAAGCATACAACTGTAAGACTTCATGATACTGTAAGTTCATACTGCGTAGATCGGAACAAAAATTAATAATTTTTAATCTGGAGGTAGCCGTGGTTAACTATGACATTGGGACGTCATACACCTCAGTCCCCCTCGTGACCATGGATGCTGTAAAGTGCTCGAAACGTCGAGAGTATAAAATAAGTTAATATACGCGATAAAATCCGTAAAATTAGTTTTATTTGAATGTGTAGTGTTCGCGTAAATATAAGAAATCATCACTTTGTACAGTTTAATTTGGTTAGTGGTTTGACAAATTAATGTAAAATATTAAAATCTTATAATTAAATAAAGATAGGGAGTGTCTTTTCAACCAGCCTGTGTATACCGATGAATTGAGAGCTTATAAATGAGGCGATTTTTAAAGCCTTCGAAAAAGGAGAAGTTTTTAAAGACATTTAAGAATATAATCGAATTGATAATATTTTCTTTTAGGAGACGGCTGAGACTATATTCATCACAGTAATAAGATATAAGCCGCACTTCCAACTTTTTCGCGAGAAGCTGCCATAAAAAAGGGTCGCGTGAGCTCCACCATTAATTAAGTGCGTGAATAGAACTCGATGACGGTGTGCGGGTGCGAGGCGACGTTGTCGGCTCAGGTTTGAATGATGATAATGGATAGGCTTTGCGTATGAGAATTATGACTCACACCTGAATGAATGTACGCTTTTTAAGATGTTTGGGGCTCGAAAATATTTCTTTATTAGAAGTAAAATTTTCAAAGATAATAAGAAAGAATGGAAAAAGCTTGTTTATTTAGTAATCATCATTCGTTATCATCATAGTATATTTACAACCAAAGCACATTTAAAATTTAGTAAATAACATAATAATAAAAAAGAGTTGTAGCAGTTCGGGGCCTGATATCGCTCGTTATATACGCAAGTACAAAATAAGACAAGATAAATACTCGTATATAACAGAAATATTCCTTTTAAATAAATAATTTCCAACACACTAACTAACAAAAATATGAATTGGCATTATTTTTATTATTATATCCTTTATTATTTCTCCAATTAATATCGTTTTTATAATTAAATAGTTAGATAGGTAACATAAAATAATATTAAATTAGTTATAACATTTCAGTTACCATAATTTCGAACTATAGAAGCGTAAACAGCATAAGAATATTACCAATAAAGAATAGTACCAATATTAAGACTTGTTTTTGAATTTGGAACATTATTTGAAAACATTTTATAAACCCAACTGCGTGAAATTAATCGGCTACAGCTACATTACTATTGCAAGGATCTGCTCTGCGCTTTCTAGCACGCCGTTCTAGTATAATGAAAGAGTAATTCTTCTTATCTTGCAAATCTTTAACGGTGCAGCAACAGATTTATCAAGTGTAAAGAGAAAGAAACAGTCGTAGTTAGCCTGGGCTTCCTTCGGCTTTTGAATATAAAGCACCCGAAACGTCGGTCATTTTTGTTTGTTTGTTACTCTTTTTCTATAAAAAACAGATAACATGATATTTGATGGAATTTTATTTTTAAACCTTATGTACATTTAATTTGGCTGTGTTTGTTTACTGGGGGAGTTATATCCGGGATGAAAACGCTTGTAAAACACAAAGCTTCTCACGTTTTTGTGAGCTTGTTTCAAGACGGGATCAAAGATTTATATGGGGCTTATTTATCAAGGAAGTTTCTTGCCAAGAATCTAATTACTTAAACAAGCCATTTTATTATGTTTGGCGAATGTTAGCTTTTCTTTTCTTTTTTGTGACGAATGAGCGTATAGTAAATGTGATCGGATGGTGTCCACTGCAACCTATGGATACCTGCAACAACCTTTTAAGAAGTCCATGGATGGTTGACACCACGGAGTACTAAGATGGGACCGCTTTACAGTCAGTAATCATACTTGTTTTCTTCCTTTCAAATCAGCAGACATTACCTGTCGGTAGATATATGATAATACGCGAAGTTTGCGTAAAATTACATACTTATACACTCATGGACAAATTTCGAGGAACTGAAAGAAACGTTTTTTTTACGTGGTAGAGCCATGCTGCAGCTATATAATTGGTATGGTTCTAGCACGAATGCGTCGGCTCGACCAGAGAAAGACCACGCTCTCACAGAATACCAGCGTAAAATGGCAGCTTGACACTGCTGTGTTTCGTATGGTGAGTGTAGAGAATCGGAGACAGAGGAGGAGGAAAAGATACATTCCATCTTAGTCCTTACGGGTGACGACGCATCTGCATTCTGATTCTTTATTGAAGATAAATGTGGATGTCTGTGAGTCACAGCAACCACTTACCACCAGGTGGACTGTGTACTCGTTTGTCACCCTATCCTATAAAAAAAGCTTAATTCTCCTGTTATCGTGCGCATTAGCTACAAACATTAGTAAATGCTTTTAAAAAAATGAAAAATTTGGGAAAGTTTTTTTTGAATTTCATTTGTTTTTATGTAATTATTGAGAAATATTGTGTTCTTCGATACTGCGAAAACTTAAACGGGCAAGTTTAAATAAGTAATTGAAATCAGGTAACATTTTTGAACGAAGTTCCTTATCGGACGGTATGGGTTTGGCGGATGGGAGCTAGGTGACAAAAGTGTAAGATTTTTTCGTCACTACCCCTTGCGTCATAGTGTAGACGGCCTTGGCGGCGAAATAAGCAAGTGAGATGGAATAATATTCATCTCCCTCGCACTTTTTCTTATCTTGCCATGAACGAAATATTATTTTATTTCAAATGACGCTTAATTTTAATAGGCGCTACTAATTAATTTATTTGTATTTGTTAATCAATAATATAATACCTACGTTTATCAATAATAATATACTACGCAAGGAACTTCGTTCCAACCGAGTGTTCCACGAAACTCACGCATTTTTTATTAATTTTTTCATTTTATATTAGATGGCTTAAAACAAGAAATATTAATCTACGCTCAAAGAAAAGTCAAACTAAAGTTTAATTTTGAAAATTACGTTTTACACAAACATTAGCTGTAACATTTATCTTAAAAATTATCCGTTTATTTACATCAATAAATCATTTTTATTAGGAAACTTTCTTAGCTCGAGGAAAATTTGGTGCTGGCACTTTATTCCATGTGACTAGACTTTGTGAATCTTTGTAAGGACATAATTATTTGTATCACGGTTAAATTTCGTACCAAGTGGTACCATTTGTGAAACGTTATTGACGTTGAATTAGAACCAAAAGATGATCTTTTGTTAAACTTTATTTAAAGGAACGATACTCGCTTGACTAATGGAATCCTGACAAGTGAAAATTGGATATTCGCTTCAAATTAATGACAACATTAATTTATACTTGGTAAATTATTTAGTATGATTACTTTTCTGAAATATAAACGTGTGTAGTAGTGTTTACCTAGCATATCCTTTTTGAAGAACTCCAATATAATGAAATATTTTTTCCATAAATATTAGCTTTATGGAAAAAATTATTTAGCTATTATATCCTGGGAAGATTCTTGACAATTTAAGTTATATTAGATTTCTATGTTATTATTTTTGTTGCTTATTTTTGTGGATGCGTTGTTTTTGTATTTATTTAATACTAGCTGTTCCCCGCGACATCGCCGGCGTGTTATTTGGGGTTTTAATTTGTTTGCGCAGAACCCTAATTCTTTTTCTAAAATGAAAGTAGTCTAACTTACTCCTTTGACATCAGCTATCTGCCAGTGCAAATTCCGTCAAAATCGGTCCAGCCGTTTCGGAGATCAGCCGGAACAAACAGGCAGACAGACGGACGGACAGACAAATCTTTAAAAATTGTATTTTTATTATTAGTACCGTATATATTTTAATATGCACTTAGTAATACAGCTTTTTATATTATATTTTATTAATATATATATTTTGACATTGCAAACAGACACTTAAATTTTATTTATTAATATAGGTATGATCTAAACTTAAAGTGTATTTATGTTTTAGTAACCACGCTTGGCATACAAGCAGGCAACCGCTCTATTTTTATACTTTATTAGACTGTTATCAGGTAGATGCTGCTGCCCATCGTCTGTTTCAGTTTCCCTCTGTCACCTCCTAAAACACCCACGTGATGCAATAGTAAATAATCTTACATCACCCCTACAGTAACCAGTGTGTGTTGTCAGACTCACGGAAGTGAAACGTGGTTCTTCACTGCTAGCTATATGTGTGAGCTAAATGTTTCTTAGCGTGCGATGCAAAGGGCTAATATGCTCGAAATTTCTCTGCGCGATAAAAGCCGCAACGAAGATCTCCACAGAAAAACAAAAGTGACTGGCATAGCCCAAGGGATCAGTTAGCAGAAGTGGCAATGACCTGGCCATATAGCTCGAAGAACTGAAAACAGATCGCGAAGAAAGTTTCTCCAGTGGCGCTGGAATGAAAAGTGCAGTGTAGATGAAGTGAAGAACTGATTAAACAGGAAGGTACTCGATGGATACCGGTGGTCCAGGACCGTGCTTTGTGATAATCTATAGGAGAAGCCTATGTTCAACAGCGAAATTGTGATGGGCTGTAGTGATGGTGATAGTGATATAAAAAACAGGATTTCTAAACAAATTTTCTCTTGCTCGTTTTACATTCCAGTTTTTAGGTAAAATTTTATGTGCGAAAAAATACGCTTTATTATTACTGACTATTCCAGTGTAAGATTGGACAGAGAGAACTTTGAATGAAATTTTGGTAAAACGGTACAACGCTAATCTAATTGAGGCCTGACATGCGATCGTAATTGTTCCAGACTTTTGTGCTACGATGATTTATCGTCGTTATCTCTCAACATGAACAATTTTTTGAATTTAGAATTGTATGATTTTGCCCTAAAATATTTCACAGCTGAACATGTGCCTTTCTAAGATGAATAGTGGTAGAGCCACGCGGCAGCTTTTGCTGTCGCACGGATGGGCCGGCTCGAACCGGGGTGGTACCACGACCTCACAGAAAACCAGCGTGAAGTAGAGATTTACCTCTGCGTTTCGCTTGGTGAGTGCAGGTGGCCGGAGGCCCTTTTTACTGGAAATGAGGCATTCCATCTTAGTCCTCACGGGTGACAACGCATCTACATTTTGGTTTGTAATAGAGGATAGATGTAGATGTCTATGGGCCGCAGCAACCACTTACCATCAGGTGGACTGTGTGCTCGTTTGTCACCCTTTTCCTATAAAAAAAAATGCCTTAAGATTAGGAATAGCGGTACGTCAGCAGCCTCCCCTTTTTGACCGTGCTAACTATCGTTGTTGTGGAGAATTTTCATTTATTCTATAGGTTCAATGCTATCTTTTTTATATGATAGGGTGACAAATGAGCACGCAGTCCACCTGATGGTAAGTAGTTAATGTGGTAGATATCTACACCTATCCGCGTTTGCGAATTAAAATGCAGATGCGTTGTCACCCGTGAGGACTAAGATGGAATGCCCCTTTTCCAGTAAAAATGGTCTCCGGTTCTCTACACTAACCATATGAAACATAGCAGTGTTAAGCTACTATTTTACGCTGTGAGAGCGCGGTCCTTCCCCGATCGAACAGACCTATTCGTGCTACAACTATGCAACTAATATAGCTGCAGCATGGCTCTACCACGTATTTAAAATCTATCTATTGTCACAAATTCTGTTGGCATTTTTCATTATAACCACATGACGATAGAAAAATAATACAACAAATACCATCTAGATTACTTGTAACAGTCCAAAATAAATAATATGAAAATTAAAAAAAATCCTTGTAAATTCCCTTGTTGATAATACGGCACAGAATCGTTGCCACTGACGAAGAAATGAATATTGTATTGCCTTAAAGTCAGTAATTATGCATTACTACAAATTGGGTTATTAACTTGTATCAAACCGGAACATAGCCATATTAACTAGGATGTTATTTAAAAACTTGAATGAAATGTTTAATTCTTCAATTCCGATTTTAATAACGATGAGATTATTAGTTTATTCAATTTAGAAATTAAATAACAAAACCGGCCTTGTGCGTGTTGGGCCACACAGAATGTAAATGTAGGGTTCCGTAGTTGTTCGTCACAATACGTAAAGGGTATTGTCCATTTTTGGCTTAACGTGGACAAGTTGTTCTGTAATAAGTATTTTTACGAAAAAACATAATTAAATCTAAAATGAATATATTTTTAATTGTCGTCGTAGGAAAGTAAATGTAAAAATAAGTCTTTTAATAAGTATTTAAGCCGATTGAGTTAATAAAGCGTCGCCATTTTTTGGTTGGAGGCAGATTCTGAGTTGCTACATTAATATTAATTGTGATTACCGTCTTCATAATCGATTATTTAAATAATCGATTTCTAAACCAGAAGTAAAAAAAATGTATTTTCTTCAAAATGTGGAATCAAGTGATTTTGAGGAGGTTTTATTATATTTATTTTCCTTTAATTACATAAAATACAAACAAAACACTCATCGTTTTTGGCCTGCAAATCATTTTACATCCGATTATAATATTAGTTCGGTTGTTGTCAAATCGATTTTTTTTTATTACCTGGCAGCCCCGATTGTCAATAGTGACATTTATGCAGTGGATAAAAAAAAACATTCACTTTGCCTCCGTGTATTGTGAATGTTCTTTCGGTTACTTTTGCGTAGTATTTTGTTTTTTTTTTGTAATGGACTCCGATATTGCTCCAATTGAAGACTCGGCTTTACCCTTGGACTCTGAATCTGCTCACGACGATGACCCTGGCGCTATTTTGTTAAACGTTGAACCGGCTTTAAATGACAACCTTGGTATAAACACTGATGCTCCTGCGTACAATTTTATTGCCCCTAGTAGAAATGAGGAATCAATGCGATGAGTCAATTGCGGCATTGATATTATGCATCGCAGGAAACGCTCTCTGGAACCCGTTGAAATACTATCAGTAATTCGACAATGGACTGCTCCACAAGTGGTAAGCTAATGTTCTATTTAATACTATTAAAATAATCTTTTCTATTATCCATACAAACTGAATAAAAATAAATACTCATGTTTTATTTGCAGGTTACAGCCCAGAGCTTGGTTTGTCATTCTTGTTGGATGTTGGCTTTCAACAACTCAGTGGTTCAAGAAAGTGAACAAAGCACAAGAAGTGGTCATCAACGACAATTATGTGTTAATTGTGGATGTTCAATACTACATAGTAGATATCATGTTCTGCATACAAATTCCGAAAGAGAAACACACATAAGAAATGTAATTAGCGAGTGGATATCACCACGGCAGGTACAGTCAGATATTTTTATGTATTTTATGCTTGAGTTTAGAATATATGAGATGGGAAATACAATAAAGAAATGTACTCTTTAGAAACATTGATCTGTTTATTGAAAAGTTGTTTCATCCTTTCGTTATAAGAGTGTAATATGCTCTTTGTATGTCACATATCTTCAACTAATGAATAATATATTATTAATGAATATATTATTATGATTTATTTGTTGAAATGTAATACATTATGCATGTGCAATAAAAAAAGATGTCAGTTTGTGTTCCAACACCACTAATTACGAATTAAATTGTTTTAGGTTCATGGATCCAATCGCATCTGCCATCCATGTTGGCAACCAGCTGATAGAGCATCAGTTTCTGCTTTAATATCTGCAAATGTACCAGTGTCGACAGAAACAATAACCTTACCGGATTACACTCGAGCACTTGATACACAAGCATATTGTTTTTGTCCAGATTGTGACTCACCACAGTGACTCACTATCCCAACACGGCTAAGGGTAAAGTTGTTTATTGATTTTAATTTTTATGTGCCAAAAAACAGCAGAATATGTGGGTTTCATTTAAGGGACAATAATTGGGCTGAAGTTTTATCAAACATTTCTCATCCTAACCAATTAATTTATGATTCGGAATAAATATCATTAAAACATAAAATATTTGTTTTATTTTTCCATTTAAACAACCTCAGGATGTGTTACTACTGCCTTAAAAGAAAGACAATATCTTACTAATAGAGGCAAATATTTTATTTTGGAAAAGAGATAATCATAATTGTAAATTTTTTCAGCGACAAGTTTTAGCATAAGACATGCTAAAAATGAACCACTTTTACACTCTCCTGCAACTTTATTACTGTAATTCCTTTCTTTGAGGTATATACTATTAAAAACCACAGTCATCAAACATTATAGGTGATGTTCATGTTGAGCCGAATTACCCTAACAAACTGAGCAATGCCCTTTAGAAGGGATATTCTTGATACTATGAGCTTATTAAGTTAGTTCGCGGTATGGCCGCTATAACGACTAAAAATAGGAGCAAATAAGATGATGGTCACTGAAGGTCTTACTTTCCAAGCAATCTTATATAAGGAGTATTCAAAAAAATATTAAAAATATTTTTGGTTTTGAAAACAATACAATCGACATTAACTTCACATGCCAAGTTCGTACAAAAATGGTCATAGTATTCTATCCATCTATTAGTTTCCAGCAGTGCAACCTTATGATATACATGAATCTAACGAAACTTCCCGAAAACCGCCACTTCCCTAAACTATCCTTAAGGTCGCCTGCGTAAACCAAGAGTAAGACTGCGAATGAAACTGTAGGCCTACAATATCTATTAACTGAAAAATAAGCGAAAGTGGAATTTTAGGATTGGTGTCAAGGCGATCTATCCTATATGCCTACCCCGCATAGGATAACTAGTAGTAATACATAAGTCGATTTCTTTAAATAATATTAATTTTTACTGTTTACAATAACACTACAAAGTTGTGATAGTTCTCTTTTGAATCGTGGATATTTTTTTACATTACCAAAAACAGCGGTTTACTTGGTAGGGGGGGGGGGGGGGGCTGACTAATAAAAATACCACTTTAAAGCTTAATATTTCGCAAACAGACTCTGGAATCGAAAAAATGTTGTTCCATACCCCCAATATTTTTAAAAGAGCTCTCCAACGATACCACACATGATGGAATAAACGGGAAAAAGTCACCTGTATGGGAGGTACCAAAAAAAATGTTTTTTAATATTTTATTTAACAACTTTTTAGGCGTAAATTATACCTATAACTAAGTCAAATTACAGCTGTTTAGCACCTAGGAGCACTAAGTAAAACCGTGGATGGATGGACGGGCGGAGTTAGTGAAATTATAAAGGTTCCTTGTTATTTTACTACGGAACCCTAAAAACCATAAAGTGACAGTGTAAAAATATCCACTACCTTATATCATCCATGGGTGTCAAAGAGGTGACATAGGGACACAAACCAGGAAATGGACATCATCATCTTCCCGATAACAACTCAAACATCTACAATTAATCAAGATACACCATTATCTCGAAAAGGACGGAACGGGCCATGGTAAAAAACCGCAACCGCTTTTCTCTTCGTTCAAGAACGGCTAATTCTTCTGCTTCTTTATCGGTCTGTTAAAATCCACAAATGGGCAGCATGATAAACTAGCCTTTCTCGTTGTAGGGGGTAACTGCCTTTATCATCTCGCTTGGCAGGCCGATTGACGACGTGGGTACCAGAGTTTTCACTCCTTAGACGTTGCTGCTCCTCGCTGATCTTTGTATTTTACGGTTATTTCACCAGTTAACGCAATTCATAAAATGTTTTTGGCATAACATCCCCTATTAGCCGTATATGCACCCACCATACGAAATGGGGTCACAATGTTACGTCACAATGACTTCAACGTTTTATATTACTTTAAGTTATACTGTTACGGTACATACAACGTGTCCCAAAATTCAACGATAAGCCAACACCGGAGGATAGACCTGCCCCGGACTAATCGGGGAAAAAAAGAAAAAATATATCCCAATTATATTTTAAGTTATATAAAAAAAATGAAATTCTTCAGAAATTGAGACCGTTTATGATATTTTTCACTGCCATGACCACAATTTTTTTTATATTTTTTTCTTTTTTTTTTATAGGCAACCTGAATAGTACTGCTACCACAATTCTTAAAAACTCCAGAATAACTCTTGTTTTATCACGAAAATTAATGAAACTTATTTTATTCCCTAAATTTTTTGAAGACTTTTACTTTTAACCAAATTTAACTTATCGTGGTGTAAAAAAAAAAGTATGAACACTAGTATGGCAAGTTTTTTTTAAAAATTGACGCAACTAACCAACATTCCAAAATGGTATAATACTCTAGGAAAACAAGTTATAAAAAAATATGGGCCTATTATTTCTTAACAGGGGCCAAATGACGGTCGGGTGTAATAAAAGTATTAGTTCTTGAAAAATGTTTAATATTTCAAAACAAATGGTACAAACAGTTTCACGTGTAATTTATTAAGTTATTAACATTATAGCAAATGTTCGAACTGTTTGCCACCAGCATTAATACATGAACGACATCGCCTTAAAAATGATCGTTTTATTTGTCTTGCATATCTTCTGCTATTAATGTAATCAGCAGCCTGAGTGATATTTCGACGAAGCTCTCCAATGTCACAATGGGTTTTGAGTAGACCCTGTTTTTAAGACAACCCCAATAGAAGAAATCCAGGGGGTTCGAATCGGGTGAACGGGGTGGCCATAAGATAGGACGAAGTCGCCCGATCCAACGCCCTGGATACTCTTGATTTTAATATTCTCGCACAGGACGGGCATAATGTGCTGGGCAACCATCATTTTGGAACCACATGTTTTGAAGATCACTTAAGGGCACGTCGGTTAACAATTCTTGCAAGTCATTTTGTAAAAAGTTTAAATAACTATTGCCATCTAAGTTTCCTTGTAACTCAAAGGGCCCAATTACTTTTCCATTTAATATGCCGGTCCATAGGTTAACCTTGAATTGATATTAGGATTTGTCTTGTCTCATCAAGTGTGGATTTTCATTACTCCAACTATGTAGGTTGTAAAGATTTAAATACCCATCTTTCTTGCACGTTGTTTCATCCGACCATAGAATTTTGTCTAGGAAGTGGGGATCTTCACTGTGCAAAAACTGAAGTTAGCCGGGCTAACTGTGACATCGGGACGTCAAACATCTCAGTCCCCCCGTGACCATGGGTTGCTGTAAAGCACCCGAAACGTGGGGAATTAAAATAGTAAATTAAACATAGAAAAAAATAGTTTAAATCAATGTGTAGTGTACGCGTAAATATAAGAAGTCATTATAATATAAGGTATTGTCATTTTGTTATGATTCTGGGATCAAAAGAAATATTTTCTCTCTTTCGTTCAATTTGACGAATATTTGTTACTGTTTATATTGTCGACATATCATTTCGCGGCTGCTATATTAACTCATATAAATATTTTCTCAATTACACGTTTATATTAAAATGTGCGATGTCGTGGCTATTAAACGCTCCGCGCACGTAGCGTAGTTACGGATTTCATAAAACTTGTTTTATTCGCAACCGTAAAAGAGACATTATATTATATCGTTCCCTAGACGCACGCAACGCAGTGATTTCTTTACAATGCCGGTTTTATTACTCCCCACATATAAATATATACACGTTTTTAAATTAAACTGCAGCCAAAATGATACTTCGACAGTGAAATTACATTTTATATTATGTTAAGTAACAGTAAAATTAAAGCCTATAACGCGACGCACTGCTGAACACAAACCTCCTCTCATTGTTGAGAACCCGCTGATCCACCGCATTGCTCTAATGCTTGTTGGCAAACTTCACATGCTCTCGAAATATTTTATTGCTCGGATATGCAGGTTTCCTCACAAGATTTTATCATTACAGCGGAATATCCGGATAATCAACTCTTAAAATTGCAAATGACAATTTAATTGGTGATGGTGGGGATCGAATTCAGCTTGTTTATGGGGAGCTTTTAGCCTCTGAGGTCAGTTAATATTTAGTTTTTCAATTTTTCTTTTTCATTAATTATGATCTTGCCATAGATTTATCTATGGATCTTGCCAATAAATATACAATTTGTCAATGAATATATTTGTTGACAAGGAGACGGTCCAAAATTGTATGAAGCGTAGGTAAGCGTAGGTGTACTAGTATGGAAATAAATTAAAATAAAATATTAAACTACTTTTAATCATTCAAATCCACGAATTTGCCTTAATTTCAGTGCAATTAATATTTTATTGCAATAAATATCCAATAAATGCAACACTAATGGCGGATTGATGTCATTTTGATTTGACATTAGCTGTCATCTCTGAAATATACCAGTACTCTTGGGTAGAATCTACTAGTTAGTTTGTGATATACTCATATCACCTATAGCCTATCAGGTAGATTTATTATGTAAAATAGCTAAAATGTCTCGACACTAGTAGGAAAGTAGGGCAAAAAAGTTGTATTTTTTGATCAAAACACGAATAAAGTATATTATAGATTGTGTATGTGCTTTTTTGGTCTTAAAACAACTAACGTTCTTGTTGGTATTTGCATATCATAAATGCAGTTCAGGAGAAAACAAATGTAAAAAGCACTACCTAATTCCAGACTAGAAGATTGTTGAAATAAATCAACGGTGCCTACGCACAAAATTATTTCATTGCATTCATTAGAGTGTACTAATGCACACTTCACCTCAATTTAGTGCAAGATAGCTCAAAGCCAAGATTATATGTTAATAGAGGGTAACTCCGTTTCTCTACCCTAAAAAATCCACCCTGAGATACTTCTTTATTGCACTAATCTTATAGAATATATTTAACTTATTTTACCTTAGAGTGGCTGTTTTAAGGTGGATAAACAGAATAATCCTCAATACTAATTTCTGTTCAGGTATATGTGTCTATCTGGGCTGCTGATGTGCTAGGGTACAATCATAGATAATATAATTTATTTGTTATAATATGGTACATTACAGTTATTATAAAAGAATTGGCATCCTAAATATTCTGCCGTTTCCGGCGTACAAATATTTTCAAATAACAGGTCTTCAGCGTGTCAGAGTATGCCTTGAGCCTTGACAGACATTTGAGGCCGGTGCGGTTATAGAATTTTGATACCGAGCCCAACACAAATACCAGACAACGGTCATTATCTGTGCACAGCAACCTACTGTCTGTTGTCCAGAAGAGCAACTGCAACAATAACCTGCAATCATCTCATCCAAGCTTGTCCCTTGTCTCGCCAACAGTATATAATATGTATAATAAGCTCTGACCGAGTGATGGCGAGTCTTGTTGGGATGATATTAATTGGGTCACAATTTATCTGCTACCCAGTCTTCGTTGATACCAAACATAAAATATACTGATAGTATTGGCATTAGGGCGCTGGAGCTCCTTTTCAAGATTTGTGCCGACATATAATTCTTGTAATACGTTTGCAAAACATTGTGGACATATAGGTGCATTTTCATCCATCTAGAACAAAAGAATCTTATTTTAATAAACTATCTATATTGCAGAAACGCATTTTAAAGAGTGCAACATGTTTTAACAGGTGAATTGAAAGATAATTACATCATATTAATATTTTGCAGCCCTTATGAACTTATGTAGAAACTAATAATTATTAACAGACTACAGAAGCATGTCATTCAAATGCGTTTAATAGCTTAAGGAAACATCTTTCTCTAGTACATACCTGCTTACTGATTCAAAATGTGATTCTACAGAATACAGATGTCCGATATCAACTAAAACGTAAATCATTAAGTCCAAAAACATAAGTAGAGTCAAACAAGTAGAGAGAAATAAATAAAAATATCATTTGACAGAAATAACATTTGACAAATAACCGTGTCGTTTTTACGTTTTTATGATTGGAATGGCACCATCTTGTAAAACCATCAGAAACTTGGGATTGCATTTTTATGTTTTGCAAGTTATTTATTTTGATTTATTATCTCATTTTATTTTTAACAAAATCCCTGAATTTTTCTCTTTTTTATCGCCTAGTCTATGTACAACATAGACTAGGCCAGAAATGGACCGTCTCCTTTCGGTTGTCTAATTTCGAAGATATGTTGACAGTATCCATGCAACTTAACAACTTCTAAGGTGAGGGAAGGAATTAACCTCGAAACACTGTCTTAGCACCATCTATACATTGGTTTAAAAATAAAATACTTTATTTTTCTCCCTTAAGGCTAGAACTTTTCTTCAAATATAAATGAAACTTGAAATATGGTGTTTATAATAAAAAAGAATTATTAATTCGCAAGTGGCGAAGATGAAGAAGAGAAGAAGCAAAAAACACAGTCTAATTGAGAAAATTCATTTTATTTGAAATCGGTCAGAAATAAAGTGAACACTGTCGAATTCGTAATCTTCGCCCTTGAAGAGCTCTCTAGAGTATCAAAATGATAAAAACAAAATAGGTAATTTATTTTATTAGTTTTTCGTAGGTATAAATTTAGTTATGCAATCCAATGTGATGTATATAGCCGTTAGGTAACAGCGCCGAAGATAAAATTTGTTCCTTCTTGAATTTCTTTGCAAAGCCTCATAGCGCGAATAATCGTGAGTACAATATTGTAAATAATTGATTACAGAATTACAGAAGCTGATAGACTAAAATAATCATCGCTAGTAACAGCAAATCATATCTTTTTCTATTTTAAATTGTGTTATGGTACAAATGAAATTCTCTCATATTCCATTGCCTAGAGATAAATTGTGCCGTATATATAACTATAAAACAGCTAAATTTGAAAAGCAACTTCCACAATTTTAGCTTTAGCCACATTATAAGTATTTATCGTTTTCATGCGATGCTGCGGAATTGCTGCGCATTGCAGTTCATTGACTTTATTGCAACATTTAAATATATAGGTCAAACTATTAGCTTTAGTGTTTTGTCTGATATAGCCTGAAATAAAATTCTTCGTGACTTATTTGATAGGATTATATACGTTTATAGATATATTATGTCTAGGTTAGCTTCACAATACATAACGTTTTAGAATACGAATAGACTAGACTACGAATATTTATAATGATATATAATGAATATATATAGAATAGACTACGAATGATCATGAATTCAGTAAATTTCTCTATTCTCCCGCTTGGGCCCACGCATTCTAATATTAACACTGCTGATTCATGGTTAGATTTGATTATCGTTTCGTCTACTGAACATGTTGTAAATCATGGGCAGTTTCCGGCTTCTGGCTTCTCGCGGCATGATTTTTTATTTATTACCTATCGAATCAAATCGCCAAAAGTTACCGCACCTGTTTTGCGCCTGCGTAGCTTTGCGACTATGGATGTGGAGTTATTGAAAAGGAAGGCTGCCTCAATTGACTGGTCAGATATTTTTTATACATCTGATGTAAATCATATGGTAGAGACACTGACTAGTAATATCCTTCAGTTATTCGATGCAGTAGCCCCGATACGCAATGTAAAGGTCAAGCGCCCTCCAGCACCGTGGATGGACAGTGATATCCGTAAAGCAATGGCAAAACGTGATCGGGCTTTTGTAAGATTTAAAAACAATCGCTGTGATGCCAACTGGAATATATATAAAGCTACCAGAAACAAATGCAATCAGATGGTTCGAGCTGCAAAACGCCGACATATTCATAAGAACATTTTAACCTCTTCGCCAGCCGGCATTTGGAAGTTTCTCAATTCACTTGGGTTAGGTAAACAAAGGAATTGCCCTGATATAGGGGCAATATCTCTCAATGATCTTAATAAGCACTTCTCCTCGGCACCTATAGTCGACAACTCAACTAAATATAAAACCATTTCACTCATCTCATCCCTTCCTAAAATCGATGCAAACTGCTTTGCTTTTTCTCCAATAACTGATGAAGATGTTCGTAAAATTATTTTTTCCATTAAATCTAAAGCAGCTGGCTATGATGATGTGAGTAGAAATATGATTATTCCCGTAATTGATTACATTCTCCCAATCATTACCCACATCATTAATTTTTCTTTTTCTACTGGGGTTTTTCCATCTTTTTGGCGTAAAGCGTTTGTTCTTCCTCTCCCCAAGTTAAATAATCCCACTTCTTTAAGCCATTTTAGACCAATTTCTATACTTCCCTTTCTTTCAAAGATTTTAGAATCAGCTGCACACAAACAGCTATCCAGCTACATATATAAAAATAAACTTCTTAGTCCCTTACAATCTGGTTTTCGTCCCGGACATAGTACAACCACAGCTCTCCTTAAAGTTCTCGAGGACGTACGAAAGGGTATGGAGGAGTCAAAAGTAGTAGTTCTCGTATTAATTGACTTCTCTAATGCTTTCTGTACAGTCGATCATGACATTCTGCTTGCTATCTGTAAATACATGGGTTTCTCTTCGTCTGTTTTGGATTGGTTATCAACTTATCTTCGTGGTCGCCAGCAAAGAGTTAAGGTCAATCAACAGTCTTTCTCTGATTGGTCTGATCTTGCTACTGGCGTTCCACAAGGCGGAATTCTTTCTCCTTTATTATTTTCTATTTTTATAAATCTCATAACTGTAAATTTCAAATGCTCCTACCATCTGTATGCTGACGATTTACAGCTGTACGCTCAGATTGATCCAGCAGAGGTTAACTCGGCGATTGAAATTTTAAATATAGATCTTCAGGCTATCTGCGACTGGTGCACAAGTTATGGAATTGCTGTCAATCCTGCTAAATGTCAAGCCATAATTCTCGGTAGCCCTCGTCGTCTAGCTAAATTAGACTTCAATTCACTGGAGCCTATTGTTTACAATAGCACAAATATTCCTCTTAGACATGTAGTTAAAGACCTTGGGCTAATGATTGATGCTAATTTAAGTTGGCAATCTCAGGTAGTTGAAATAAGCCGGAGAGTGACAATCACCCTGCGTGGCCTTTATCGGTTCAAGAATTTCCTTCCAACTGAGACTAAGGCTATGTTGGTGCGAACACTCGTTTTACCGGTCATTGATTATGCTGATGTGTGTTACCCTGATGTGAGTCAAATACTTCTGTGCAAATTGGATCGTTTGTTAAATAATTGCATCCGTTTTATTTTTGGCCTTCGTAAATACGATCATGTATCCTTATATCGTTCTAAGCTTAAATGGCTCCCTATCCATAAGCGTAGATGCATCAGAATTCTTCGCACGCTATTTTCAATCCTATATGATCCATGCACTCCTCAATACCTGAACTGCAAGTTTCAGTATTTGGGTTCTTCCCACGATCGTAACCTGAGATCCTCCGAGGGAACTACTTTATGTGTTTTTCCTCGCCGTACTAAATTTATGTCTCAGTCTTTCGCCGCTGAGGCCATAAGGCTATGGAATAAATTACCTCCTCATATCAGGAAACCGACTTCTGTTGCAGCCTTTAAAAGAATGGTGACTGATCACTACCTTTCTTCTTTTAGCAATTGACCTTCTTATTTAAATGTTTCTGTATAAGTGTATTATAAATTACTTAAGTTGTTTTTGTATAATATGTTTGTATGTAAGTATGCTTAAAATGTATATATTATGTATTGTTTAAAATTATGTATATTTATGTATCATGTATAGAGTATATTATTTATGTTATTTGTAGTTATATATATTTATTTTTGTATTTACAAGTATAGTATGTATATGTTTATATTTACTTTCACGTATATATTCTCAAGTTTTTATGGCACCTGCTTAAGTTTTTCTGCTTAGCTCGTGGTTGACTGGTAGAGAATGCCTAAAGGCATTAAGTCCGCCAATTGTACATCTTAAGTGCAATAAAGATTTTTAAATAAAAAAAAAAAAATATTATTATAAAACAATGTTATAGTGTTTTGAAATGTGAGTGAAATATACCAGAAACCCTTTTTACAGGTGATGAGGCCTTCGATCTTAGTCGAAGGTAAGTAAGATAAGGTGAAATGCCACGGTAGTCATACGTCGATACGTCGGATTATAATTCTAAAATACAAGAACTTTTGTCGGATGTAAGTACTTATAGAAAGCTTAAAAATGACCCAACAAATAACACACTTAATACAACTTGTGATGTTATAAAGAAACACTCTGAAAAATTAAATCTAGACGTAAAATCGATAATACCTACGTGTGCCAAACCACCGAAGTTGTATGGGTTACCAAAAATACACAAGCCCAATGTTCCACTACGTCCCATAGTGAGCCAAATCGATTCACCAACTTACAGATTGGCTCAATACTTAGCGAATATACTCTCACCGCTCAAGGGACATACAATAGCACACACAAAGGAATCCTACCATTTTGTCAGTGAGATTGAAGACCTACATCTGGCAGACAATGAAACTATGGTCAGTTTTGATGTGCAGTCTTTGTTCACATACTTACCTGTTGAAGACTGCATCTCGATTGTTACTAGAAGGCTAGAAGAAAACAACATGCCCGTAGAATATGCAGTATTACTCAGACACTGTCTTACATCTGGACACCTATTGTGGAAGGATGAGTTCTACAAGCAAGTAGATGGAGTGGCGATAGGCTCACCTGTATCTCCCATTGTCGCCAATATATTCATGGAGGACTTTAAAGAGAAAGCCCTTGATAGACCACAAATCCTCGCTAAAGAACACCGATTCCTTCCAAGGATGATTCGCGAGGCTATTGAAATCAAAAAACATCCTAATTTCAATAGAGAAGATGGCTGGGTGCTACCATCTGCTTGGGATCCCATAATTAATAAAATTAAATCCCAACCCAAGCATGCAACTGTAAGACTTCATGATACTGTAAGTTCATACTGCGTAGATCGGACAAAAATTAATAATTGTTAATCTGGAGGTAGCCGTGGTTAACTATGACATTAGGACGTCATACACCTCAGTCCCTCTCGTGACCATGGGTGCTGTAAAGTGCTCGAAACTTCGGGAATATAAAATAAGTTAATATAGGCAACTAAATCCGTAACATTAGTTATATTTAAATGTGTAGTGTTCGCGTAAATATAAGAAATCATTAAGATAAGGAGAGTTAGCGATTATTGATTTACATAAATCCGAGGGTCGCGCGGCGAACATTACCTTGCCCTAAAATCCTGTCAGAAATGAGAGGAGGCCTGTGCCCAGCAGTGGGACACATATAGGCTGTAACCTTAACTTTAACATAAATCAAATATTATAGAACTCACTATATTTAAGTTACTTGGTATTGATCAAAATATAAATACATCTTTGATATACTCTATGCATATCACGTCTTAGTTATAAGTATTTGCAAAGCAAAGACTGGTCATACATCTTAGACATATAACAATATGGTTTTTGAGCCTATTATAATATTATTATCATTACTTTAATTTGTCATTATTATTAATTTTTTATTATCATCAATATCCGTCAATCTCAATATGACCAATTAAGATTCCGACTGAAAACCAGGGCACATGTCGAAATTTTAACTTTGGGAAATCCAAAATCATTTACAATATACTAATAATACAGTATATATATATATATATATATATATATATATATATATATATACAATACAAACTTCCAACTGCGATGTTTAGAATCAATAATTTATTGTAAGTGCATAATAATACAATATTTAATAAAAACCCTGTGGCTGTGGTTCCCGTTAAGTACGTTACTAGGATCATTATTCAAACGTATAAAAATAACTTTTTTTTAAAAAACTCGAACAATATTTTTTTTATTTTATTTAAAAAAATAATTAAATTGGTTTTATTACCTCTGCATGCTTTTATGCTTTAGCATCGGCTAGTGTCAGTAAGAGGTAATAAAACCACATATTTTTTTTTTAATAAAATTAAACATTATGGTCGAGTTTTAAAAAAAAAGTTATTTCTATAGGTTTGAATACCGATCCTGATAACTTACTTAACGAGAACCACAAGGTTTTTGTTACATGTTGTATAGTAGAGTTTAAGAAAATTTAAACAACACGCATTGATCATGAGTCGTGATGATTCTAGTTAGAATACTCGGCCATAGTCAAGAAATTATTGTATTTTCATCGGTTATTATTACCGGAATTGTCTTATTACTGGATTACAATATGTACATACATAATTACATACAGTTCAAGCTTATATTAAGTGAGTAAGAATGTAATAAAAAAAGATTTATTTAAAAAATATAGAAATATCAATAACTTATGCAGACAGATGTCGCTTACATAAAAATAATGTCCGTATCAAGATACCTTCCCGTAATAAAACCGGAGGCAAACTTAAACAAGGAGCAGTATCTGAACATAAGGGATAAAGTCGAGGCTATCTACTACTTACATAGTTGAACCCAAGTGGTCTCATTATGGAGCTTGTAGCGATTTTATTGCATTTCTACATTTATTGTTTTACCATATTCTTTTGTTGCATTGAGTCAAATATTAGAAATAAATTTAAATTATTTCAAAGTTTTGAGTTATGAAGTTCATTTTTCATTTCTTAAAATAATGCCTCAACCCAAATTATTCATCTTGTAATCTTTAGAAGGAAGCCGGTTCCATCGACAATTGATTATGTAATTTTTTTTATGGAATAGGGGGCAAACGAGCATGCGGCTCACCTGATGGTAAACGACTACCGCCGCCCATGAACAACCGCAACACCAAGGGAATTGCAGATGCGTTGCCGACCTTTTAGAAAGATGTAAGCTCTTTTCTTGAAGGTTCCTAAGTCGTATCGGTCCGGAAAATTCATTGGTGGTAATTGATTCCACAAGGAAGTCGTGCGAGGGAGAAAACTTCTTCTAAATCGCACAGTGCTGGACCGCCAATCATCCAGATGGTATGGATGGTAACGCGAGTTTTGTCGCGATGTGCGATGGTGAAATTTAGCGGCTAGAATTAGTCCGAACAATTCCTCAGAGCACTCCCCGTGATAGATGCGATAAAATACGCAAAGAGATGCAACATCTCTACGCAGTGCCAGTGTAAAGCTGACTTAGATTTCATATGAGTAAACATGCTTCTTTTGTTTAAAAAAGAAACGATTTTTCTATTAGTTTATTAGTTACTAATTGGAAAGTTGATAGCGAGGGCAGTCCAAATTGTAGATCTATGCATTACGTTTTGTAACATTTATGTCTTAACATAACATTGTGTCTTTATAAAATATCTATCACCACACTTCATCCCGTAGACGTGAATGATAAAGCAACTAGTAGTATATTGTACGTTGTTTTCTTCAAATTTTAAAAAATTAAATTAATCTCAATGTACATACTTGCTTTATAGACCGGCTAGTAGGTCTATAAAGCAAGTATGTACATTCAATCGTAATAAATTTCACGCGACTTCATCTGCGTGAAATTTATTACGATTGAATTTCATGGGTTTTAATTTTCTTGGACGTAACCCTAATACTTTTTCTAAAATAAAAGCCTAAGTTACTTCTTATAACATCAGCTGTCTGACAGTAAAAGTCCCGCCAATATTGGTGTAGTCATTTCGGAGATTAGCAGGAACAAACAGACAGACACACAGACACAAAATTAAATTGTTTTTTTTTTGTTATAAGTACCGTATACACTTCATATGCATTTTGTAAAACGCTGTTATTTTGAAATTACAAACAGACAGTAAAATTTAAGCCTCCGCAGAGCTTACTTCACTTGAGGATGCCTCGTGTAGAGGAGAAACACGTGTCGTATTTTCGAGAGTGGTGTGTCGTGCCTAGTGTGGTGGTGCTGAGGATGGTAGTGCTGAGACTGACGGTGACGGGTGTAGTGCGAGCGATTGAGGAAGGGAGGTCCCCTTAAAACTGGGCAGGTCACATCATTTTCTTTCTTTCTTTACGCGAAATTAAGCAAATTAGTTAATATCAACCCCAGTAAAATTTTATTATTTGTATAGATTAAATCTACTGTTGGACTTGGACCTCTTCTTTTGTAACGAGGATTTGGTTTAATCGTCACGCTTGGTAAGTGGATTCAACATCGAAGTACTAGACGCTGACATTTGACGCTGCTCCCGTCGCCGGTCTGGGAATTTATTATTAATAGAATGGAAAGCGAGATATTTATAACGTAATCTATCTAAAACCTTACGCTCCTTTTGGCTTTTCATTTGTCGCCTCTTACCTCTATGTCGTTTTTTAATAGAATAGAGTAACAAACTAGCACACAGTCCACCTGATGGTAAGTTGTTGCTAAGACTCATAGAATTAAAATACAGATGCATCGGCACTCGTGAGGACTAAGATGGAATGCCTCTTTTCCAGTAAAACGGGTCTCTGGTTCTCTACACTCGCCATACGAAACTCAGCAGCATTAAGCTGCTATTTTACACTGGTATTCTGTGAGAGCGTGGTCCTTCCCCGGTCGAGTCGACCCATTCGTGCTACAACTATACTACTAATACAGCTACAGTATGACTCTACAACGTATAAAACCGTTTAAGGAACGAAGGGATTTAATAAATGCTCCTGCACCACCATTCACCTTAATGAGGTTTCATGATATTTTTCTATTCTTCATTGGCCCGTAAAAATCCACTATTGGGCAAGAACCTCCTTTTTAGGAAAGCTAAAATTATATTAATTTTTAATTAAGTGCAATGAAAATAAAACTCCAAAATATTCAAATACATTACATCCAGTTTTATTTTATTATAATAGTTTATCACCGTTAATAATTTTGCAAATCTCTTTGATAAATAAAATATTAATAGTTTAAGTTTAGTGTAACGCTTTCATTGTTTCTTATGTTGTAACTTCAAAATATTTATTCCTGTCCAGTATATTTTCGTTAAATAACAGTTTTATATGCCGTAACGTTTAAATCGCTTTATCTTATGATTTGGGGCAATTCTGCAAAGTAGAGGACCGCAAAGCACTTAGGTATATAATATTTTTATTACTGCCCCGACCCCGCTTAGAAAGCAAAGGCGGCCCACTAAATAAAATATTCTCCACAAGAACGTTTGTATTATTGCCGGGTTTACGTTAGTGCAGCGTACAATAAGTTTTTTGGTAAGCACAAAAATGTTTTCATTCCGTACACTGATATTACGGGTCCGTTATATTTATGTTGTGTGGTAAAGCCATCCTGTAATACCTTTTAGAAAAACGCTCTGGATTAAAGGACAGAGTATCTAACGTATGATCCGGAGAAACTTGGTTCGTAACATTTGGTGCGCTTTATTTTATACGTAATTTATGAACACTTTCTAATAACCAATTTTTGTTAGTAGTTATATATTTAATAAAACATATTTTTAGTTTACTCAGCTGTACAAAGGTAGCTCAGGGACTAAACGCTCATCATCAGAGTACGCGAACAGCCCAGATTCGATCCCGCCGGTACCAACGAACTAATAGTACATACATATAATGACGCCTCTTTCCCATAGGGGTAGGCAGAGACCACTTCTTTCCACTTGCTACGATCCTTACATACTTGTGTCGCTTCGTCTACTTTTATTATTCCCTTCATACATGCTCTACGGTTTAGGGTACTCTTGACCTGGCCTTTTTTCAAAAAGTCCCTGATTTGGTCTAGAAACGTCCGCCTATTACTGTCCGCCTATAACTGTCCTATCCCTTGCCCTCCTGGGTGGTAATATCCTACATTTCCTATTGCCCACTCTAACTTACCAATCTTCCTTTTCACACCACATATCCTTCCCTTTCCCTATACCTACCCTCTCCGCCAATCCAACGTCTGCCATGCGGATGGATGCATCGCTAGGGGCAAGCCCAGTCGTTATCGTGCCGCACTGCCCTGGGACCGGGCGACCCCAGAATTAGGCCAGCCTTACCCTGGCATGCGGGGCTCTGCTGGGTGGATAAATCTCTCCCTCGCTATTCGTGGGAACGCAATGGATAATAATAGTAACGAACTAATTGTTGTTTCCAATTTTTAATTGCTGATTTATCGGTAAAGGTAAACATTATGAGGAAACCTGAATATTTTATAGAATAAGATGGGATGCGTTGTAACCCCTGAGGACTAATACAAAATGCGTTCTTACCAGAAAAAAATGTATTCGGTTCTCTACACTCACCATACGAAACACGGCAGCATTAAACTGCTATTTTACACTGGTATTCTGTAAAAGACTAAAGGGGGTGCTATGAATCTCCGGTGAAGGTTTGATTGCCACCTACGACGACTCGACCTGGTAACTTATAACGCACGCACCCTGAAAACCGACGAGAAGATTCTGAAGCTGCAAGAAGAGATAGACAAGTTGCGCTGGAATATTATAGGATTATCCGAAGTCCGAAGAGGGGAGGCGGACACGGTAATCCTCGAATCCGGAAACTTTTTCTATCACCGGGAGGGCGACCATCTGTCCCAAGGATGTGTCGGATTTATCGTCCACAAGTCTCTCGTTAACAACGTTGTATAGATTGGGAGTGTCTCGACAAGGGTTGCGTACCTTATACTCAGAACTTTTTATGATGAAATCTTTCTTCCAGAAGCGGCCCCACAGGAAGTGGACCTGGTCGAAACTCGACGGTTCGACAAAAAATGAGATTGACTTCATTATGACGACCAGACGGCAACTGTTCAGTGACATCTTAGTGACCGCGAGGGTGAAAACTGGTAGCGATCACCGAATGGTTAGAGACACACTAAACCTAAACGTTAAGTTGGAGAGGTGTCGTCTAATGAAGTTAACGCTCCGTCTCCCTGGTGCTCTAATCCAGAGTCCCGAAATGTTACAAAATCGTTTTCAGTGCCTAGAAGATTGCAATGAAGTGGACGATATGGATGACAAGCTCGTGGAAACTGTCCATGCGGTCGGAGCTAAGTTCTGCAAGACCCGCCGCAGAAGAACACAAAAGCTCTCCGATCACTTTCTTAATCTCATGGCTGTTAGACGGTAAATGAAGCTGCAGTCTTCAGTAGCTTTGATAACATACCGGTAACTGAACAGACATGTCTCCAAATGCATCCGGCGGGACTTACGCAACTTTAAACTGCTCGTATTGAAGAAGCAATCGAGCAGAACCAGCGCTCCAAAGTCTTTGTCAGAGATCTGTCTGCCAGAAAGTGCAAACTGTTGAAGCTGAAGACCTTAGACTTAAAAACGAGGATATCCACAGTAGAACCAGAGTAACCGCCATAGCCCAAAGAATTAGTATGCTGAAGTGGCAATGGGCCGGCCATATAGCTCGAAGAACCGATAACCGATGGGGAAGAAAAAATCTCGAGTGGCAGCCTAGTACTGGCAGGTGAAGTGTAGGGCGTACCCGCGTTGGATGGAGTAATGACCTAGTAAGACATGCAGGAAGTCTATGAATGCAAAGCATAATTCATCTCCGGTCCGAACAATTTCTACTGCAACCATAATATAGCTGTAGTGTAGGTCTATCAAGTATATGAAAAGATTTTTTTTTATATAGGATAAGGGTGACAAACGAGCACACAGTCCACCTGATGGTAAGTGGTTGCTGCGGCCCATAGACATCTACATCTATCCTCTATTACAATTCAAATTGTAGATGCGTTGTCACCCGTGAGGACTAAGATGGAATGTCTCATTTCCAGTAAAAAGGGCCTCCGGCCACCTGCACTCACCAAGCGAAATGCAGAGATGAACCTCTACTTCACGCTGGTTTTCTGTGAGGTCGTGGTACCACCCCGGTTCGAGCCGGCCCATCCGTGCGACAGCAAAAGCTGCCGCGTGGCTCTACCACTGTTAAAATATTTTGAAGACATGTGAAGCCTGTTAACACGCATTGGAACAGCGCGGCGGAAACTTCTCTGCGCTAAAATCCTCTGGCCAGCAAGGGGACGTAAATAGTCTGTAACTTTTCTTTTTTTTACTTCACTTCCTTTTACTTTTAAAACAATTTATACGCTACCAAAACAAGTCCCAGAAAACAAACAAGGTTGGACTGTATAAGAAGGATTATTATAATATTAATGAATACATAATTGACCACAGCCCCAGTAATAAGGTGCCCGCTGCCAACCTGTTTTATAAATGGATTTTGAAAATAACTGTACAACTTATTAAATTATTATAAAATGGTACTATAAAAAAACGCTGTTTCTTACAAATTTTTCCTAGAGACTGCGCGATTTATGTAAAAAATATCTTTCAACAATAATTATTTTGCAACGTGACGTGTACGTTGAATTAACCTACCGTGTAGTGAAGGTGTAAGAATATCCACTACACAATATATATATATCTTCCCGTGGGTCTCGTAGGAGGCTACAGAGGGAAACCAGCAGAAAGGCACCAGCGTCTTCCTAATAACTAAAAAACTGTAATTGTCAACCCACCTGCCATGCTTGGCAACTATGGCAAGTATCCTCCTTTGTGGCAATCTATGGGGGAGACCTTTGTTCACTATTGGACTTTTAATAATCTGTAACGGGGTTATTAGATTCATTATTAGGTTACAAATTTTTTACATTTCATGTCCACCATTATTACCTAATATTATATTATTGTATTAGTTATAGATGAATCTGAAGGACAGAGTGAGAAATTGTTTAATAAGAGAAGAGTGTGGTTTGCAAGATGACCGATGACCAGGATTAAGAAAGGAATGCTTCGGTGGTTTGGTCATGTAGAAAGAATGAATGAGGAAAGAGTGACAAAGCAAATTTATGTTGCAGAGGTGAACGGCAGAGTCGGGAAGGGTCGCCCTAGGCGAAAGTTTATGGACCAAATTGGCGATATATTGAAAATGGGCCAAATCAAGAGTACCTTTAACTGACGAGCGTGTATGCGTAGGTATATGGATGTGGAGGAAGCGAGAGAGGTCTGTCAGGATCGTGCCAAATGGAAGTCCATAGTCTCTGCCTACCCCTCTGGGTGACAGGCGTGAGTGTTTATGTATGTATGTATGTATTAATAGTGTCCCCGTTCATTCATGTGGCCATATGGCCACGTTCTCACAGAATACCAGCATTAAATAGCAGCTTAATACTGTTAGGTTTTTTACGGTGAGTGAAGAGAACCGTAGAACCTTATTACTGAAAATGAGATAATCCAACTTAGTACTCAAAGGTGACAACGCATGTAGCTTTTGATTCTTAATTTAAAATAGATGGAGATCTCTATGGGCCACAGTATTCACTTACCATCAGATGGATTATGTCTATATTAAAAAAATGCATACATACATACATAAATGCATAAATGAACATCCGCAGGTTGGACGGTTTGACCCCCTAACATTTCATCTGATTCAATCAAACAATTCAATGAAAATCGGCGAAGTTCAATCCAAGAAGGCTTTAAATGAGTTGCCATATACTAAAGTGAATTAGTACTTGCAACTCTGTTATCCTTAGAACCATAACATAGCTGTAAATACACTGCTACGTGATGGTTTCTAGGCAAACATGGCTTCACACTTTATATTATACTTTATATATTTTACTGCATATCTTTGAACAACCTTTCCCATACTCTAGGTTGTCCTTTTCTTCCTAGGATTCCGTCTGATTAGAAACTATTCTCTCACTTATTCCTGCAGGGCTAGCGTGGGCAGGAGACAATTTTATCCTCGGGAAAGAAAAAAAATTATCCCCTCGCTTAGTTTTATCCACCCTTCGAGCATGGGCACACCGGTGGATATAATATCCACAGTAGACAAAATGGGAGATAGACTTAGACTTAGATTGTATGAATATAAACTTAAACGTCACGTCCAATGAACTAGGATAGAATTGTCCTTTTCAAATATCAAATAAGCAATAAAATAGAGTAACTACAATTACAGACTATGGGGCATTGTGTCAGCCATCTTAATAGTTCTGAAGGGTGAAAACGCCCTTGTCGTCTTTTTTGTTTGTTTGTCGCTTCAATTTTATTATTTATAAACGTATAACATATGTAGCTCTTTACAATCAATATTTAAAGCACATTACAATCAGCTTTTTATTGGGAACCAAAGAGGAAAATAAAGTGAAAAAGTCGTAGAAGCCGGTATAGTAAGCAATACAAGTTCACAGTAATTAATGTCTACCTAGACAGAAACTCCCTCGACCGCGCCAACAAAATAAACTATTACTTGATAACACGATTTCTTGGCTTTTATATATTTTCATATAAATCACAGTGTTATAAATGTAATACACCCGTATAATACACACACATACACACACACATGCACACGCAGTGCTGTTTGTTCATGAATCTTCATCACAATCAATTCAGTCCGTATAGACAGTGCGACAGACAGACACGAGTTTTACAAATGGTTATTCATGTCATAATAGCATCCAAATAACCCCCTAAACTCGACAAAAGAATGTTATTTCGATATCACAAACAGACATGTCAATTTTATTCATAAAATAAATAACCAATTGCCAACTGTAACCGTTGTAGCTCCAAGGCTAAGCGCTCATTGTAAATTCTTATTACACGAGCAACCGGGATTAGATTGCCGCCAGCACCAATGAAATACTTGTTTGAAATTTATGTAATAATTTACCACGGGCTCGGCGGTGAAGAAAAATATCGCGAGGAAAATCCTGCTAAGAAATCAAATATTTCGAGGACATGTATAGTCACGCCAACGTACACAACGCAACTTGGTGGACTAATTACTCAAAACCCTTGAAGAAATGAGAGGTAGTGCCCCGCAGTAGGATGTGTATTGTATAAAAGCTGTATTTCAAACTACCTGTTGTACCTCGCGACTTCGCCCGCGTGTTATTTGGGGTTTTGGTTATTTTGCGCGGAACCCTAATTATTTTTCTAAAATAAAGCTAAATGCCAGTGAAAGTCCCGTCAAAGTCGGATCAGCCGTTTCAGAGATTAGCCGGAACAAACAGATAGACAGACAGACCGAAAGACAGACAGACAGACAAAAATTTTAATAATTGTGTTTTTGTGATAAGTATCGTATATACATTCATGTGAATTTAATAAAAAGCCGTAATTTTGACATTACAAACAGACACTTCAATGTTATTTATTTGTATAGATTTGTATAACAAGTAAAGTAAGGAGGAACTTTTTTGTATCCCCAACCAATCATTTCAACTATCTTAGTGTGGCATTATATCTTAGAAACGAGAGCTTTGCAGCCGCGCTTGAATAAATTGACTATATTAATCTTTGTCACTTATTACTCCATAAACTTCCTTCGTGATGAATCGCTCGCTACCTGATTGAAGGGGCGCCGGGGATTTTAATTGCTGAGAAATGTCGCCTCTATCATTAGTATTGATGTCTTCACTTTGTATACGAAATAATTACTCATTACTAAAATCACTTTATGGTTTATAAGGCACTGGCCATTAATTATTTCTTCTAATAATATGACAGTTTTATATAAAAAAATGATTGATTAAATTTTATGCTACGTTAGGAATCTGTGTTACGAATAATCGAGATGTTTCATAAAGAGCCAGGTCTATCTACACCAACTTAAAAAACTGAGATAATAACGTGGAATTCAGGAAAAAATACAAATAATCGATATAAATATACGAGTATACTTTAGGAGTTTATTATTTTTGTTGATTTTCAATATGGCGTTTCACTGATTTAGAAAATACGGCCAACCATACGAGAAGATTGAACTGTCAGCTGTCAAGTGTCACATACATAATAATAATAATATCCTGCAGACCGATTTCGGTCAGTGCATTCAGTAAGAACGGAGACAATCCATCTGCGCAGGAAAGGTTAATTGTAACATAGTGTATGTGCATGCACAAGTGCACTCGCTATTCCCTCACTCTCATAGTCCGATGAGACGGTAAATCGACACGACCGGAGAGAGACGTGGGACTAACGGCTTTACGTGCTTTCCGAGGCACGGGGGTGAGACACCGCCAACTTCCAGACCTCGGACTGCTTCTGAGTATTTCTTGACAGAAATACTCAACAACTGCTTTTGGCCCGACACGGGATTCGAAGCCTTGACCTCATGATCAGCAACTGCATTTACGATCACTAGACCAACGAAGTAGACATTAAAATAATATTTCAAACACCGATAATTTATTTTTGTTATAAGTTAAAATAGTAAGCTATGAGTCTACATCTAATATATAATTTTTATTTGTTCATATGTTATGCGCTGCCGTACCGTTTATCAGATCGCACTAAAACTTTGTCAACTTATTGCTTGCACTTGCGTGAAGGTTATAGGCATAGTACTATTAACTTACAGTAGGTGGCGCGTGTGTCGTACCGATACATTTATTTGAAAGTTATATATCATTCATTTTTAATGAATGTACTATCATCCCTATTAAAACAACCAAACTCTTACAAATTTATTACAACACTAGCTGACCCGGCAAACGTTGTTTTGCTATATTCATTAAAAATCGCAATTAAAAACAGGGGTTGACCGTAGAAGAGTGAAATTTTTTAGTTTTATGTATTTTCAACAGGGAATGAAAACGGTTCCAAAATACCGGTATAGAACCGGTATTTAGGAATTTCGGTACCTATACCGGAACAGGAACCAGAACCTAAATTAAAATTTTTAAGAAGCTTTACTTTACCGGTTCCTAAGCAAAGCAAAAGCGAGTCCAAATTTGTTTGAGGTGCGATCGGGTGGACGGCGCGATGCGGCGCGCGGCATAGTGTGAGGAGAGGGCAGTTTGTAAAATATCACATTTGTATTGATGGATCTTCTGTTGCATATCAATGCAGTGTTGCCAACTCTACGAATTTTTCTATTGATATACGGAAATTTATCATCATCTAAGGAACTATGGAATTTGACGTTTCAATCTACGGAATTTTTATAAAATTAACAAGTTTTTTTTATCATGAGTGTGAACTTGCCGACAATGTCATTCTCTCGCTCTTCTTCTTATGTTGTCTGTATTAAATTATGTTTAATAATGTATTCTATGCTATCTGTATTAAAACAAAACCATTTTTACTCATAAATATCAAATTTTTGATAATTAAGTAAGATTAATTGATTTCAAATGTTAATAGCTTAGATATTTTGAATTAAATTACGTTTGTTTCGAATTTACAACACTTCTTGGAAAATAGGCAGTTAATATAAGCACTTATAACCTTTTTTATAAATGATTGCATTGTCAGTTATGTCTCAAATTTTTCTAATCCATGCTATCCCATTTGTTTTTACAATTATTAAAAAAAATTCTGCCGAAATATTCTTTGCTTTTCCTCGATCTTTTTTTTTCGAGTTCTTAGTTGTATAGGTTTTCTTTCTTACATAAATCCCCCGAGTTTGAAAATATACTATCAAATAAACTAACAAAAACCAGAAAATAAAATCCATATTAATAAGCCGTTATAATCAAGTTTGTAACGAATTTTTTTTAGTATAACTATCCACAAATATTAAATTGTGTATAGTTATTTTATTTCTTTTTTACTAAAAAATAGTTAATTAAAAGAAAACAATTAATTTTAATCAATTTTTTAACGTACTTTTTTCTTACATGTGCAGCTTGATTCGATATTATACTATAATTAAACTTAAAAGAAGAATTTTCCATGACAGAATGAATTTATCAACTAAATTCAAAAACAAATATTATCGATCCTTAACGGAACAGATATTTTGAAATAGCATCTACGGAATTTTACGGAATTTTTATACCAATCTAAGGATTTAGAGAAATTTGATTATAGGTTCTCAGAACCGGTATTTAGAACCGGTACATCGGAACCCAAACCGGAACCGATACCGGAACTGGAACCGTACCGATAAGTGGAACCTTTAAAAGAACCTAAATGAAAAACCAGAACCGAAATTGGTACCGGAATTCAATCCCTGATTTTCAATGCTAAATCATAATAAAATTAAAATAAAAAAAAAATGTCAAAAAAATAAAAAATAATATTTACAGGTGGGTCACCCTTATCATTTATGGGTTTGAAAAATAGATGTTGGCTGACTCTCAGACCTACTCGATATGTACACAAAATTTCATACAAATAGGTTAAACATACGGTTGAGCCGTTTCGGAGGAGTTTGGTAACAAAGACCGCGACACGAGAATTTTATATATTAGATTTCCACAATTATTGCTTCTATGGCAGCAACATACCGGGTACCAGCTAGTTTATATATTATCTGTTATACATATACAGTTTTTCATTTTTCTGCCTTAAAGGATGTATATTTTATTACACCCCAGATAGCATTACCTTGGATTCGATCCAGAATACGAAACTTGATATAAATTTTGTTAAGCCAAGCATGTGATTGAAATAGTTATGTGAACGACCTTAGTACTTGTAGTTTTAAATTTTCAATGAATCATTTCATGAATGCAATAATACGTGATTTATATTGGTTTCCAAAATGATGTACGACTATATGCCACGGCTAAAATGAGAAGTGCGAGAAATACATCTAGGTTTAACTGGTTATAACTAGGTGCAACAGATTGCGGTTGGTTTATACTTTAATAAGTCTGAATGACCTTGACCCAGAATACGGGATTCAGTAATCTGACCGGTAAGCATGCGATCAACGTTAGACATATTTTAACACGGAAGCATATTCCCAACAAAGGAAATGAAAAATAATGGTTCCCATTATAATACCCGTATCGACGTTCAGATATTACATTTTGTAAAACATTAGGCCGCTCACACAATATCGATAATTTGATCGCAATTGGGACGTTGCCAGTGGTTATTAGTCCGTACGTATCGAGCTCTGTAATTACGGTCCGCAGCGAGTCCAATTGATCTTATTGTTCTCGTCCGTGTCCCGACTGGGGTATCATTAGTTTAATTGAAACATTTGAAATGGATATAACACCAGAAGAATTGTTCTATATTTGAGTTTATTTTAATGTCCTTTTTTACATAGCTGAAGATATTATATCCAAAGAGGTTAGCAATTCATCCCCACGGACGTCATGTTGATAGACAGAACTGGAGATAGATTTGTGGCTAGATTATTCACTTAACGTTTAACAATTCGCATACCTGAATGCATGACAATTGTTAATAAAAATTAAATAAACTTAATAAAAATTAAATGCAAACTTCAAAGAACTGAAAAAAATTTCACATTCTGAACTTGTTGCTAAGACATAGTTGTATAGAAGAATTACAGTTCCGACTTCATAATGTGAAATCATTTGATTATTATTAGTTCATTGAAATCGGTTTTTACTTATTTTTCACTTTTTTATATGATAAAGGTGAAAAACGAGCATACATTCCACCTGATGGTAGGTGGTTGCTGTAGCCCATAGACATCTACATCTATCCTCGATTACAAATCAAAATGCAAATGCGTCGTGACCCGTGAGGACTAAGATGGAATGCCTCGATTCGAAAATCGCTGATGGTAATCGATTCCACAAGGAAGTCGTGCGAGGAAGAAAACATCTTCTAAATCGCACAGCGGTGGACCGCCAATCATCCAGATGGTGTGGATGGTATCGGGAGTTCTGCCGCGATGTGCGTTCGTGAAATTTGGCGGCTGTGATTAATCCGAACAATTCCTCAGAGCACTCCCCATGGTAGATGCGAAAGAAAATGCAAAGGGATGCAACATCTCTTCGCAGTGCCAATGAATCGAGCCGATCGGAAAGGACTCGGTCGTCGACGATTCGAGCCGCTCTGCGCTGGATGCGGTCAAGTGGAAATAACTGGCACTGGGGAGCCCCTGCCCAGAAATGGGAACAGTATTCCATGTGAGGCCGAACCTGCGCCTTGTAAAGTTGCAGGCGGTGTGCCGGCATGAAATACTGTCCCGCTCTGCTGAACACGCCAAGCTTTTTAGAGGCCAATTTGGCCTTCTCTTCCAAGTGACCACGAAACTGCACGTCACTCGATATGTCGACTCAGAGGATACCGATACTGGCTGCGGCAAGAAGGGGAGTGCCTTGAAACTGAGGAGATACGACAAAGGGGTTCTTTTTAGCGGTAAACGCGCAAACTTGTGTCTTCTGAGGATTAAACTGGACTAGATTTAGTCGCCCCCAATCCGAGACTTTGTCCAGTAAAGACTCGACTTTAGACACAAGTTTGTTCCGGTACTCGGCGACGTTTTCCCGAGAATAGTATATTATTATTGAGAAACGTAGGTATTATATTATTGATTAACAAATTCAAATAAATGAATCATTTTAATAGACGCTAGTAGCGTCTATTAAAATGAAGCGTCATTTGAAATAAAACAATATTTCTTTCATGGCAAGATAAGAAAAAGTGCGAGGGAGATGGATATTATTCCATCTCAAGGCCTTCAAGGCCGTCTTCTACATTATGATACAAAGGGTATTGACGAAAACAATCTTACACTTTTTGTCACCTAGCTCTCATCCGCCAAACCCGTAACGTCCGATAAGTAACTTCGTTACAAAATATCATCAAAATCGGTACATAATTGACAAAGATATCACGTAACATAGGTACATCCAACAAAACACACTCGAATTTCACTTCCGCCTTTACTTGATGCCAACGAAAATCTAAGGTTACGAAATTTTATTGTTAAATGCATATTAAGGAAAGAAGGTCATATTTATTTATTTATATACAATTCAAAACAAATAATTAACATTACCCCTCAAGGTTGACTAATAGTAGCTTAACATAACATGTAAATGGAACGTCAAATTGAAACAGGAACTGAGCAATATTGTCGAAGACGAAAGTTCCCCCTCGAGGGGGGAACTTTTGAATGAACAAGTTGAATTAGCAAGTTTCTCGCCTCGTAGAGAACTATAATAGTAACATTCACTTACTCGTCCACACACCGCCGTTGTCAATAATGTTGCCGATAGAGCTGGCGGAACGTAATTCTCCCTTCCACCCACACGTTTTAGCCCCCCTATATTGGCCGTAACGAAATGTTAATGTACTACAAAAACCTGGAGCATGAATAAAGACGGAACCAGCAATTCACAACGGATTCCGTAGGTACATTAAATATGTATATTACTTTTGGAATCCTATTCAAGGTTTGGTAAATAATACGTATATTTATGGTTTCTTTGCCTCACTTGCCACAACTTTCGAAGAAATAAAGATTATTGTAGCTAACAATCTTCATTACTTTATAGATTGTCAAAACAAAAAACCTAAACAATATTAATTTTTTATATCTTTAAATTCATTTAATATAATTAACCAACTAATCGCCTTGATCTGTTTCTTTTCTGCCGACTTCCAAAAAGGAGACGGTACTCAATTCGAGTGTGTTTTTTTATGTGTGTTACCTCATAACTTTGTACTGGGCGAACCGATTTCGATGATTCTTTTTTATATGAAAGCTGATAGTTCTCGTGTGGTCCCATATAAATTTGATCAATGTCAGACCAATGGTTATTGAGTTATTCTTAAATAACCTATATTGAAGTCGGCTGTACAAAATTTTTAATTTTTAATTATTATGAGGAATATTCTTGATATGAACTAATATTGTGTATATTCGTATCATTTGCATGTATTTCATAAGGTATGGTAAATAAGAATACCCACTACCCCATATCGTCCAGTGTGTGTTGTAAGTTGCGACAGTTAGGCAGCAGCGTCTTTTTTATATTATCAAAAAAATATATAAAATTAAAAATTTTCTACATCCAACTTCAATATAAATTATTAAGAATAACTCAAAAACTATTGGTCAAACCTTGATCAAATTTATATGGGACCACAAGTGAAGCACCAGCTTTCAAATAAATAATTTAAAATTAAAAATTTTGTACAGCCGACTCGACTGCAATAAAGGTTATTTAAGAATAACTCAATAACCATTGGTCTGACCTTGATCAAATACATATGGGACCACACGAGAACTATCAGCTTTCATATAAAAAAGAACCATCGAAATCGGTTCGCCCAGTACAAAGTTATGAGGTAACACACATAAAAAAAACAAAAAAAAACATACACTCGAATTGAGTACCGTCTCCTTTTTGGAAGTCGACAGATAAACTACGGTTGGACAATCCGCATGCAAAGCATGACAACATTGACATATTATCCCCCCTATAAGGCACAATCTACAGGCAAACGCCTTGACTATGTGTTTTTTTTTTTTTTTTTTTATAGGATAAGGGTGACAAACGAGCATACAGTCCACCTGATGGTAAGTAGATGCTGCGGCCCATAGACATCTACATCTATCCTCGTTTGCGAATCAAAATGCAGATGCGTTGTCACCCGTGAGGACTAAGATGGAATGCCTCATTTCCAGTAAAAAGGGTGTGTGTATGATATTCAGCACTTGATTTTGTATAGACTGTAATAGTAATGGTAATATCATTTGCATATGCAATAATGCATATGTATATGTTGTTTACTGTCTCCTACAATCCATGGTCAGTTATTATAATATAAAAACCACAATAGCCTCAATAATTTATTGTTGTTTTTCCACTAATTACAGTTATCTAGGCAAACAAGACTGTAGTTTTTGAGTTATATAAAAGAGACCATATAAACCGGACTACCATATTGCCCTCACGCACTATATTAAAAGCAATATGCTCTAATCAATTTCGTCAATAGAAGTGGGAAGCGATAGTAGCCTAATGGTATAATGCAAACTGCGAACTCAAAGGTCTGTTCTTACTACGTCTGTAAGTGTTTTTCAGGAGAGTCTGCAAAAGGCACGTTATGCTAAGACAGTGCGACTAACTGCTTAGGGCTTCTTCATCCTTAATTATTACGAGTAAAATATAAACTGTAGCAAGCTTGGTTATGACGCTGCACCGTCTCTGCTCATTCAAATCAAACACAAAACACGCAGTAGTTTGAGTAGTTTACTGATGGATCTCTAATAAGGTTACAGTAACATCCCAGAGGCGTAACAGACCTATTGGTTTTTGCAGAAAATCCCCCCCGAGTAATCCGATTTCAGGTTGCCTACGTGTTTCTTTTCATATTCTCAAGACAAATTCATAAGTTTTGGCTCTTGTCTCGCTTTGTAAATAGTTTTAGTTTATTTAGTTGTCGCCATTTTCATATATCTAATTTTATAATGACTCGCAATACTTTTCCTTTAGTACAATAAAGTGCCGCAGCATGAATTTCTGGTATCGTCTTGATTTGAAGATTTTACTCACATTTTATTACACTTGAGCCTCACCATTTTTTCGTCCTTACATTTTTTGCTTAGTGTTATTGACAACCAGAAGAACGGTACGGTTATTGCCTTGAAAAGGTTTCGTCTAGGTGTGTAATAAGCAAATACAACTACAAACAACAAATAGTAGTAAGTTTATATATTTAAATCTCTTTGGTGCGCAGAATTAAGCAAATTAATTTATAACAACCCCATTAAATCAAATATCTTAACTTCAAAATAGAACATATTTCTTTTTTAAACCCCGACACAAAAAGAGGGGCGTTATAACATAAGTTTGACCGCTATAAGTGTGTGTGTGTGTGTGTGTGGCATTATTTGCAGATGACACTTCTTTAATTTTCAAATTAAGTCGACAGTTACTAAAATATAACGAAGTAAATAATGCTATATCTAAATTAGTAAATTGGTTCAATGTTAATAATTTTCATTTAAATGGCACTAAAACTAAATGTATAAAATTCATGACTCCAAATGTTAAACAATTAAATACTAATGTTATTTTAAATGGGGAGAAACTGAGTCTTGGAGATACCACCATTTTTCTTGGAATCACACTAGACGCGAAGCTTCAATGGAGCCCTCATATATCAAAACTAGCAAGCAGACTTACTTCTGCAGCATATGCTGTAAAAAAGATTAGAAGTCTAACCAGTGTTGAAACAGCTAGACTAGTTCACTTTAGCTATTTCCATAGCATAATGTCGTATGGTATTTTGCTATGGGGGCACGCAGCTGACACTGAAATTATATTTGTTTTACAGAAGAGGGCCATAAAGCAATTTATGATTTAAAGCCTAAAGAGTCGCTGCGACAAAAATTTAAGGAAATTAATGTATTAACTTTGGCCTCTCAATACATTTATGAAAATGTAATGTACGTACACAAAAATAAAAGTAGTTTTACAAAAATAAGTGATATTCATTCTGTAAATAGGTAGGAACAGACACAAGCTAGTAGTACCAGTTACTCGACTCCATCGAGTCAGTAATTCATTCTTGGGGCGATGTATACGCTTTTACAACAAAATTCCAGAAAATATACAAAATTTGACCTGCTCAAAGTTCAAAAACTTTATTAAACTAAGGTTGTATAAAAAGGGTTATTATAATATTAAGGAATTTATGGATGATAATACCCCTGGAAATGAGGTGATCGCTACCTAGCTATTTCTAATCTGTTGTGTTGTTAATTTGTGTTACATCATGATTGTAAGCTGTTATTTAAAAAAAAAGTCCCGCTGGGTTTCTTGCTGGTTCTTCCCAGGACAGAGGTTTTTTCCGAACCAGTGGTAATCAAACAAAAGAGTGACTTTCAATAAGTATTATTTATAATCTATATTGAATAAAAAAGTTTCTGTTTCTGTTTCTGGTGTATTTTTTTTTATTTAAAAGCAGGTTACTAGCGGTGGTTCGTAGATATGTTTTATCAAAATCGGCTCAGACATTTCAAAGTCATCAGCTGTTTTGTTAGTTATGGTAGGGTTCTTTTCGGGGGGTTTTTAAGTTTTCAATTTAAGTTATAAACATATTGGATTGCAGTTACGATCTTAACAAGATTAAAGCTCGGCATCACATGGAATACTGTTCTCATCTGTGGGCCAGGGCACCCCAGTGCTAGCTCATTTCACCTAACCGCATCCAACGAAAGACAGCTCCAATTGTCGACAACCTAGTTCTTTCTGATCGGCTCGGTTCACTGGCATTGAAATGATGCACCCCTTTGTATTTTCTAAAGCATTACGTGGAGTGCTCAGAGAAATTGTTCAGATTAATTCCAGCTACCAAATTGCACTGCCACACATTGCGACGAAACTCACAATACTATTCACACCATATGGATGCTTATCGTTTCCTCGCAAGACTTCTTTATGATATCGTCTACCACTGGAGATTATACTAACCGATACGACTAAGGGCCCGTCAAGAAACGAGCTTTCTCCTTTTTAAAAACCGGCAAAACGCCTGCAATTCCCCTGGTGTTGAAGTTGTTTTCGCAGTTTTGACACTTACCATCAGGTGAGAGGGAGACGCATTCTAGATTTTCCCTCTTCTATACAAAAAATGCGAAAAGTTACCCCATTTAGCAAAATACTTTAACAGTGAACCAATTATTGCTTTATAAGAAATAGAGTCATGCTGGAGCTATATCATGGTTGTAGCACAAATCGGCCGGGGAAGGACCACTTTCTTACAGAGTACCAGCGTAAAATAGCAGCTCAATGTTTTGTATGGCAAGTTTTTCCGTCTTTTTACTGGAAACTAGACATTCCATTTTTGTCCTCAAGGGTGGCAACTCATCTACCTTTTCATATCTTAATCGAGGATAGATTTAGATGTCTATAGGCCACACGATCCACTAACCATCAGGTGGACTGCGTAATCGTTTGTTACCTTATTTTATAAAAAAATACAGTGCAGCTATTGGGTGTTTTGTACTCAAGTGTGAATTAGGTTGACGAGGTCAGATGTCCACGTATCGAAATATCCTAGAATCCTAATTTTACTGATATATTAATATATATAATATATAAAAATAATACTTCTACTAAAACTAATCATTCCCAATATGGACAATGGTAACAACATAATATACGTACAAATACAGATGTAAATCGACTAAATTTAATTGTGTAGTGAATAATTGAACGGTATCACATGGACGGTATTAAATAATTATAGCTATATTACCAACCGCGAGGCCTTTGTTTTGGGGGATCAATAACCGTTAATCGGCTTTTGAACTAATAACAATGCATATCGTCTTAGGTATAAGCACATTTCATAGAAATATGTCTCTAAAATGAACTGATACTTATCATTTATATGTGAGAAATGTGATACTAGCTTTATAATTATAATACAGGCAATAGTAAACCATGTAGAGGTGGTTTAAGATATCCATTATCACAAATCGTCCCATAGGTGTCTTAAGTGACAACAAAGGGAAACAGAAACTAAGAAAACATTTGACACAAACCCCTTTGTGACAATCTCTGGGCTGTATCGACGATATTAAAAGGAAGTATTTATTTGTATATATTTATTTATTTATTCAGCGAAACTTATCACTTACATTACAGGCTCTTATGCGACATTGTAAATATTTTATAACGCTTACAATGATTGAAAGATATGACAAATACTACAGCCTTTGTAAATTCACTGAATATATCTACTTCCTTTTGTATTATCTCACAGAATAGCAGCTTTATGCTGCTATGATTCGTATGATGAGTGAAGAGAACCGCAAACCCTTTTTGTTGGAAACGAGGCATTCCATCCATTTCTCATTGGTAACAATGCATCTGCATACTTATTTTTAATCGAGAATACATATAAATGTCTACAAACGTCAACATATCATCTCGTGGACTGTGTGGTCGTATGTCAGACCACACAGTATTAAAAAATTGTGGATGATTTGATCAACGTACGATAATAAAGTGTTGTGCATCACCTATTTAACCCCCGACCTCTCACTTTCACGATTCAATAGTGACGTATATTATCACTAGCTTCACGCAGCAACATTACTGGTTATAACACCCCACAACCCCACAACCATGCATCCAACACTATCACACTCAAAAACACAATCTTTTTTTTTATTTATAAATTTTAATGAATTTCTGCAACTATGGAAGAAGCATATGTTTAGTTTTGGACTGCTGCAGGCTTATGACAATAACCCTTAATTGTATACTATCTGCATCAAATGGACCACTTTGACCACTAAATATAGAAACTAACATTTCGTACCTACTAAAAATAAATGAAGCTAGATAGAAAATGAGATATACATGTCAAGACAGCGTATTACGTTACGAAATGTCACCATAAACGCATATCCCACAAAGTGCGAATTTGGCGCACCAGATAAGAGCATCTCTTTGTGGGTGAGCGTGGACGTCGGCGCTATCATAATTTATTAGTACGGTCCCGCAGGTGCGGCTCGGTTATCTCTATACTGTCACGTATATACACATACGTACAAGCACGTACACATATATAGTGTCGGAAGTAACGACAAAACTATATGCGCTTTTGTAGAAAATGGAGTAATTATTTTTTACCCGACTGCAGTGGCTGGTACTAATGTAATCATGTAATGTAATGTTCGTTTGCCATTCTGTCCGTAATTCCGAAACTAGATTTTATAGTTTATTATCTTAATTTTTATTCTTTACAGATTATTTTATGAATTGTTAACTGCAATTTTAAGTGCCGATTTACCACGTGCTCGGCGGTGAAGGAAAACATCGTGAAAACGTGCATGTCTGAGAAGTATAAAAAAATATATCTCGAAGACATGTGAAGTTCGCCAACACGCATTGGGGCAGCGCGGCGGACATTTCCTTGTCCTAAAACCCTCGCAGAAATGAGAGGAGGCTTGTGCCCAGCAGTGGGACATATAAAGGCTGCAACTTTACTTTTTTTACTTTTATTTTATGAATATGACGGACATGGGCTCTCGAAACATGCGACCTTAAAAATAATATTAAACTAAACAAAATTAGATATGACATGGAATAACGGTTAATAATGTGTTCACTTTGAATATGAAATACGACTATTTCAACACTTACCACCAGATAGAATTGTTGTCAAACACTATTTTAAAATAGTGATTTTTTATATTTATGCAATAACTGAAACGTAAGCAAAATCTGCTATAGCAGCTTCGCATAATCATTAGGTATATTATAATTTTATATTATTGTAGAGTACGTTTACGTGGTTGAGTTATGCTGCAGCTATAATATAAGTAGTATAGTTGTAGTCCGAATGGGTCGGCTCGACTGGGGAAAGACCACGCTCTCACAGAATACTAGAGTAAATTATAGCAGCTTAACACTACTGTGTTCCGTATGGAGGCATTCCATCTTAGTCCTCACGGCTGACAACGCGTCAGCATTATGATCCGCAAACGAGGATAAATGTAGATGTCTAAGGGCCACAGCAGCCACTTACCATCAGGTGGACTGTGTGCTCGTTTGTCACACTATCCTGTATAAAAAGAGTATTTTTATCATAAGACAGTGCTTGATTAGTACCCCACCTACTGCTAAATGGTGAAGTAGCTGCACCACTTCGCTGCATCTAATGGTATGGGGTAGTGAATTTTCTTACGGTAACTAGACGTCGCACGGTACTGCACTCACTTCGTCTATATTTGACTAACCGCATTTTACAAACTACTTGTTTTCCCATAAATTTCAATTATTTTCATATTTCTTTACGTGGTAGAAGCATGCTACAGCTACATTAATATTATAGTTATAGCACGAATGGGTCAGCTCAACCGATGAGGGATCACGCCCTCACAGAATGCCGGCGTAAAATATCAGCTTAATGCTGCTGTATTTCGTATGGTGAGTGTAGAGAACCGGAGACTACTGAAAGCGAGGCATTCCATCTTAGTTCTTACGGTTGACAACGCATCTGCATTTAGATTAGTAATCTAGGATAGATGTAGATGTCTATGACCACAGAAACCATTTACCATCAGACGGACTGTGTGATCGTTTGTCATCCTTAACTTATAAAAAACACCGAAATTTTTTTTTTCCGGACCGATACGACTTAGGGACCTTCAAGAAAAGAGCGTACTCCTTTTTAAAAGGCCGGCAACGCATCTGCAATTCCCTCCCTGGTGTTGCAGTTGTTCATGGGCGGCGGTAGTCACTTACCATCAGGTGAGCCGCATGCTCGTTTGCCCCCTCTCCTATAAAAAAAACACTCTTAAAGCAAACCGTTGCCGTGGAGTGATATGTTTTGATATAGACAATCGCTGAAGTTTCCGTTGATAGGTTTACTTCAGGCGTCGAGATAATCCATTTTGCTAAATATGTCATATAATACAAATAAAAAAGAAATTAAATTCATGGGAGGATTTGTTGGTAAAACTAAAAAGGTAATCTGAGGTGTCATTATAATCGACATTTCTGTACAAATAAATAAAATTGGAGTGTCTGTTTGAAATGTCAAAACAACACCTTTTCACTAAATGCATTTGGAAGTATATACGGTACTTATAATAAAAAAACAATTTTTAATTTTTTGTATGACTGTCTATTTGTATGTTTGTTCCGGCTAATCTCCGAAACGGCTGAACGAATTTTGATGGGACTTTTACTGGCAGACAGCTGATGTTGCAAGGACTAACCTAGGCTACTTTTATTTAAGAAAATGAATAAGGGTTCCACGAAAAAAATTAAACCTGAATTATACGCGGACGAATTCGCGGAAAACAGTTAGTAAAACAATATTTAAAAAGGAATCGACCTTGTTACAATACTGTAATGCATTAATTCCGCAAGAATTTAGAAAAAAAACCTCTCTCTGGTCACAGGTCGAACTTTTTGACTCCGCCCGCCGCGCGTATACTTGTGAGCGCGCAGTCCCTTTGATAAAAGCCGCCTCTGAATTAGACGCTATAGCTGTGAACAAGCGACTTTCGGCTCTATCTTCAAAAACATAAAGTCGAGATTGTTTACAACGCATTTTTTGTATTTCTATTTTTATTTCCGCTTTTTGTTTATCAAAGGCGCCAACTCGAGTATTTTTGAGAATGTTCGAGTTCGAGTCTAGGACTAAGTATAAAAGCGGCGATCGCGCGTCGCGCCTCGTCAGTCAGTTGACGATAAGCGTTCGGAGCGATAAGTTCCTACCTACCTACTTACAAGCTGGCTAGCGAATTGCGGAGTTTAAACGTGATATGAAACTAGTGTTCATTGTTCTACTGCCTGCTGTATTCTGATTGTATCAGTTTTGTACATTTCTTCTTTGGACTAAATCACTAAACTTTGTCTCATAAACGCAGTAACGATTGTGCATTATTTTGACCTCACCATCCTGACGTGTAAGATTATTAATAAAGAAGAATGGAAAGTTGGCTTAAAGGCGTTAAACGTGTTGCAACAACATCTTCTAATGACGCAGAATGTTCAAAAGCAGTACGCGCGGAGAATACAGCAATTACCGATCTAGACGATGATGCCACGACGTCATGCTCCACGGTTTCAAAGACGAAAAAAAGGAAGTATGATGAATCATATATCAGTTTCGGATTTGTTGATTCCAACGGCTCACCTCTCTGCATGTTATGTAATAAACTGCTTCCTAATAGTTCCATGGAATCTGCCAAATTGCGCAGACATTTAGAAACTGTACACTCCGAGTCTAAAACCAAGAATAAAGAATTTTTTGTTCGTAAAAAAGAACAGTTATTGGAAAGTCAAAAAAATATGATGCATGTAACACAAACTATCAATGAAAAGGCCACGGAGGCATCATATTTAGTTAGCTATCGCATTGCACAAGCAGGTGAAGCGCACACTATCGCTGAGAATTTAATAAAGCCATGTGTGTTAGACATAACAAAATGTATGCTCGGTGAAAAATCTGCAAAGCATCTTTCTACTGTACCGCTATCAAACGATACTGTTTCACGACGAATCCATGATCTGACAAGCTACGTCAAACAAGAACTAGTTGCACGTCTACAAAAAACACGATTCGCATTGCAAATGGATGAGTCAAATGATGTCACTGGTCTGGCTATCTTGCTGGTTATCGTGAGATATCCATATGAACGTTCTTTTGAAGAAGACATGCTTATGTGTTCACCGCTGCCCACAAACACTACCGGGGAAGAAATTTTTAATAAAATAAACACATTTTTTAAATAAAATAATCTAAGTTGGAACGATTGCATTGACATTTGTACAGATGGAGCCAAGGCGATGACAGGTAAAACAGCAGGAGCAGTATCACGAATAAAAAGTCAAGCGCCTAATTGTAGTTCCAGCCATTGTAATCTGCATAGACAAGCACTTGCGATGAAGCAAATGCCGTCAAATCTAAAATTAGTTATGGATGAAGCGGTAAAAATAATTAATTTTATCAAATCACGACCACTACAATCCCGATTGTTCTCATTACTGTGTGAAGATTATGGCAGCAAACATAAAACACTGTTGCTCCATACAGAAGTGCGATGGCTGTCTCGGGGTAAAAATTTAACAAGGCTATTTGAACTTAGAGCCAAGTTACAAATGTTTTTTTCAGCAGATACAGTTTCTTTTAATTTGAAAGACCGTTTGTATGATAAAACTTGGTTGTTCCGATTGTCTTTTATGGCGGATATCTTTCAAAAACTGAACGAATTGAATTTATCATTGCAAGGTAAACAGACAACAGTGTTCCAGGCCTATAACAAAATAACTGCCTTCAAAAGAAAATTAGATTTTTGGATTATTTGCGTTGGCAAGAGAGAAATAGAAAGCTTTATGTCACTCAGTGAGTTTGTTAGCGATAACGACTCAGAAATGTTTCAAGATGATGTGTTTGAAGAATTGGTCCAATATCTCACTTCGATGCGCGCATCTTTTGAAAAGTATTTTCCCGAAGAACAAAATACAAAAATGAAGCTGAATTCATGGATTCATAATCCTTTTTTACCCAACTTGCAAAAGCCCGAAAGTATGTCAAACGAGATATATGAATCTCTTTTAGAAATGTCATCAGACACAAGTATGGAGTCACTGTTCAAAACGACGCCTCTCAACGATTTTTGGTGCAGAATCCGTGATGAATATCCAATGCTTGGCAGAATGGCTGTGAATATTCTTCTCCCGTTCCCAACAACATATTTGTGCGAAACAGGATTCTCAACCTATGCAGCTACGAAAACAAAATATCGCAATAGACTGGACGCCGAACCTGATATGAGACTTCAAATGTCTTCTATCAAACCTGATATCAACCAATTGATGAAAAATAAAAAACAGTTTCATACCTCCCATTAGTTGAGATTTTTTCATTTTTAATATCTTCTATTATTGTAGGCTTGCCATGTGGTAAAGTAAGTAATAATTAGTAACTATTACATTGTACTTTTATTATGCTTATATAATAAAGAATACACTTTTAAAAACTATTGTTTTATTGTAGGGTTCCGTCAAGTATTTTGCTTGTCAAAAGGGTTCCGTGAACAAAAAGTTTGAGAACCGCTGACTTAAAGAGTATTACTTGTCTCAATCGTTTGGACACCGTTAGGATAAATTATGTGATTATGTATTTATTGTATCTATTAGATTTATATTATTGTTTGAGAAATTTTGTAATTTATATATGTATTTTTACGCAGATATGTAAGTTTGTTATATATATTATATTATTTTATATGTCTTACTTTATCTTTTATTATGTATTAGTAATTTATATTATTTCATGTATTAGTTATTTATATATTATTTTATTGCATTTATTATTTATATACCGCATGTATTGATATTATATTGCACCACCTACCTATTCATTGTTTTATTCCTTTACAACTTTGTTTGCCTGGAAGAGATCGCTATGTAGCGATAAGGCCGCCAAATTGTACAAAATACAATCTGATTTTTGTTATGTCATTTGTATACTTGTTCGTGGTGTACGATAAAAGTATATTCATTCATTCATTCATTAGTTTTTATTACTTACTGCCAATGATTTTTAATAGATATCGTTGCTTATTACTAGGAAATATTACGTAAGAATTATATACTTATTACGCGTAATTTCAACCACTCTAAATTTGTCACAGTTGTAAGTTATATCCCCTTTGATATATTAAGTTCGGTGTCCGTGCACACACGTTGATAAATAAACGTTCCCTGAGGAATATTTGTGTTATTTTAAGATGTAAGAAAAATAGTAAATAGTGTACAACGTATCATTATGAGATTTTATTTGACAATTCAGCCATTTTTCCTTCATACTTGTTATGGTATTTGCTTCTTGCGAACACAAATAATGTTTTATTATGTCCACAATTTGGTGTGCAAACTTTTTAAAGGTATCGTTTTCGAGGATTGACCTTAATAAGACGTCTATATAAAAAATAAGCTTTATTATTGAAAAATCTTTTAACATAAACGGTTTCGGAATCAGCATGGTCTATAATTTTCTTTATACACCGAATTATATGTGGGACAAACATGCTGCGAGTACTTGTAAGTCAACCCAAAACTGTTTCCGCCCATTTAAATTTGTATTTTTTTTCTGTTGAAAAAGTGTTTATATAAAATTCAAATAGATCTCGATCTTCTTCGAATTATATATAATCGATCTTTTATAAAATAATTTTAAAATGAAAACGTAATATCGAGCATAGAAATACATTCGCATTTTTATACGCAATCAAATTGTTGTTCACTAGTTTGCACCATATATTCAATTAAAAATATTATACTTAAATATTTTATGAAATTCTAGAATCACTTACCGAAAAGAAAGCGTGGTCAACGGTCGATAAGACTTATGGCTGCTTGCATCAGACATTGGCGTACCCCAAAAATCGTTCAAGAAAAGTTCCTTAAAAGAGTTTGTTCCTATTACATCACCGTTCGTCACAATAGCAGGGATATCATCATGGACAAAATCACCGTTTAAACTGTTCACATAACTCAACACCGCCGTTATTATCACCATGACATAGATTAAGAAATCACTGTTACACATGCTTCTATTCTGGTTATCTTCGCGAACGGTTGGCAGCGACCGCCGCTTCATCTTCGGGCTCTTCTTTAATTTGACTGTTACATTCCTACATCTGCACATTAGCTTGATTTCTGTTGCCTACTTCGCTGCTTAGCAGTATCTGAAAAAAAATAAGACGCTCATTATAATATCTTAATTTCTCTAATTTAAAGGCAGATTTATCTCAATTTCATCAGCTTAAGATAACAACTAAGAGCGCAAAAGGAAACATTTCGTAAAAAAAAGCTAATAAACTTGAGTAAAATTCACATGACAATCACCGTGTTTTACAACGTGGTAGAGCCATGCTGCAGCTATATTAGTAGTATAGTTATAGCACGAATGGGTCAGTTCGACCGGGGAAGGAACACGCTCTCACAGAATACCAGCGTAAAGTAGCAGTTTAACACTGCTGTGTTTGGTATGGTGAGTGTAGAGAACCGGAGACCCTTTTTACTGGAAAACAGGCATTCCAACTTAGTCCTCACGGGTGATAACGCATCTGCATTTTGATTCGCAAACGAGGATAAATGTAAATGTCTATGGGTCATAGCAACCACTTACCATCAGGTGGACTGTGTGCTCGTTTGTCACCCTGTTTTTATAAAAAAATACACCTATGCTGCGCACAGACCTTTCGTTTCCGAAAGAGTTATTAAGCAATTTGACTCCCAAATTTGAGCCGCGCTGTTACAATGCATACCTATTTTATAAAAAATTAATAAGAAGTCGTTATATCTAGGATGCAACATAATTTCAACTCTATAAGTATAAGTAGGATGCAAAAAGATTCTAAGGTTTTATAGAGCGACCATTAGAAACATTGTATAAAAACTTTGATCACGTACGTTAGTAAAGTTATCTAGCTTTAAATACCAACAATTAGTGTTAAAATAATTTAAACAAATTTCAGCGTAATCGCTATATTTTCTTCGAATTTCTTTTTAGTCCAAGTTATTACTTCACACAAATATTATAACCTCGTGTGGTCTCATATCACACTAAACTAAATGACTTGTTACGCATGGATTACGATTTTGAGTGTTTCGTACTGTCTATTGCTCGTGTCGCTGAAAGTCTTTGGTAGTGTGCGTCGCCAATGAGGGTATCCACGACTTTATCCGCCACCAGGGCGGCGCCACTTTACTGTGAGGTAAAATAATTGACAGATTTCATAGCGGGGATGATAATTTCTTAGAAAAATGTAATCTTTAAGGTTTCTTTCTGTATTATTAGGTATATTTTATATTAATTACATTAGAAATGAATAAACCATGGCCCTTTTTACTGGAAATGAGGCATTCCATCTTAGTCCTCACGGGTGACAACGCATCTGCATTTTGATTTGTAATAGAGGATAGATGTAGATGTCTATGGGCCGCAGCAACCACTTACCATCAGGTGGACTGTGTGCTCGTTTGTCACCCTTATCATAAAAAACCAAACTATAAAATATAACTAAAAGCCGTTTTTTTTAAATAAGAGTTATAAAGTGCAAAAATTAAAAATAAAACCATTGACGCATTGTGTTGTGTATTAATATAATATTCTAGATAATGATAAACTATTATTTAAATCTGATTTCTCAACTAACTGACATTGTGTAACAAAAAACTTTACCTCAGTCACAACTAGCGACATCTGGTGAGTGGCAGATCATTAGCCCTCATTATTGACAACGTAAGAAAATCTTCTTTTCTTATATAATAAGGGTGATGTGATAAACGGGCACACAATCCACTTGAAGGTAAGCCAATGCTGTGGCCCATAGACATCTACCTTTATCCTCAATTAAGAATCAAAATGCAGATGCGTTGTCACTCCTGAGGACTGAAATGGAATGCCTCGTTTCGAGTAAAAGTGGCTGGAGACCGCGGTCTCAGCGGTAAAAGCGGTCTCCAGTTATCTACACTCACAATACGAAACACAGCAGCATTAAGCTGATATTTTTCGCTGGTATTCTGTGAGAGGGTGTTCCCATCCTGGACGAGCCGACCCATTCGTGCTATAACCACAATATAGCTACAGCATGGCTCTACCACACAAAAAATCCTCTACCCCATTTTCTCCCATGGGTATAGTAAAAAACGAAACTGGGAAACATTAAGATCCCATCGCATACGAAGTATGGCGGTGTAACCTTCTCGAAACCACAGAGTAGCGGTGAAGGTGCAAGACATATGGCATTGCCAACGGTAATCCCTCTGTCAAGAGTGGTATAATGGTAAATCCTTTCTACAACATGAAAGACCCAAATCCATCTGTGGACTTCCACGGGAGTGAAAGTATGGAAACGGCGGCGACTGCTGCTGCTGTCCGTGCCGCGGGCCCATATCAATTTATTAGACAAGGCGCCTTTAATGCGAACGCTACAAACTCTATAGAATGGCTGCAGATGCACTTTCAGTAAATTCACTAGAGTATGATTGTTTATAATTTCTGGAACGAAGTTCTTTATCGGACGGTACGAATTTGGCGGATGGGGGCTAGGCGAGAAAAAGTATTAGATTTTTCCATCAAGACCCCTTATGACGTAGTGTAGTCGGCCTTGGCGGCTATAAGGAAACGAGGTGGAATAATATCCATCTCCCTCGCACTTTTTCTTATCTTGCCATGAAAGAATTATTATTTTATTTTAAATGACGCTTCAATTTAATAGACGCTAGTAAATCATTTATTTGTATTTGCTAATCAATAATATAATACGTTTATCAATAATAATAAATTAGAAGCGTCATTGGCCTAACGGCAGGACGGGGACCGCAAACCCCAAAGGTCGTGGGGTCGAATCCGCCATTCGACTACTGTCGTGAACCACTTTTAACACAAGCATTTTAAGCATACCAGAAGTGGTTTAAGGGAATATTAATAATATTTAATAGCATTACCAGTATTTAAAATAATACTACGAAAGGAACTTCGTTCCAACCGTGTTCCACGACACACACATGTTATTTGTAATTAAAAATTATAGCTTTGCTAAGCATAATAAAGAACTACAACGCTGAATTAGATAATTCCTGTTATGATAATAAGTTTTATTAAGTAAATAAAAAAATGGTGTGCGTATTAAATCACGGGAAAAGGTAGCTTATCAATAAAACGTTGAAGAAATAAAGTTATTATTAAAACCCCTTTAATAAAAGCCAACTTCGCAATTTATTGGTATAAATGTCATTATATTTTTAATATAATTATTTTCTAAGGAAAAATTCCAAGCACCGTATTCGAAGAAATGATTCGCGAATATCGGTTTCAAAACGTTCAATTTAATAGCATAAATGGCTAAGAAAGCTCCCATTGTACAAAGCTAAGATTCATCAGCAACTTTCCGCAATCCCTCTTGCATGGAATTAGTTTAAAAACTAGTATTACGTTTAAGATGTTATGAAAATTTTTGAATTAGAAAGCACTGGAAGCAAGTCAACAACATTTTATCGTATATTATAGTATCCTCGATAAAGTGTATGATTTTCCTTCGTATAAATCGAGGTTCCGCACTGCACTTACCAACAGCTACCAGCAGCTTGTTGAGTGAACCTGATGCCCGCCAGCTCACATTTTCATCAAAGACCTTAAATTATGACTTTTGACAAAATTATGATGTTATATCAATAAAACTTGAACTCGATGGTACCATAATTTATAATATCCAAAAATACAGCGTTTTTCTACAATGTTTTAGTATTGACTTTCTTTTATTTAAATACTATATTATTTGTGTTTTGATGCGCAACAGATATCTTCAGTCGTTATTTTTTTATTTTAATTTAATCCGATTAGGAGCGGCGATTTGTTAACCCCATCAGTGCCCCTGTGGTAGCAACTTCGACAAGTTTGGGCTCCACGGACTTCCATGTAAGAAAAGTGCTGGTACGTTTCACGGCACGGTTCTTTGAACGATGTCATCCAAAGGGCTTTTGTCTCAATAAATGTTCCCTCGGTTTTAGAGCCTTGTGGAATATTTAGAGACGATGGCAGGAGACTCGACGGTATGCCATTGGTCCCTTGGGAGAGATGTAAAGCCTTAGTGTGGGATGCTACTTGCGTAGACCCTCTGGCGGCCTCTGATGAGATGACCTCGTTTAGAACCGGGACGGCATCAGAGGCAGCTGAACTGAGTAAGTGGCGCAAATATGAGTCTCTGAGAGATGACTACATGTTTGTGCCATTTCCTGTAGAGACTATCGCTCCGTGGGGTCCACGTGCGGTGAGGTTCCTAAAGGAACTCCATCCGCGGCTGGTCGTTGCTACTGGTGATAAGAGGGCTGGTTCTTTTCTCGCTCAAAGGCTAAGTATAGCCATTCAGCGGGGAAAAGCAGCCAGCGTTCTCCCCACGATACCGCGGGGAGTAGGACTGTATGATAATTAAGTTACTAGTCTTAGTTTATCTTTATATATAAAAATTTCGTGTCACGTTATTTGTCCGCAATGGACTCCTAAAGTACTGAACTGATTTCAATGAAATTTTGCCCACTGTGTGTATTTTGGTCCAACTTAAGAGATAGGATAGTTTTTATCCCGCTAAATGACCCTCAAAATTTTTTATTGCGAATTTATGGATTTTTATAGGAAGGGTCGTTGGAAAGGGCAGAACAACGTCTGCCTGGCGAGCTAGTTTTATTATAGTTTTTAATATTGTATATAATAAAATTAAATTCCTTTTAATTTTTAAGTATTTTCTTTAGCTTGCAGTTTCTTCTCGGCCAGTATGTTTAGACAACAAAAGTTTAAAAAAAATAATTTCCATTCTTAAACGATAACAGTAATGATAAAAATATTTTTGACCGAAATGAAGAATAAATTAGAGAAGTAAAAAAATTAAGTAAATTAAATAGTGTTTATTTGTCACAAAAAATACACCGTTAAAAAATATAAAGCGCGACTTAAAGTTTGTAAAAAGTAACGTAAGGTTACAGCCTTCATATTATTTGTAGCTGCTGGACGCAGGCCTCTCATTTCTGAGGGACTTATGGAGCTGTCAGTCCACCGAGCTGTTCCGGTGAGTATTGACTTTACATGTCCTCGAAATATTATTTTCCTCAGATATAAAATTTTCACGTGGTAGTGACATGCTGCAGGTATATTGTGGTTGTAGCACGAATGTATTTCTCCTGATGATGCCTCGTTAAAAGGTGAAACACGTGTCGTATTATAAACGGCAGTCTTTCCTAGTTTAGTGGTGTTGAGAGTAGTCGTGTTAGGATAATTGGTCTTGGGCACGCCACTATAGCGGCGATAAGACCCCTCTTTGAGGAGTGGCTTGAGAGACGCCACGGCGTCCTCACCTTCCGCCTGACGCAGGTCCTCACCGGACACGGTGTGTTCGGGAGGTTCCTGCACCGAGTCGGGCGGGAGGAAACGCCCAGGTGCTCCCACTGCGAGGATCGACCGGAGGACACGGTGGAGCACACCGTGGAGGTGTGCCCTGCTTGGGCGGAGCACCGCCATGTCCTCGTAGCGGCGATAGGCGGCGGCGACCTCTCGCGTCCGGCCCTGGTCGAAGCCATGGTCCGGAGCGAGACGGAATGGGATGCCGTCACCACCTTCTGCGAAGCAGTGATGCTAGCGAAGGAGGTGGCGGAGCGGGAGAAGGAGAGAGCAGCAGCTTTCCTTCCCGGCCGCCGCGGGAGACGCCCCGGGCGTCGGGGGCTACGTCGTGGCCCCCGGCCACCGTAGGCGCGGGCCTGTGGATGGCGAGCAATGGGTAGCTCGCCGTTCGTCCGTCTAACGACGACAGGCTGTGTCGACGGCGCGTTTTGTTCCACGCGCGCCTCAAAGAGCTGTCAGCATCGTGAAGGGGCCCGCAAGGGCCGACGCCTGCCGGGGCTGCGGGCTGTTCGAAAGAGATACCGCGGCTCCGGAACGTAAGGGCACTGAAGGAACACGGATGGTTTTTAGTCAGTAAAAGTCTGACACTCCCTTCCACTCCACCCAGAGCGAAAGGCGTCATTTGATGATTTTCCATCCGCAAAAAAAAAAAAAAGGATAATTGGTCTGTCACCACACACAATGGATAGCGCACGTAATTTTGGGAGGCCGAGAGATCTTAAAACACCTCATTCCTGTTTTTATGGTGTGTGGTACGTTGGATTGTATGTGGTAAAGACACCCTGCAACATAGTAATGGTAGATTAATCTTTAACAGCTTTGTCAATATGCTGGAATTTGGGAGTGCAATTTCTTTCTTTCGACGTGAGCTTTCCACAACTTAATGTAAAAAAAAAACATATTTTGTGTAACCAACAAACATACACAGAATTCTGCGTACATGCCCAGTGATGTCAAAACCATACTCAACTTCTTGACACACTCAGGCAAACATCTTTCTTATTTATTTATTTTTATGAAAAATCTACTACTGGATGCACACATATGCACCTAAAATTATGTTGTTGTTTGTAAATGATGACGTGTATTTACAATAAGTTGTGTATGTTTTCATGATCACGTTATTTAAAACCAATAGCTATCGGAAATGTGTCCTAAAGGATGGCACCGTTGACATCTGTATTATACTAAAATCGTCGCTTTGGTAGTGAAGAGAGTCAACCCACACTTAGCAAGTTTTGAGATAATGAGCATTTAAGATGTGATACTACACAAAAAATAATAATTAGTCCATAACTTCAAAACTATTAACAGATAAAATAATTTGGCAGATAGATATCTTCACCATCGTATAAATCGTATTCTTTTGATTATGCTAGAGTATTAAACTCAATTTGAACAAAGTTGTTGCTTGTCTCTCTTCACTGCCAAAGCGACGATATTTGCGCAGGCACAACCTAGTAGCCAGGATCATACACCACGAGCTCGCTCTGAAGTACAATCTCGTGGATCGAAACTGCCTTATTGCAAGTAGTCGCTGGATGCCGTGCTAGAAAATCAATGCGCCAGGTCCTACTGGGACCGCGCCATCATCACATACAGGACTATTCTTGCAAATAAGCCTGATATTATGCGATGGACCGGGCACAGGATATTTTTGGTCGACATTACCATTCCGTATGACGAGAACCTCGCAAAATTCGATGCAGTTAAGAAAACAAAATATCTAGACCTGGCTCACAAGGTAACCGACATGTGTCTATCAACTAAAATTATTCCTGTAGTCGTTTCTGCAAACCGGCTAATTCCGGTCAGCCTCGTGGCTCATCTAAGGTAACTGGGACTCAGTGCTTAAATGCTTAAGGTGTCGCTCCTCGATATCACCCGCATCGTCCGCCCGTTTCTTTATAGGTTTAAAGCGACGTAATTGCAAATTTATCTAAATAATAAAATGTCACTTGGTGAAACGTCATTTAAATTTTTATGCTTTGGATTGACCAATGTACTTGTTTATCAAAATAATACTGCTGAACAGCCCCCCCCCCCCATAGATTGCCTCATAGGGCGGATATTAGCCATAACTGCTGCACTTGGGAAGCGGGATGGCAACCACGGATTTTTTCTACCAACTTCAAAAAGGAGTCAGTGCTCAATTCGACTGTATGTTTTTTTATGTATGTAACCTCATAAATTCTTACTGGGTGAAACGATTTCGATTGTTTTTTTTTTAATTTGAAAGCTGGTGCTTCACATGTGGTCCCATATAAATTTGATCAAGGTCCGTCCAATAGTTTTTGAGTTATTCTTAATAATTTATATTGAAGTCGGTTGTACAAAGTTTTTAATTTTTATTTAAATTATATTAGGAAAATGCGGCCGCCCATCTCCCGGAGCAGCTTACCATACACTTGTGTCGCTTGTATCTGGGGGCACGACAGTGCCCCCGCCAAGTCGAGCAAAAAAGCGGCACGGCCGTACCATCCTTTTCTCGAAGCAGTTCAGGCCATTTCCGAAACCCTATAACTTTGTTATGGATAAAACTAGAAACCTGAATTTTTACTGACCAAGTAGGCATTGTATAAACTCAGTATATTTTAAATTTCATTGAATTTGAACAAGTAATTTAAGAATTATAACTAGTCAAAGTTTCTTAATTTTGTCACTCACTGACTGACCGATCATCAAAACTCTAAGGCACTTCTAGCAGACATAGAAACTTTAAATTTGGAAGACAATTATTGTTTAATATATAAATCAAGGAAAAATTAAAATATTTTACAATTTCGGTCCAGTTTTCGAGAAACACCAACTGCATAAATAACTTTGTAATCCCATATAAACATATAGTATTACAAAGTTACATTTGCAGTGAATGAATCAGTGTACCTATATATTTATAATGGAATAATAGGTGTAAATAGCTACCTAGATATAATATCTACAAAAAGAAATGAGATGCCATCAAAAACTTAACTTGTAAAAAAGCCAAATCTCGCAACTCAGTTCATCTACCGTAAAAAGTTGTGAGATCCATGTAATACCAAGTCGGTTAACTTATTCAGTCCATAGATTGATACATAGATTGACTTGGCAATTGCACTAAACAATCTAATTTAATATAATATGTATTACTTGTGAGATATATTGTGTTTTCATGCGATTGCCAAGTCAATCTATGTATCAATCTATTGACTGAATAAATTAACCGACTTGGTATTACATGGATCTCACAACTTTTTACGGTAGAAGAACTGAGTTGCAAGACTTGGCTTTTTTACAAGTTATGTTTTTGATGGCATTTTAATTTATTAATTACAAAAACCTACCGGTTTCACCTCATTGCTCTTTAGGGTATAAAAGGAATAATCCCTATAACTTGTATGCCATGAGACGGAACCAATCAGTTTTAAAGTAAATAAATTAAACATAACACATAGCTGATGGGAAGAATCGACGCTCCGGGAAGTCTGCAGTCTGTGAACACGTACAGGATCGCCCCCGTCACTACATTAGATTTGATAGACCACAAATCCTCGCCGAAGAACACAGATTCCTTCCAAGGATGATTCGCAAGGCCATTGAAATTAGAAAAAAACATCCTAATTTCCATAGAAAAGATGGTTGGGTGCTACCATTATTAAAATTAAACCCCAACCCAAGCATAGATCTGCGTATATCGGAACAAAAATTAATAATTTTTAATCTGGAGGTAGCAATGGTTAACTATGACATTGGACGTCAAACACCTCAGTCCCCTCCGTGACCGTGGGTGCTGTAAAGTACTCGAAACGTCGGGAATATAAAATAAGTTAACATACGCGATAAAGTCCGTTAAACTAGTTTTATTTAATTTATAATATAATTTGAACAACAATAAAACTATTACGAACTTAATTATTAAACCTACGTTAATTTATGAGTAGATTTAGTTAATTTATAGCATATAATATACTCAGGGTGTTTACTAACTTCATCAATTTAATGAGTACTCCCTCCCGGCCGCTTGATGAAAGTAGTTCATGATTTTATTAGAGCGTGTAACAGTTTTAATGACTTATGGGCATAGGCAAACCATTAAAATATATTGTTTATTATATTCAAAGAGCCATGATATTACAAGCTAAATGCTTTGCGTAAATTTCACAGTGCGTGAACAATCCTGGTTAGATCCTCGTGCCCGACAGTAATCCGTACTTTCAATTTCTTACTTTGTTAAAAATGGCTTACAAATATTTCCATTTTTCAATGAAGTTGTAGAACTTAACTAACTACTTACTTAATGCTGCTCGGTTTCATATAGTGGGTGTAGAAAACCGCAGACTGAAAACAAGGCATTCTAAGTCCTCAGTCTCTCTTCGGAAAGGGCAGAACAACGTCTGCCTGGTCAGCTAGTAAGTAATAAAAATAAAGCTTTTAACATACGTAAATTGTCAGTTGCTGTATTAAAGTGATGTATTAAATAGTTGGTTTATCAGTACTATCGTTAATATTTTCTTAAAATAGCTCGTTCAATCGATTGACACATCGCAGATGTTACAAACGTTCGAAGTGATGATAAAAAAGTTTATATTTAGCTAGGTTCACTTTTATCAGTTTAATTAAGTAATCAGTCGTTTTATTAATTCAATTTCATCAATTCAACTTAGTTTAGTATCTTAAATGAAATTGATACATCAAAAGTTTATGAATACAAGTTAGATTTAAGCAAATTTGGTGCAATTTAAAAAATCAAGCTTGGCCATCTTGTTTATAACTGTATCCATTTTCTCTTAAAAAAATACACTCGAGGATTAATTCACTTATTTTTTTATGCTATATTCCAGAAACGCTATTTAGACTAAGTTTCACTTGATACATCGGAGATTTGGACTCCTTTTATTTTTTATCATTTTTCTGGTTTCATATTTTCTCTAAAATAACCTACTCAAAAAGTTGTGATATCCTTCCAGCAAACACACATTGAAGGATTGAAATTATTTAATGCTCATTAGTATAATAGAATGAGGGTAGGTAATTACAAGTGAATATAAAGGCTGGATTTAATTTTATATAATCGCTTTAGTAATACTTTATTTGTTACCTTAATTCAAGAGTGTATTAATATGTAAATGCAAGAGTTATATTATTATCATATTGTATAAAATAATGCATAACATCTTTTACTTAACAGCCATGAAGTGACGGCGTAACAATATTTACTACCCCACATCATCCCATGGGTATTTTAAGACGCGACAGAAGAAAATTTAATAATATATAAATTATAATATATTATAATATTATAATTTGTTACGTGGTAGAGCCATGCTGAAGCTATATTAGTAGTATAGTTGTAGCACGAATGGGTCGGCTCGACTGAGGTAGGACCACGCTCTCACAGAATACCAGCGTAAAATAGCATAACACTGCTGTGTTTCGTATGGTGAGTGTAGAGAGCTGCAGACCCGTTTTACTGGAAAAGGGGCATTCTATCTTAGTCCTCACGGGTGACAACACATCTGCATTTTGATTCTCAAATGAGGATAGATGTAGACGTCTATGGGCCACAGCACCCACTCACATCATCCCATGGGTATTGTAAGACGCGGCAGAGGGCAATGAGAAGAGGTGATGAGAAGCGTCATCTTCCTGATAAAAACTCAAAATAATTAAAAGAAATGTGGTTGCTAACCCGCCTGCCTATTGAGGCAACTATGACAATTATCGCTCTTATGGCCAATCTTAAGTCATGTTCAGGTATGGTAGTAAAGTCACTGCTTATTTCGTCCCACTCCTGAGCACAGACCTCCTCCCTTTATGTTTATCTCTCGCTTTATCGATGTTGTTTGTTTTTGACGGCTCCGTGGCGTAGTGGCTTAGCAATGAGTTGCAACGCTTGGGGCCGCGGGTTCGAATCCCGCACGGAACAAGTATTTGTACGGCCTACAAATAATTGTTCCGGGTCTGGATGTTTGTCCTTGTGCAATATATGTTTGTAAACTGCCTCCACGATACAGGAGAATATCCTAGTGTGGAGGTTACGTTTTTTAAAAATAATAATAAAAAAAAATAATAAGATGTTGTTAAATAACTTATTAACATATTGTTGTAAATAAAATGCGTCTGATAACAAAATTTATTATAATTTTTAAATACTTAAAAAAATTGTCATAAAACTAAAGAGTAAAAAAATCTCAAGCAAATGCAAAAATAAGTTATTTTGGTGTAGGTATTTTCAATGTGATGTAGACACGTTCATTGTTTTTAGAGTGCCACATATTCAGGATATTTTTATTTCATATGCAATGTTTTTTGGCATTTTGTCTTCAACGCGACATAATATATTTGAAGCACGTAACCACGTTTCTGGCCACGGCAAATAAATTTCAGAGTGGCTGATATTGTCGACCATATTGAAAAGTAGGTATTTAAATGAAAAATTCGGTTCTGAGTCAAAAAGTCTGCAAAAACGAATTTAATCCGGGATTAGGAATGATAACTTTTACTTTAATAAAAACAAAACTTCTAGAACTAACCAATCTCATCTAAATCGACACTACTTACAAAAAAATTATAATAAATAAAAATAGAACTCAGTATTTTTCATTCAACATAGATTACACGAAATACGAAAGTTATTTTTGCTTTTACCAATCCTCTATCCAGTGAAGAAATAACAAGCGACCAAGCAGTACTTTTTTTTTTCAAATAACAATATTTGCATTACTTTATAATGTAGTCTTATTAAATTATATATTAGAAACACATTGAAAGCTTACTTGCTTTTGCTTAGGGTTCCGTACCTCAAAAGGAAAAAACGGAACCCTTATAGGATCACTTTGTTGTCCGTCTGTCTGTCTGTCAAGACCCTTTTTCTCAGAAACGCGTGGAGGTATCAAGCTGAAATTCATATCAAATACTCAAGTCTACTGTCCCTTGGATCTGTGAAAAAATCAAACTTCTAAGCCAACGCAATCAAAAGATACAGCCGTTTATGCCGCAAATTATCGACATTCGCAAGGGAATCAAAACCTACAGGGTACTTCCCGTGAACTCAGGATCTTGAAATTTGGTATGAGGTAACGTTTCATAGCACAGATACTTACTTACTTACTTACTGAATTTCTTGTTTCAGTCTCATTAGTTGTTGGCAAAAGAGATCCAAATTAATGGTTTTGCCCGGCGGTAAAGGCTCATAATAAACGATAAACTTCCAATTTCAAATTCCATACACACAGCATCACCTTATTGCGTGTTAATCCGGGTTTCGCTACAATCTGTGGAACTTGACTATCCTTTGACTATGATCTTTCTCGAACGTTCTTGTCATAGGTGATCCACTTTTCATCGTACATTTTTAACGTGGTGGAACAACGCTCCAGCTATATTATGGCTGTAACACGAATGGGTCAGCGCGATTGAGACAGGACCACGCTCTCACAAAATACCAGCGTAAAATAGCAGCTTAATGCTGCTGTATTTCGTAAGGTTAATGTACGAAACCGGAGACCCTTTTTACTGGAAACGCCGCATTACATCATATTCCTTAGGGGTGACAACGCATCTGCATTTTGATTCTTAATCGAGGATAAATGTAGATGTCTATGGGCCACAGCATCCACTTACTATCAGGTGAACTGTGTCCTCGTGTGTCATCCTTATTCTATAAAAAACCGTGATCAATCTTTTCAAAAATGGTTCATTACGTTTCAATAGAGAATCGTAAATGCGTACGTAGGTCACTCAATAAGTTTTGAGATATACAAAAAGTATTCTAGATACTATTAATATTTATTTTACATCTTTTCAAAATATTCTCCATCATACTCTATACAAAGTTCCATTCCCCTAAACCAACTCTGAAAACACTTTTGCCAGTCTTGATCTGATCGCTTCTTCGTAGGCAGCCACGGCTTCTTCGGCGCTTGAAAAAAAAACTTGCCTTTTATTTTTTCTTTGAATCTTGGGAACAAAAAGAAATCACAAGGAGCTAATTCAGGGATGTATTGTGGTGGTGGTTTAGAGTTGCAACACCAAATTCCTCAATAAATGATTTTGTTCTAAGGGAGGTATGTGAAGAGGCGCTATCGTGATGCAGCATGATTCCCCGAAGCCCGGCCTTTGGTCTTCTCTCCCGATCAGCTTGAAAAGCTTTCGGTAATGCAACTGTAGTATACCGAACTTGCTTCATTTTTTCAAAAATGTCATTGAATTTATCCGTATGAGGGCGACCAAAGCGAACTGTATCTTTGACGTTAAAATTTCCGGACTGAAAACGCTTGAAACAACTTCGTGCTAATCTTACTGACACTGTATTAGGTTCATATACGTCACAACTTTTTTCGCGGCTTGAGTTATATTTGTCCTTTTTTGTAATAAAACTTCAGAATGTATCGAATTTCTTCATTAGATTCCCTCATTTTGGCGGACAGAAAAACAACTGAAAAATGGCGGGAAAGAGTTTTTTAATTTTTAATTTTTCTTTTTCTGAATGTCCTATATTAAAACTAGCTAGATACAAACAATACAGCCAAAGAGATTTTTCTTCAATTTTATATATAACAAAACACGAAGAAACTTTTTCCCCGACCTTATAATTATAGGTTGGCTAACATCCTGGGGCGGGTTCAAAATAACTGAGGTGGGCACGGACCACCCAGCCATCCCTCTATATACGCTAATAGCTGACAGTGATTGTCCTTATATCATATTATAACCGTACATTTCATTGTTTTACTTCTCCTTAGCTCACAAAATTAATTAAATATGTTTTAATTAATCAATTTAATATTCAAATGCTTTAGTGTAATGGTTATTACCCTATTGTAAATCTAATTAATAGCTGTTTACGTTGCTTCAATACTCAATAATAATACATTACGTTTGGAATGTAGAAAGTTTCGACTAAATTGACTTAGAGCTTAGTCTTTGTTATATTATATATTTCATGGTTTATATATGTTGATGTATGTGAAAAATGTATGTATGTACAGTATACATCTATTACAATTGTATTTTTTTCATTAAATAACGCTATCCCCAGGAGAGTTTTCTCCTGTATCTTGGAGGCTTCTTTGCACGTGGATTAACATCGAGACCCGGAAATTTTTTGTAGGCCATTCGTTACCGTTACAGCGTTCATTTTACATTATATTACCTTAAGAGAGCCGTGGTAGCTCAGATGGTTAGCACTGTAAGTTTCACAGTACGCGAGCAACCCAGGTTCGATTCCCGCCGGCACCATTGAAATTGTTAATTGCAATTTTAAGTGCTGTTTTACCACGTGCTTGGCGGTGAAGGAAAACATCGTGAGGAATTCTGCATGTCTGGGAAATAAGAAAAAATATTTCCAAGACACGTGAAAGTTCACCAACATGCAGGCGCAGCACGGCGGACACTTCCTTGCCCTAAAACCTTCTCAGAAATGAGAGGAAGCATGTGCCCAGCAGTGGGACGTACATAGGCTGTAACTTTAACTTTAATAGCGTTATTAAAGTCCAATATTTTACATAGCCTCAGCCATATATTATTGTCTAGGCAACCGCAGATTATTTTTTATTTTTAGTCATTATTAAGAAGACGCCGCTGCCCATCTAATGATTTGTTTCTCCCTGTCGCCTTTTACAATACCCACGTACAATAAGGTAGTGGATATTCATACACCGCCATTACATACTTATTCCGTTTTTTCTTGTTTTTAATCTATAAAACTGGAGCGAATAAAGAACCCTCAGTCTACTATTTTTTATAGGATCGAGTGACAAACGAGCACACAGTCCAGCTGATGGTAAGTGGTTGCTGTGGCCCATAGACATCTACATTTATCCTCGTTTGCGAATCAAAACGCAGATGCGTTGTCACCCGTGAGGACTAATATGGAATGCCTCTTTTCGAGTAAAAAATGTCTCCGGTTCTCTACACTCACCATACGAAACACAGCAGTGTTAAATTGCTATTTGACGCTGGTATTCTGTGAGAGCGTGGTCCTTCCCCGTTCGACCCATTCGTGCTACATCTATACTACTAATATAGCTGCAGCATGGCTCTACCACGTAAAAAACTACTTTACTACTACTTTATGGTAAATGGGTACTACAGACCATAGATATCTGTAGCCAGCTCAGCCATACAAAAACGTTTAAGTGCCCGGCATTCATTTTATCACACCGTTCAATTTTATCTCACCAGTTCGTTTAACACGTTATGTGTTGTAACTCAAATAAAAAACAGTACGTAATACAACGCATGCTTCTATGTAACATTAAAAGGAAAATTTACTTGCGTTAACTTTAAAAAAACATACATAGCGTCAAGTCTGTATTCCTCGAGGGGATAGGCAGAGTCTAAAGAGCAGCAATCTACTCGTTTAGACAATAATTATGGGAATACGTGAAAAATTGTGAACCAAATGATTTATATACGAATACCAGCGTAAAATAGCAGCTTAATGCTGATATGTTTCGTATGTTGAGTGTAGAGAATCGGAGACCCATTTTACTGGTAAAGAAGCATTCTATCTTAGTCCTCACGGCTGACAACGCATCTGCATTTTAATTCGCAAACGAAGATAGATGTAGATGTCTATGAGCCACAGCAACCACTTACCATCAGGTGGACTGTGTGCTCGTTTGTCACCCTTATTCTATAAAAAAAATATTTATAAGCCTGGTGTAGGTCAAGCGACATATTGCAAATTACAGATTAAGTGAATAGTTTAATTTAAAGATCTAGTATCTACAAGCAAGCACTTGTGTAAAATTTAAATGACTACGTCAATAAACTGAAAAAGAGGTTGCATTCAAAAGATTTGCTCAACTATTACACAAACCACGAGTCAGCAGTTTACAGCCAACAGTAATTTGTAAAGTGACGAAGGGAAATGGACGATGTGATAACAGACGGCTGTAGAAAGCCACTAGACTCTAACCTCCAATGTGACCGTAATGGTAAAGAGAACGGTTCGGTTAAGTGGTCGTAGAAAGTTTTTTTGTTGTAAATACGAAGCTTTTTTCCTGCTTAGACTTAAATAGTATTAAGTTTGATTATCTTAATGATATTTTTTTCTAGTGTTAGGATCAATAAGCTTGTAATGCCAATTACTAGAATCCACAGAGTCTATAATTTATTTATGGGGCAATGTGTACTCTTTTACTACAAAATCCCAGAACATGTTCAAAGCTTGTAAATAAAAAAGTTTAAAAGTTTTATTAAAGAAAAACTGTACAAAAAGGGTTATTATAATATCAAGGAATACATGAATGAAAATAATCCCTGGAAATAAGGTGATTGTCACCTTGCTGGTCCCATGAAAGTTCATTTAAAAGTTGTATAAACAAAATTATTAAGTGAAATATGTAAAAAAAGTCCCGCTGGGTTCCTTGCTGGTTCTTCCCAGGACTGAGGTATTTTCCGAACCAGTGGTAAATAAAAATGACTTTCAATAAATATTATATAATATTCAATATTGAATAAAACATCATTCTATTCTATTCTAATAGGTGATAATAGATTTATATTCGTTTATAGGTTCTTATGCCGTGTAGTGGCGGTTAAGAATATCCACTACCCCATATCTTCCCGTGGGTGTCGTAAAAGGCGACAAAGGGACACAGGCAGGAGATGGGCAGCAGCATCTTTCTGGTAACGGCAAAATACAATAAAAAACTGCGGTTGCCAACCCGCTCGCCAAGCGTGGCAACTATGGCAATATACCCCCCATAATGAAAGTTACGAAGAGACGGCCCCCAGTCCCCGGCGGCCCCGCTATTCCTGGCTACGGTGGCGACCATGGTAACGGCGGGGCAGGGGGTGCTAAGAATCTCCGGTGGAGGTTCGGTTGCCACCTACAACGACTTGACCTGGCAACATACAACGCACGGACCCTGAGGACTGACGAGAAGATTGTGGAGCTGGAAGAAGAGATAGACAAGTTACGCTGGCATATTATAGGATTATCCGAAGTCCGAAGAGAGGGGGAGGACACGGTAATCCTCGAATCCGGCAACTTGTTCTATCACCGGGAAGGCGACCATCTGTCCCAAGGAGGTGTCGGATTTATCGTCCACAAGTCTCTCGTTAACAACGTTGTAAAGATTGAGAGTGTGTCGAGGAGGGTTGCGTACCTTATACTCAGAATCACCAAACGGTATTCGCTGAAGGTCATACAGGTTTACGCACCAACCTCGGCACACCCCGATGAGGAGGTGGAGGAAATGTATGAGGATATCTCTAGAGCCATGCATTCCTCCAAAACCCAATATACGGTGTTAATGGGAGACTTCAATGCAAAACTAGGCACAAGAGAGAACGGTGAGCTGAAAGTGGGGAAATTTGGAATAGGGCAACGGAACCCAAGGGGCCAGCAGCTGGCCGACTTCATGGAGAAAGAGGGACTCTTTATGATGAACTCTTTCTTCCAGAAGCGGCCCCACAGGAAGTGGACCTGGTCGAGCCCCGACGGTTCGACAAAAAATGAGATTGACTTCATTATGACGACCAAACGACAACTGTTCAGTGATGTCTCAGTGATCGCGAGGGTGAAAACCGGCAGCGATCACCGAATGGTTAGAGGCACACTGAACCTAAACGTTAAGTTGGAGAGGTCTCGTCTAATGAAGTCAACGCTCCGTCCCCCTCGTGCTCTAATCCAAAGTCCCGAAACCTTTCAGCTCGAGTTACAAAACCGTTTTCAGTGCCTAGAAGACTGCAATGAAGTGGACGATTTGAATGACAAGCTCGTGGAAACTGTCCATGCGGTCGGAGCTAAGTTCTGCAAGACCCGCCGCAGAAGAACACAAAAACTCTCCGATCACACTCTTAATCTCATGGCTGTTAGACGGGAGATGAAGCTACATTCTTTAACAGATTTGACAGCATACAGACAACTGAACAGACAGATCTCCAAATGCATGCGGCGGGACTTACGCAACTTCAATACAGCTCGTATTGAAGAAGCGATCGAGCGGAACCAAGGCTCCAAAGTCTTTGCCAGAGATCTGTCTGCCAGAAAGAGCCAACTGTCAAAGCTGAAGACCGAATGTGGCAGCATCGTTTCCGGGGCACCTGAGATTTTGAGTGAGATTGAGAGGTTCTATGGGCAGCTGTACACGTCATCGTTGGAGCCACACGCAAGTGTGAGTAACGATCCAAGAGCGAGTCTTATCCGACATTATTCCGATGATATCCCGGACGTCAGTCTGAGCGAGATTAGAATGGCTCTCCAGCACCTTAAAAACGGCAAGGCCCCAGGCGAGGATGGAATTACAGCGGAGCTTCTGAAAGCGGGTGGAAAACCGGTACTTGAAGTCCTTCAGAAGCTCTTTCATTCCGTCCTCCATGGTGGCATTACACCGGAGGCGTGGAGCAGAAGTGCGGTGGTCTTGTTCTTCAAGAAAGGCGACAACGCTCTCTTGAAGAACTACAGACCGATTTCCCTTCTGAGCCGCGTCTACGTGCTGTTTTCGAGAGTCATTACGAATCGTCTCGCGCGCAGACTTGATGACTTCCAGCCTCCCGAACAAGCCGGTTTCCGAAAGGGCTTTAGCACCATAGACCACATACATACCCTACGGCAAATTGTACAGAAGTCCGAGGAGTACAATTTGCCACTATGTCTGGCGTATGTGGACTATGAGAAAGCCTTTGATTCCGTCGAAATTTGGGCGGTGCTGCAGTCCCTTCAGCGGTGCCAAGTTGACTCTCGGTATATCGAAGTGTTGAAGTGCTTGTACAGTAGGGCTACGATGGCTATCCGAGTACAGAACCAGAGTACCAAACCTATCCAATTGCAGAGAGGTGTAAGACAGGGTGACGTCATATCCCCGAAACTCTTCACCGCTGCATTGGAAGACGTTTTCAAGCTTCTGGACTGGAAAGGATACGGTATCAACATCAATGGCAAGTACATCACTCACCTTCGATTTGCCGACGATATAGTCCTTATGGCAAAATCGCTGGAGGACCTAAGCACTATGCTCAATGACCTCAATAGTGTTTCCCAACGGATAGGTCTTAAGATGAACATGGACAAAACAAAGATCATGTTTAATGTCCATGTCACACCTATGCCGGTAGTTGTTGGGAACACTAAGCTCGAAGTTGTTGACGAGTATGTTTACCTGGGACAAATAGTCCGACTAGGTAAGTCCAACTTCGACCGAGAGGTCAATCGACGGATTCAACTCGGCTGGGCAGCGTTCGGGAATCTACGACACATCTTCTCGTCAGACATACCTCAAAACCTTAAAACGAAATTGTACAACCAGTGCGTGTTGCCAGTGATGACTTACGGAACTGAGACGTGGTCCTTCACTGCTGGCCGTATGAGGAAGCTCAAGGTCGCTCAGCGAGCTATGGAGAGGGCTATGCTCGGAGTTTCTCTGCGTGATAAACTCAGAAATGAGGATATCCGCAGTAGAACCAGAGTGACCGACATAGCCCAACGGATTAGTAAGCTGAAGTGGCAATGGGCCGGCCAACCGACAACCGATGGGGAAGAAAGGTTCTCGAGTGGCAGCCTCGTACCGGCAAGCGAAGTGTAGGGCGTCCCCCCACTAGATGGAGTGACGACCTGGTAAGATATGCAGGAAGTCGATGGATGCAGGTGGCTCAGGACCGTGCTTTGTGGCATTCTTTGGGGGAGGCCTATGTTCAGCAGTGGACTTGTGAAGGGCTGTAATGATGATGATGATGATGATAGGTTCTTCTACTTCGTCATCATTAACTTGTAGAAGTCTACTGTTGGATATGGACCTCTCCTATAAATTGTTTCAAGCTGAGGTGGGTTGGCAACCGCAGCGCTTTTGTTACTTTCAGTTGTTATCAGGAAGTTGCTGCTGCCTTTCTCATATTTAATTTCCCTCTGTCCCGTGGATGTTATGAGTTAGCGGACTCTCTTATGCCGCCACTCCACAGCGAATTCATATTATACGATGTAAGTGCCTACTAGCAATGTTTTTAGAAATGTTTAATTTTGTTTTTCTTAATGGCAATTGTAACAATTATGCGTTCATACTTTATAGAAACTGTCCTACACTAATGCTTTTTTTTTAAATCTTTAGACTAAATTAGATATTTCTGATTTTATTTTAGATTTTCCCTTAACAAGAAGGCCTTATTACCCGCGGGTACCTTAGACATTTTATATAGAATTAGAGGGACAAACGAACACACAGTCCACCTGATGGTAAGTGGTTGCTGTGGCCCATAAATATCTACATCTATCTTCGTTTGCGAATTAAAATGCAGATGCGTTGTCAGCCGTGAGGACTGACTCTTTTCCAGTAAAATAGGTCTCCCGTTCTCTACACTCACCATACGAAACACAGCAGCGTAAAGCTGCTATTTTACGCTGGTATTCTGTGAGAGCGTGGTCCTTGCCCGGTCGAGCCGACCTATTCGAGCTCTAACTATACTATTAATATAGCTGCAGCATGGCTCTACCACGTATATTATTTATACGCTATCAAATACCCAGTTGAAAACCAGTGAATCACAATTCACTTTATTTATTATTAATTTTGCGATATAGAATCTAACGCCGGTAAGTTTGTCAAAGTAAACAATGTGTCTACTCAAATGATCGAATATGTTAGTCCCTGCATTAGAGATACTGTTGGGGTCGAGTACGTGTTGAGAATTTGGTAATACTACGGAGGACTGAATATGTTTAGTCATCGTCCCCTTGAATGAGGGCAAGTAAACTTAAGGTGCAGGAATATATGTGCCAACACTTTATTAAATTGGATAAACATAAGTCGAGCCAACCATTTCGTACTATAACCATAACATATCTGCAGAATGACTCTACCACGTATAAAATATTCTCATTGTTATTCTTCAAAGCCATCTTAAATAACAAAAAAACGCCGTCGCTTAAAGATATTACAACAAAATTAATATATTACGAAAATAAAGTCAGAAATAAAGTTGTCGTCACAGCTTCCATTTGCAAAATCTAATTTATTTGTCGAATTTTGTATCTCAGGGCTATTGGTACCGCTCAGCTCTTATTACGGCGTCTCCTATATTGAGTTAGCTGCCGGTTTGATTGATGAGTAGAGAAACTTGAATGGCCATTCGCTGTAATAAAATCTAAAGCGTAAAGCATTGATTCGTTATTAATTCCTTTATCCTTGTTTTTCTGTGATGAATAGTTACGATTCAAAAGCTGTTCTGATATCCATACTTTTGTATGCCTCACATTAGCAAAATAAATTGAATAAAAATAATTGCATGTTTTTTTTGGAAATTTTGTTTAATACTTAATTATAAAAAAAACTTATTAAAGATTAAATTTTTAAAAGAAGTCAAATTTAATTTTATATCTAATATAATCATGATCTTTGTGAAAAAATGAAGGTAAAACTAATTTTACGAGTTTTATCGCGTTTATTTTGTTTTTATTTAAAATTAAAATTCTCCTACAGATGGAGATGCTTTTTGGCATGAGATTTTTCCCTAGTTGCTACGCTTGGCAGGCGGGTTGGCAACCGCAGTCTTAAATAAATTTAAGTTGTTCTCAGAAAGATGCCCCATTGCAATGCCCCTCTGTCGCCTCTTACAACATTCACAACACAATATGGAATAGGGAATATTCTAAACTTATTATGATATGTCGTTTATTTGAAATACGCCAAAAATTACACACATTAAATTTTAAATAAATTGCCTACAGCACCACCTGTCGGATCCAGAGCTCTGAAACTCCGTCTCGTTGTTCAGAAGGATCTCTAACGCACCAACGATAATTTTCCTATATGAATAAGATAAAATTATAATATAGAATTATAGCATAGTAACTTATTAAAAAAACAATTATGACTTACTTTATTTTCAATTCTTTGTTACGCCGTGTTTTGCTCTTAAACTAAACATAATTGCGTCTATAAAATTTATAAGAAGCATACTTAAAGTTTAATTAATTTTGAAACGTTTCACAAATCCAATTACCTTAAGCCTAAAGAAAGTCTAATTTGAAGCCGTTTTAGTTAATTTTACTTAGTTCAATGTTAATATAATAATAGGAAAAACAATATTTTGATGATGTTTATGGACATAATCAGTAAGCTCGGACCTATACTAGACGCACACATAAAAACCTAAAACCTTGTTGTTGGTGCACGCTATGTTCCTATAATTATATCATACTAGCTGTCCCTCGCGACTTCACCCGCGTGGAATTTACTACGATTTCATGGGTTTTAATTTTTTGCCCGGAACCCTAATTCTTTTTCTAAAATAAAAGTATCCTATGTTACAAAACCCTCGCAAAAGAACATTGATTCCTACCTAGTATGATTTGCGAGGCAATTGAAATTAAAAACCATCCTAATTTCAATAAAGAAGGTGGCTGGGGGCTGCCATCTGCTTTCGATTCCATAAATATAAAATTAAATCCAAATGTACTACCAAACATACTACTACGAGACTTTAAAAATCTTTCTGTAAGCTTGTTCTGTGTATATCGGATGAAAAATCAAAAATCAAGTGTTTAAAGAAGCTTATTTTAACTACGACATCAAGACGTCAATAACCTCAGTTCTCCCGTGACCATGGGTGCTGAAAGTGCCCGAAACTTTGAGAATTAAAACAATTAAAGTTAAACGCGACAAAATCCGTAAAATTAGGTTTATTCCATTTATTTTTATTCATTTTTATTCATTTACTAATTTCTCGAAGAATCTTCATTCACCAACTGATGGGTAAGAAAAATTATCGAGTGCAACCTCGTACCAGTAAGCAAATGTTGAGCAGCCTTCGACTGGATGTAATGTAAGGTAGTAGGTTAAGACTGATTATATAGTTGGCGGGTAAATTAAGAATACAGCCAAATCATTGTGGAATAAACTGTTATAGATTGCGTTACGTTCTTTGTGTTCTCTCCGGCTTTTATAAACATTACAGGTGTGACAGCCTGGTACGATAAAATAAGGGAGTCGTAGCTCTCCGCGACGTGAAAATAGGTGTGTTCTTAATTTTTATACAAACATCCCAGATGATACAGCAGCGGGGCAAATCTAACATGATCCAGAATATATTATTGTATTGTACTTTAGCCATGTTAAGTTAAATAAGGTTAGTAATAGTTGTTAACTACCTTTTCAAACTTAGAACTTAATGAGGGCTAATAATTTTCTGCTCACCAGATGTCGCTAGTTTGTTTGTAAACAGTGGTAGAGCCACGCGGTGGCTTGTGCTGTCGCACGGATGGGCCGGCTCGAACCGAGGTGGTACCACGACCTCACAGAATACCAGCGTGAAGTAGAGGCTTACCTCTGTGTTTCGCTTGGTGAGTGCAGGTGGCCGGAGGCCCTTTTTACTGGAAATGAGGCGTTCCATCTTAGTCCTCACGGGTGACAAGGCATCTACATTTTGATTTGTAATAGAGGATAGATGTAGATGTCTATGGGCCGCAGCAACCACTTACCATCAGGTGGACTGTGTGCTCGTTTGTCACCCTTATCCTATAAAAAAAAAATAGTTGCGCCGCCCTGGTGGCAGAAAAAGTCGTGGATTAACGTTTATTACGTAATAGCAGTATACTATCAAGTGATGCAAGTTAAGACAATAAGTTAAGAAGGAAGTTAATTAACACCAGTAACAGTATTAGTCAATAGCTTACGTTTTATAGTAACGTACAAACACGGTGTCAAAGGAAATGAAAGATGCGACCTTCTCGTGTAAATCCACTTGAGTTTAATGCGCATAAAATCGGAACGTAAAGGACGGTTCGGTTATGTCATCATAAAAAGTTTTTATGTTGATGTCACAGGAGAAGTTTTCGTAGTTTTTTATAGGTTTACGTAGATATTTTTCTTAAAGAAGAAGTCCAAATAAAACTTTTTGAGTAGATTTATCTTTATCGTCATATTATTAAATTGGATTATATTTATATTCTACGTACCATGTAGTAGTGGCACAAGAGATTTCACTACCCCATATCATCGACGACGATGTTAGACAACACAGGAAAGCTGAAACATGAAACGGGCAATTGCATCTTCTTGATAGAAAAGAAAAAAAAAATTATGCTTTTACCACTTCGGTTCGGAACAAAAGTCTACCTGGGAGGAAATAGCGAGAAACTCAAATTATATAATTAAATATGAAAACATTTAGAAACAGCATCTTTCTCAAAATAAGAGTGACAAACACAATCCATATGATGGAAAGTGGATGCTGTGGCTCATAGACATCAACATCTATACTCAATAATAAGATTCAAAATGCAGATGCGTTGTCACCCCTGAGTACTAGCATGCAAGACTCACCTCATTCCCATGACTTATCAATAATATACTTTCTAGAGGTATAATAACCCTCATTAAACAAATTTTCGCTTAGTAAAAATTTTAATCCTGACTAGATGGAGCGACGATCTGCGATTAGCTGGTAGGAACTGGATGCGTGTAGCCAAATACCGGGCCAAGTGGCACCTTGTGTGAAGCCTATTTCGTTAGTAGACTGCCACAGAATGATGATGAAACATTTTTAAGTTTTTGTAAAATAGGTACATTAAATACTCGTAAATATATTCAGAGGTCAACACTAATACCTAAATACATTAACTCAATATCAATTATCTACAGGGGAGGTCTTTATTCAATTTTAATGGGCTGTAATTAAGAGGAATAATATAAGAACGCCTTGTTATCAATATAACTTATAATTGGTTTCCTAAACAATTAAAACTAGAACGCATTTTAACTTACAACAACTGGAATGTACCGCTGGCGCTGGCAAAAAGCCGACTATAAAGCACCAACAAGATTATATTTTTTACATATTAGCCGAAAGTTTTAAGAAATGGTGTACAGAAAAGATAAAACCCCAACTTCAAAAGGTAGGCTAAATTATGTGGAATTTATTTCATAAATATTACAAGCATTATATAGAGTATTGCTACAAAACAAATACAAAGAGGAGATGGCATAAGCAACTGTGAACTGTGTAACTAGGTCCTGACGTCATCACATTGGGCGTGGCTTTACTTAGTATACTATCACCGTTCGTCCTCTGCGCTTTTTATTTGCTCCGTGAGTGTTGCTGTTTCTTTTTATTTCTTAGTTGTTAGTCTGTAGTTGACGCTGCTGCCCATATCCTGATTTGTTTCCACCTGCGGGACGATATAGGTAGTGGTTGTTTACGGCGCCACTACACGGTGGAAGGGTTGCGGTGACGGCATAAATCGCCCTTAAAGCAATCTATGGAGAAAGCCTATATATAGCAATGGAATTTTAATATACTTTAACGACAACGGTAATTTTTATTATTAACATTAAGTTTCGAAGATGAATCACACGACCGTTCTGATAATTTTGATGATTCTTTTTTTTATTTTAAAGCTTGTGCTTCTCTTGTCGTCTTATATAAATTTGATTACGATCTGACAAGTAGTTTTTTTTTAGTTATCCTTAATAATGCGTAAGTCACAGTTAAGTAATTGGTTTTAACCTATTTTTTCCATTAACTGGAAACTTAAAATTTTGAATATAGATCAAATTGGGATGACTATGCAAAAGAATATGATAAAAAACGTGGTTTGTTATAAAATTTAACACCTTTTTATTTTTTCGTTTTACTATCTTTTTTTAAATATAGTGACAAACGAACCTACAGTCCGCCCGATCGTGAGTGGCTAATGCACCTCTGAGGACCAAGATAGAATGCTTCACAGTCTGTTATTATACTGACTCGCCATCCTACTCTTCAGACAGAAATATAACAGTGCTACGTACTCAGATAGACTTCTAGGCAGAAAAGAAATCGTACTACCTAGTAAAATATAACATGGATATGATGAAGGTCATGTCCAACATACATACTCTTTAGTTTAGTATATAGTAGTAATATGTTTAACGATTAGAAGTGTCCGACTTCCTAAGTCAAAATTTAATGGGCTTAGACGAGCTAAACTCAGAATAGCAGTGTCCTGGAAATCATCACATTCATTATCTATACATCTATACAAATAAATAAAATTGAAGTGTCTTTGTAATATTAAAATAACTGCTTTTTACTAAATGCATATGAATGTATAAAAGGTACTAATAACAGAAAAACAATTTATAAAATCTTTGTCCGTCTCTGTTTTTTCCGGCTAATTTCCGAAACGGCTAGACCGATTTTCACTGGCAGATAGCTGATGGTATAAGGAGTAACTTAAGATACTATTATTGTAGAAAAAGAAATAGGGTTCCGCGCAAAAAAATTAAAAACCCATGAAATCGTAATAAAGTCCAAGCGTGCGAAGTCGCGGGGAACAGCTAATTCCTCGTTAGTCTATAGCAACAGAACTAGTATGTACGAGTATTTGTGATGACTAACAGTACACTTAGGAACCTGCACCGAGTGACTCAGCAAGCCGTGGTGAGAACTAGGTTATCTGCGTGGTAGAATTCGTAACGAAGATATCCGTCATATAATCATAGTAAGTGATATTACAACGGATCAGTGAACAAGCAAAAATACATCGTAGTATTTCGAAGAACAGAAAAACAGTTGGACGAAAGATTCTTAAGTGGCAGCAGCGACCTTGCGAGACATGCAGGAAGACGATGAATGTATGTGGTTAAGGATCGCTTATGTTGTATCAGTTTAAGGAGCATGACTATGTTTAGCAGTGAACTTCTGATTAGTTGCATGAAAAAAATAATAAATAATATGAAATATCAAAAAATCAATACACACTTTTTACGAAATGTGTATTCAAATTAATTAAGTCGCATCGTAGTACAAATACGAAAGCGGAAAGCGACGAAAGCTTTGAAGCAATAATTTTATTTATGTAAGCAAAATAAAACTTACCTTGTTAATTTCCCTAAAGAGACGTCCAAAATAATCAAATAAGAATAAAGTTGTCTTTACAAATAACGTCTGCAAAATCTAATTCATTCTTTGAGTCCCGTACCAAAAGATTCGTCTGAGATAGTTCGACTCTCGTTAAAGCGTCGCCTTTATTGATTTAGGGAGCAATAGGAGCGCAACCTGAATTAAAAATCTTTGAAGGGAAATTTACTTGACTCGAAAGAAATCTAAGAATAATATAAACTGTGAACCTAAAAAAAATCGAATTGTAAAACGCGTAAGTTTTTTAACAGTAGATTAAAATAAAACCATAGCCCCTACCTTTGGCAACGGCATATGTAGAGTTCCTTATCGATATTTCTCGAAACAGGACTTTTCCAGAAATTTGGCTTCATTCGAGACGAGAAGAAGTAGTCGAGGACTCGAGAAATCGCGTCTTAATTGACAAATGATATTTAAACACAGATATTTATTATAATATTGGGATATTTGTACTGGTAGTCCTTAAACAAATAAATTAAATAAAAAACAATAACCAAGATCTAGAGAATGTTAAGTACATGCCAATTCTTTAGATGATTATTATTCCAATATTTATTTTTTATTTTGTTTTGTGATCAAACTTCTACTTAGTTAGTAGAAAGAATTTCTTCAGTTGATTATATTGTCAAAATGTTTACTCTTTGTTCTGTGGTGTGACGTGTGTCACATGTGTAACGAGGCCAAAGTAAATACATTTATTTCTTTAAATTTGTCTCTGAGTGACTCCCGGTTTTAGGTTGTAAATAACTTTTATAATATCAGCATCTTTTTTTTAAATATATTTTAGTATACTTATGATTAATAGGGGTGCTTTTAGAACTTGGGGAGTGCTTTTAGCCGGGATGGAAGATGTGATTTAGGTGTGGACAGGCGTGTCGCTGCCGGGAACAAAGTCAATGGTGCCCTGACTGCGTTAGTCAAAAGGCAAGGCGTAGTGAAGAGTGCACGCCTTGCAATACATAACCGTACCGTACCGACTTTGTTATATGGCAGCGAAACCTGGGTATGCCAGAAGAAGCATAAAAGCAAGTTGAATGCAGTGAAGATGCGATCTCCTCGTAAAATGTGCGGCGTTATCATGGCCGACCGAAAGCGAAACGAAGAGATTCGCAATATGGCAGGTTTGAAAGATGACCTTATCACAAATATTGATAAGGGCGTGCTTCGATGGTTTGGGCACGTTGAGCGAATGAGTGAAGACCGAATGGTGAAGAAAATATATAGAGCGAAAGTTAATATTAAAAGGTGTCGAGGTAGACCGAGACTAACTTTTGAAGACCATGTGAGCAAATTGCTCGAAGAGGGGAGGGTCAAGAGTACTCGGATACCTAGACGTGCATGTATGAAGAAGATAATGAATCTGAAAGAAGCGAAAGAGGTATGTAAGGATCGTGACACTTGTCGATCTGTTCTCTCTGGCTACCCCGTCAGGGATTGTGCGTGAAGATAAGTAAGTAAGTAAGTATGATTAATAGGGATGGGGCTTCTATTAAGCCGATGATAACGTCGTGATATAACCTAAAAATAAATCATATTTAATAATAAAGATGTTGAGCCTTCTCCCGTAGGTACCGTAAGAGGCGACAGAGGGAAACAAATCAGGAGATGGTTAGTAAAGTCTTCTGAATTAAAATTAAAAAAAAAAACTGTTGCCAGTCCGAGAGTCCCAGGATGGTTTAGATTAACGATTCGACCCGGTAGATGAAGCTGTTGTCGAGATTCAGAAATCACCCGTGCGAAGCCGGGGCGAATCGCTGCAATTAATAAATTTTAGTTAAGTCTCCCTACAAAACTCAAATAATATTATCTGTTTTCAATTTTAGAATAGATAAGTGCCTTAAATTTAGCAAAATACAGTTCATAATAAAGTTCTATTACGCCTACATTTTATTACATTCTAGGTAAAATCTCAACCTAGATTTAGACGAAGCAATAATTTTCCCGTTAAACAAGAAAGTGCCGCCTTTCCCACTTAATCGCTGCCATTAGCTAACCGCAAAGCATGCGGTTACCTAGAATGGGAAATACAAGGGGCTGTTAGCACTTTATTGAAGGAAATTGTATATTAACTTTGTTATTTAATATTCATGTATATTTGAAAAAAAAACATTAAAAAATAATGTAGCAGCCAGGCTAATAAACCCTAAACCGTTATAAATAATGTTAACCTGCTGCTACCATAACGCTAAAGTGTCGAAGGAAACGGTGAAGGTCTAAAGAAAACATTTATTTCCTAATTACCCCCGGCTACTGATGATATTAGCGGCTGTTTCTTGTTTCTATATTAGAACGTTACATATATGCGTCAAATTATCTCGCATCGATATGCAGTCCAGCAGCAGCAGATAACATTATTTATAACGGTTTAGGGTTGATTAGCCTGGCAGCTACAATAAATAGATAGAATAACTCTTTATTGTTACAATAACGGAAAAATTCTGAACTGCTAACAATCGGCATGTCGCTTTAAGCAATTTCTGCCTGACAAACCGAACGTAAAAAGACATTTTAATTTTATATTTAGCGGAAGATACAATATACAATATAAAGTCAATTAAAGAAAAGACAAAAAAGAGTATGAATAATATATATAATAATATAATATTTAATGAGCAATATCTTATCTTATAAATATTTTTTTAATATAGAATAATCTTGTACGTAAATATCGAGATGTGATTATCTCAGAGGTTAAGCGCTCGCCGCAAATTCCACAGTAGCTACGTGAACTACACGGGTGCCATACCCGCTAACATCATTGAAATTTGTTTATTACAATTACGAGTGTAGACTTACCACGTGCTAGGCGGTGAAGGAATACGTAGGACACTCAATAAATTTTGAGATATACAGAAAGTATTCTAGATACTATTAATATTTATTTTACATCTTTTCAAAATATTATGTTAATGTTTTATACAAACTTAAATTCGCCTAAACCAACTCTGAAAACACTTTTGCCACGCTTTTTCGGCGTTTGGAAAAAAGTTGCCTTTTATTTTTTCTTTGACTCTTGGGACAAAAAGAAATCACAACGAGCTAAGTCAGGACTGTAGGGTGGATAACTAGAGTTTCAACACCAGATTCCTCAATAAATGCTTTTGTTATAAGAGAGGTATGTGAAGAGGCGTTATCGTTATGCAGTATGATTCCCCGTAGCCTGGTCTTTGGTCTTCTCTCTCGCACAGCTTGAAAATCTTTGGTTAATGCAACTTGTCGTGAAGCGACAATTAAAAAATAAAGAGAACCTAACTTAAGAACAGCAAAACAACAAAATTAGACCAAGAAAATAATATATTATAATTTTTTAAAAGGTATTTACAATATTATAAAAAAAATGAAATATGAAGATGATGGATGAAGTGAGATTACAATTAGATTTAAAAAAATAGGAGAATAGGAGAATTAGTATTATAGTGGAGCCTGGAGGTTGAAGTGACACGCTGCTCTTGTAGAAATAGGCACACGCGGAACTTGAGGTTTCTCAGCGACAACGGCACGCAGCGCCTGGACTGGGCACACGCAGCGTCCGGAGCCGATGCACGTAGCGCCTGGGGTAGGTGCGCTCAGCACTTGAAGCGAGTAGTTGCCGCGCCCAGAGGTAGCGCGGGCAGTAGGTGCACTCGGCGCCTGGAGCAAGCAGTCGTAGCGCGCCTGAAGGTAGCGCGGGCAGTAGGTGCACTCGGCGCCTGGAGCAAGCAGTCGTAGCGCGCCCGAAGGTAGCGCGGCAGTAGGTGCACTCAGCGCCTGGAGCAAGCAGTCGTAGCGCGCCTGAAGGTAGCGCGGGCAGTAGGTGCACTCGGCGCCTGGAGCAAGCAGTCGTAGCGCGCCCGAAGGTAGCGCGGCAGTAGGTGCACTCAGCGCCTGGAGCAAGCAGTCGTAGCGCGCCCGAAGGTAGTGTGGCCCCGTGCTTGAAGCAGACTGCCGACGAATGCGGATGTAGATGGAGGCTTGCAGGATCCCGGGGCAATGCGGCCCCGGGATTAGGCCTTTAGTAGATGCTTCTCCTTTGAGAACTGAAGCGAGACTGTCCGGTATTCTCCAATTGTTCGGCTTTTATACCTTTTTAGAGAGAACGAGAAATTATTTAAATTAAAACGAAATTTATTGTAAATGACCTACAGCCAAAGAGTATTTATGTAGAAAGAACATCATACCAGAGACGAATTTGAATAAAAGTTACCATAACAACGATATAAATAATAGTTGTCATATTTAACAATTTTTGGTTTTTGGACTGTTATTAAGAAACTATTACATTTTAGTAAGAAATGAGATATTATTCATTTAGGAAAAACTAATGCACGGCAGCGTGCATGAAGCCTGAAATTGTAGAGTTACCGATAATTCAATAAAAGACCGAAAAAGGTAAGACTCCATTGACAGCGATTTTAAAAGTGCTGAATAGTGTGAAAATACGAAGTAAAATGATATGTTATTGTGTAAAAACGTTACAGGATCCTATAGAAATAAAAGTGATGCAAAACATGAATGCAGAAAATCAAAAACAGAATGGAAAAATAGTATAAAGTGATGCAAAACATGAATGCAGAAAATCAAAAACAGAATGGAGAAATAGTGTACAATGAAATGTAAGTAGCATAACACTACAAACTATAGTGTACCATTCAGAGTTGACTGACCTACAATTTTCCAGCATTGACGTCGACCAATGTCCGGTCCGCGAAAAAACTAACAACCATTTTTTGCAGACGTTGCGAGGTCTTTGCAGTTTTTTTTATAGGATAGGGTGCCAAACGAGAACACAGTCCACCTGATGGTAAGTGGTCGCTGTGGCCCATAGACATCTACATCTATCCTCGTTTGCGAATCAAAATGCAAATGCGTTGTAACCCGTTTGGACTAAGATGGAAAGCCTCTTTTCTAGTAAAAAGGGTCTCCGGTTCTCTAACACTCACCATACGAAACACAGCAGTGTTAAGCTGCTATTTAACGCTGGTATTCTGTGAGAGCGTGGTCCTTCCCCGGTCGAGCCGACCCAGTCGTGCTATAACTATACTACTAATATAGCTGCAGCATGGCTCTACCACGAACAGTATTTTGTCGGTAACTGTCCTTCTGAGTATACCATTACCGATGATTGCCTTTTATTTTCTCAATTATATTTGCCCAGCAGTAGGGTGTTAAGAGTCTAGAGCCTGTATCTTTACTCGAGTAAGAATATCTAATAAGGATATATGTAAGGCAATGTCATGATTTAGTCTACATTGTCGATAAGCTTAACTCCTGCCTAAAGACAAATTTTGGAAAAATATACTGCAACATTTTCAAATTCCGTTGTGATTGTCCTCTTATGGCTGACAGTTCATCCGCATTGACCTCCGGTCTTATTACGTAATGGTAACGTAGATTTTTGGTAGTTTAGGACAGTTCAGTTTTATTTTACGTATTGTAAGCCAATGCTTGACTACAACTAACTATCGTGGTAAGTGCATTTATCATCGATTAAAATTAAAAATTACAGATTCGTTATCAACCGTGAAAAATAAGATGGCACGCCTTAAACTCATATCTCGTGACACACTTAAATTTATTTCATACTCGTAACGCGGATATAAGCAAATAAATTTTCAACAACTTTAATTCAGAAATTTTCATATAGAAAGTAATTTATGTTCAATTCAGTAAGTTTTTTATATTCGGAAACAGGTGGATTTATAAATAAAGAAAACCGTAGTAAAAATAAATTATTAGTAGGGTTAGGGCCAATCCCAACGGCATTCTAAAAATGATAGGTGACAGAGTGTACTGTCCCTATCTGCAACACTATTATAGAATGCATTTTCGCAGCAACTAATTTACTGCTGACATATGCATTATATAGCATTAAGTAAAAAAATAATAATAAATAATTTTAGTTATATAGAGTATTGAATTAAAATTTTATAGTAATTATAATTCTTAAAAAGTTTATGTAATAATGAGTCCTAGATACTTGAAATTAAACAAAGAAATAATAATAATAAACAGAAAACACCACCCCAGATCATGTACACAACGCCTCAGGTTCAAGATGGAGGAAGAGGCATCATCGATATACAAAATTTACACATCAATCTAATAGACAAATTACGCAAATATTTTTATGTAAAATCTGAACATTCGCATACTCCACAAATATATTACAGATATTGATAAAAAACTAACTCCCTTAACGTAAATAACTTATAAAAATTTATAAAATTCAATTGGTCAAATTCAGCTGCACCCTTATAAAATTCAATTGGTGAAAGAATTGAAACCCAACGATGCCATTCAAAGGTTAAAATTCGTAAACCAGGCAATTGAGCGCTTACAAACGTTTACCAAAATCTTGTTTTCAGATGAAGCTCATTTTCACCTTAATGGTCACGTAAATATTGAGAACTGCCGCTACTGATGTACAACTAATCCCAAAGCAAGCATTAGAAACCTCTTCATATTCCAAAGGTGACCGTATGGGCTGCAATGTATTCAATTATCGGTTCCTACTTTTTGAAAATAAAAGGGGCGCGAGCTTACTGTGAATTCAGAGCGTAAGGATGTTAGATGAGTTTTTGTTACCTGAACTGCAGAATTTTCCTGGCGATAACCAAAAACATGATTCCAGCAGAACGGAGGAACTTCACACACGTCCAATAAGTCTCTGCCACGAGTTTGTGAAACTTTTCCAGACAAATAAATCTCCAGACTAGGTGAGATTTATTGGCCCCCCCTGCAGTCTTGATTTGACGCCTATGGACTTGGGGTTTCCTTAAATCTAAAGTTAGTAAACCAACTTCCCTGGCCCAGTTAAACAAAATATTCGCCACAAAATGGGAGCCATTACGGAGCATACTTGCCAAGCATCAGGAATCAGTCATTAGGAATTTTAGTGTTAGACTAGCTGTTCTCCGCGACTTCGCCCGCGTGTAATTTCGGGTTTTAATTATATTGCTCAGAACCCTAATTCTTTTTCTCAAATATAAGTAGCTTAAGTAACTCCTTAGAATTTCAACTATGTGCCAGTGAAAGTCCCGTCGAAATCAGTCCAGCCGTTTCGGAGATTAGCCGGAACAAACAGACAGACAGACAGACCGATAGACAGACAGACAAAAAATTTAAAAATTGTGTTTTTGTTATAAGTACTGTATAAGTGCTGTTATAAGTGCGACAGACTTCGAGGAATTCTAGCCAAATTTTGTTTAATAAAATACAAAATACCATTCAATATAAGAATACAATTATATATCTCATTAGCAGAATCCATAATATCGTATGGTCTTTCTAGCTATGGTAGGACCTACAAAACACACCTAGACCGTATTTACACCTTACAACTCCGTATTTTAAAAACCTTAGTACCAAAAACTGTCATGAACAAATTTAAAGACCAACAACATAATATCTTTAATTTTTGTAAAATATTACCTGTACATAATAAAGTAAAGTATATATTACTTATTGAAAATTTCTTTAATAAAAATCTACAAATTCCAATACAATACAATTTTAACACACGAAAGTCAAAGACGCCAAACTTAGCTTTACCAAAATTCATAAATCTATATGGAAAAAGAACGTTAGAATACATGATTCCCGATATAATAAACAAACTTCCATTAGAACTAAAAGAAAAAATTAATCAACGCAACATCAAAAATATATTAAATAATTATTTCTTAAGTAACCTATAATAAAAAAGATTTGTAAAATAAAAATAAAAAAATTATATTATAAGTTACACATTAATATTCTACAACTCTATCAATAATATAAAATAAGTTTATCTTTAATATCATTAATTAGTACCAAAGTATGTGAACAGCCTGTATATGCAAACTCGACGCGTCAAGCCAGGTAGGCAAAGGACGCACTAATACCCGAGAGCAAACCGGTTTCTTGACTGTACGGCGAGCGCGGTACAATGCGTGCATCACAACATTATGACATAATTATTACGAATAACAATTATTATATGTTTGTTGATGGCATCGGTATACGGTAAAGCTGTATAGCTTATGTTTATACCGTAAAATATCAATTTAAATATTGTCAAATTATTATCAAATCAAATAAATAAATAAAAAAATAAAAAAAATACATTCATATGCATTTAGTAAAAAGCTGTTATTTTAACATTACAAACAGACACCTCAATTTTATTTATTTGTATAGATTGAATCAATATCGTGAACGCGATGGTAGACATTTGGATGACATTATTTTTAAGAAATAAATTCCTAAAGAATAAATTTTTATAATTAATAAACCTAGCAAGCTAACAGCATAGCAAAGTGGCGAAGCAATCAGCTTTGTAGCGGTTTCTAACGAAAAAAAAATTCAAAATAGGAGGTTCAGATGCCTGGGTGATCAGTAATCGATTGCTGAAAACAGAATTCGAAAATTCGAAACCGTTCTCGAGATAATCGTGGGACAGACGGACAGACGTACGGACAGACGAACAGATGAACAGACGGACAGACGGAGAGACATCGTGAAATCAATAAGTGACTTCGCAAGCTCCGCCACTTAATAAACATGTTTTCGACAAACGGCTTTTTTTTAATCGCTTTTTTACATATTAACTTTCTTTTGAGACAACTTGTATACATACATTATTACATACGTATACATGTACACAGGCCGCTATGCTAAGCTAAACGCGCGCAATACGTCACGAGCATGTCGAGGTCATCGGTAACGCGAACTCGTAAGTTTTTCCTCTACCAAAAATCGCTCAACGCGACTAAAGAAGTTCTTACTTCAAATATAAAACGTACAAATACCTGCAATTTGCACTTTTATTAGATATAATATGTATTGCATAAATAAAAATATATACAAAGTTAATTAATTGTTGTTAATTTATTTATTACATGATAATAAAAGAACATCGTATTATATTATATTATATAGTTAAACGAGTATTCATTGCCCATTCAAAAGGCGTGAGATTAGAGAGTTTTTAAAATGTAAACAAAAGCTTCTAGAATTAATTATCGTCACCCTAAAGATTACAGTTCAAGCAGACCTAAGCGTTAGTAAATGTATCAGACCCTCATTATACCCCGAGGAATGTGCCAATAATGTCATGCGACGTAAACTAAATGCGTGTAGGGATTACCAAGGATGGAAATGTTAACACGGGGTTTCGTGTTTTACGATAATTTTATTTAAACGTGTCTATAAATGGAATATACAAGTTAAATTAAGGCAAAGCGATTTAGTTTTGTAACTAGTAGTGAAAAATATCAAATTCATATTGAATCATAGACTTTTACTATGTAAAAGTACTAAAGCAAATGTTAACTAATCATTATAACTAGTTTCATTGTAATTTATTTACTTTATTTATGTGATTTTGATTTGACATTTGTACTTGTTTCACTAATATTATTAAAATTTATTAATTTAAACTGGTCGATTTTTATAAATTTATATATCTTGATGTTGCGGTAAGACGCAACTGGTCGGTTTTTATAGTTATTAAATTAAAATAAATATTAGTGCAATAAGTACATGTTGCGTCAATCCAAACCACAACATTTTTTTTAAATTTTCTTTTTTTAATTGCTTGTTTGTGTGACTTGTTTTAATATCAACATATGACATAATATATACTATATATAAAGATACGAGCGTAACAAGATAAGATTATATAAGATTAAGATTTTATCCTGGTAAATCAGCCATATTAAGAATTATGTACATACAGGATACAAATATTACCTATGTATATTTTTGAATCGGCAGATCTAGTGAAATTAATAAAGAGAGGAGTTAAAATTAGTGAGTGCCAATCCGTCTATTAAGCTCAACGATTACGGAAAATTATCTTCATTTAGGAGAGAAGCATTTCTGGCGGAGGGTTTTTATACTTTTAGTAAATACTTTTTTAATAAGTTATTAATATAGTACGAAACTCCATAAAACTGAAATGAAAATATATATTATATTGTAGACCGCACGAAGAAGCTCTAAGATAGCAAGATATGGAGCGGGTTATGCTCTGAGTTTCCCTGCGTGATAGAATCCATAACGAGGATATCTGTTGTAGAATCGAAGTAACTGAGCTAATCCAACAAATCACCGATAACTGTGAAGTTTGAATAAAGAGTTGTGTATAGTTTTAAATTAATTTGTTTATGACGTTGTCTACTAAATAATTTAAAATTCTAAAAAAAAATAGAACGCATTTCTATAACTCATTGATAAGTGTCCTGTTCCGGAAACTTATTGATCAACCTTGTATTTTCTACCGACTTCAAAAAGGAGGAGGTACTCAATTCGACTGTGTATTTTATTTTTATGTGTGTTACTCATAACTTTTTTTCTGCGTGTACTAATTTTGTTAATACGTTTTTTATTTGAAATCTGATGTTTTTCATGTGGTTCCCATATTAGATCAAGGTTTGCCCAATAGTTTTTGATTATTCTTAATAATTTATATTGAAGTCGGTTGTACAAAGTTTTTAATGATAAATTACCTATATATAATATATCAACCCTCTGTAATTTATTGTAAATCCCCGAAATCCTTCAAAATACCTTAAACTATCAAACCGGTAATTGTTTGTTAATGTCGGCTTGCACTATAAGATAAATATCAAATCCTCTAAAAATAACTTTAAATATAAACTTACGGATGGATTCTTTGTTCGACTAAAATTTTAATGTCCTCTAGGGAAAGCACCGCCAGTTTTCTGAGTAATTAAAAACTAAACCTATAACTGATTAAGCCCTTGAGAAAATTATTTTGACCACGGCGATGTGATTACAAAACTACAAAAAGAAATTGTTTCCAAAAAATTTAAATTTTAAACAATATTTTGTTAGGTTGTTTCGATATTTTGATATTTTGTTCGTAATATAATTATTTTAATTTAATTAGCAGTTGTTAAACCATACAATTTTCATTTAAATGAAACGAATTGTATGTGTTTTATCACTATTATTTTTAAGTTAGCTTCTAAGCCCCAACGTTTCACATGCGTTGCAGTTTTCATGACCACTAGGTTTTTTATATAGTATAAATGTGATAAACGAGCACACAGTCCACCTGATGGTAAGTGGTTGCTGTAGCCCATAGACATCTACATCTATCTACGTTTGCGAATCAAAATGCAGATGCGTTGTCACCCGTGAAGACTAAGATGGAATGCCTCGTTTCCAGTAAAAAGGGTCTCCGGTTCTCTACACTCACCATACTAAACACAGCAGCTTTAAGTTGCTATTTTACGCTGGTATTTTGTAAGAGCATGGTCCTTCTCCGGTCGAGCCGACCCATTCGTGCTACAATTATAGTATTAATATAGCTGCAGCATGGCTCTACCACGTAACAAAAAGGTGTAAAGCATTTGAAACTATCACCTAAAACTAGCTTAACAAATATAGCGGGAATCGATTAAAATACGTCCTATTTTTAGAGCTAATTTTCATTTTTTTTCTAATTTACTATGACGGTTGAGGAAAAAAAAGTTTGATGCTTGATATTAAGAAAACTGAGATCAATTGCTGAGAGTTGTTCATGGAACCTATTAAAAGTTCTTCTCTGGAACAATTTTAGAAAGTTATCTGATTATTCTTTACTTTATGAATGAATGAATATACTTTGCTTTATATTAAAAGTCACATAACATGTACTTTTAATAATTTTTTTTTCGTATTTTTATATAATGCTGACAACGAGCACTTGAAAACAAATCAGGACGGTTGTTTCTTCTGATGCTATATGGATGCTTGGGCCCATAGGGGATTTATCATTGACTAAGATCAAATACATATGCTTTTTTACCCCTGAGGACTGAAATGAAATGCCCCGAATCCAGTAAAAAGACACTTACCATACGAATCACAGTAAAATTAAGCTGCTATTTCACGCAGGTATTCTGTGAGAGCGTGATCCATCCCCGGTCGAGCCGAGCCATTCGTGCTACAAACAATAAATCCTAAAATCTGTTTATCGGACATCCAATTACCAGCGTCAAGAGGGAGAGCTGTACTCAAATTTAACAAGCGCATGTTGTAAGCGGCTCATTAATTTTATGACGTTGATCGCATACTAGATCACACTAAACGCGATAAATCAACTGAAAACGCCAACAAATTGAAGAGACAAGTGTACTGTTATCGGGTTATAAACATGCTTTACCGTGTTTTGGTGTTTATATGTCTGTACTTTATACTATGTCTGTGACAAATTCATTGTACCGTCATCATTGCTATCAGAAGTACGTTAACTGCAAACCTTATCCTATTTTGCAAAACAAAGATAGTTTCAATGTCAGTCACATTACCCCGTAGCAAGATTCCATATTTATTTTATAGGATAGGGGTGACAAACGAGCACACAGTTCATCTAATTGTAAGTGGTTCCTACGGCCCATAGATATTTACATCTATCCTATATTACAAATCAAAATGCAGATGCATTGAGGTTGAGGTTGAGGTTGCGTGAGAAAAGATGGAATGTCTCATTTCCAGTAAAAGGGGTCTCCGGTTAACGTGACATTATGCTATGGAAATAACTAAAATAAACTAATCTAGCTGTTTCAACACATCATGTTTTTTTTTTTTTTATAGGATAAGGGTGACAAACGAGCACACAGTCCACCTGATGGTCAGTGGTTCCTGCGGCCCATAGACATCTACATCTATCCCCTATTACAATTCAAAATGTAGATGCGTTGTCACCCGTGAGGACTAAGATGGAATGCCTCATTTCCAGTAAAAAGGGCCTCCGGCCACCTGCACTCACCAAGCGAAACGCAGAGGTAAATCTCTACTTCACGCTGGTTTTCTGTGAGGTCGTGGTACCACCCCGGTTCGAGCCGGCCCATCCATGCGACAGCAAAGCTGCCGCGTGGCTCTACCACTGTTAAAACCTCTAATCTTTTTTACAGCATATGCTGCAGAACTAAGTTTGCTAGCTAGTTTAGATATATGAGGGCCCTATTGAAGCTTCGCGTTAACTGTAATTCAGAGAAAAACAGTGGAATCAACAAGGTCCCTCCCCAATAGAAATAAAAATTTCGTTGCCAAATGTCAACAAGTTTCACGAATTAGTACCGCCTCATATATATATATATATATATATACGTAAATGGGGTTTCTCTGTTCGGAGAATATACGACGAAAGAAATTTAAATCTTTATTTAGGTGAAACCTTTTTATATTACTTATAGAGAAACAGCAAGATACAAATTATAACATTTAAAAAATATATTTGTGTGAGTGTTCATGTCTTCATAGGGGGGTATCAGATATACCTACCAAAACGTTAAAACGAAATTGTACAACCAGTGCGTGTTGTCAGTGATTACTTACGGCTCTGAGACGTGGTCCTTCACTGCTGGCCGTATGAGGAAGCTCAAGATCGCTCAGCGAGCTATGGAGAGGGCTATGCTCGGAGTGTCTCTGTGTGATAAACTTAGGAATAAGGATATCCGCAGTAGAACCAGAGTAACCGACATAGCCCAACGGATTAGTAAGCTGAAGTGGCAGTGGGCCGGCCATATAGCTCGAAGAACCGACAACCGACGGGGAAGAAAGGTTCTTGAGTGGCAGCCTCGGACCGGTAGGCGAAGTGTAGGGCGACCCCCCACGAGATGGAGTGACGACCTGGTAAGACATGCAGGAAGTCGATGGATGCAGGTGGTTCAGGACCGTGCTTTGTGGCATTCCTTGGGGGAGGCCTATGTTCAGCAGTGGACTTATGAAAGGCTGTAATGAATGGATGAATGAATGATGAGTGTTCATTTAAACAATTAGACATTCTTTTAAGGTGTCCGTCACGGTAGGTAACTCGAACGCAACTCCGCAGGTGTTCTTTTTGTCATTTTTTTAAAGGCCGATAAAAATTGGAAATAGATCCATATGTAGATATTTAAAGCATGTAAGATTATATAATAAAATTACACAACAAAAGGACGTAGTAGAGATGTAAGTACATCGCAACTACATAAAACAATATAAATTATTATGGAGCCATATTTGGAATGTATTGGACTTTGAATTAAACTGTGTAGGTGAAATTATGTTACATAATATTGGTTACATCAAACAACTCAATTTAAATTATAACCAGCTTGTTTACGCGATCCAATTATTTTGTAACAAATTTGGTGTAGAACGACTGACGTCATCGTGTACATTAAAAAAAAATTCCAAAGCTCTTTCAGATGCATTATTAAAGATTCAATCAACGGTTATCATATATAGGTATAATGAAGTTTATATTAGGAATGTACTGAACTCTAAACAAAATTGTGTGTGAAATATTATATTTTACTACTTAGTTGGATCAAGTGATTTAATCTATATTATAACTCAGTTTACTTGTTTAAAACAATATAATTTTTTGAAACAATGTTGGTCTAGAAAGACCGACATCACCATGTTGTGTTCTTTTTTTAAATATTTTTTTAATTCGTATATTATATAAGCCTTCAATTTCTACAGTACAGTTAATTAACGCCTTTATGCTTTAATAAAATGTTATTAATTTGTTCGATGTTTTCGTAATTTCTAATATCTATATTACAGATCTGAATAGGATCAACGTCACGACGCCTCATGCAATTAACCATTGAACCTTTAATTTGAAACGAACAGAAGTACTTTGTTTGTTTAAGTATAAGCTAAGTAAAAAAAATACATTCATTTAGTTTATAGTAAGAATTTACAACTAAATAAAATATCGTAAAGTGAGTTTGATAATAAATGCAAAACGTCAAGTGCTACAACTTTAACGTTTTTATTTTTTTTTATCAAATTTGAGTAAAGCCTAATTTCCGTCAAGCTTTCGAGATCAAAATTGAGTGACAAAGTTTTACTGAATCTACATACACATTATGTTGTTTATTTGTACAAAGTTGGTACAGATTATGCATGTTTTTGAATTTTATGGATAAATATCTAAATACTAGTATCATCATCATCATCATCATCATTACAGCCCTTCACAAGTCCACTGCTGAACATTGGCCTCCCCCAAAGAATGCCACAAAGCACGGTCCTGAGCCAGGTGGCTCAACATGCAGGACATGCAGGACATGCAGGAAGTCGATGGATGCAGGTACATCCATCGACTTCCTGCATGTCTTACCAGGTCGTCACTCCATCTCGTGGGGGGACGCCCTACACTTCGTCTACCGGTACGAGGCTGCCACTCGAGAACCTTTCTTCCCCATCGGTTGTCGGTTCTTCGAGCTATATGGCCGGCCCACTGCCACTTCAGCTTAATAATCCGTTGGGCTATGTCGGTTACTTAAATACTAGTATACCTAAATATTATTCTATCCTTACCGTTTTTATATGTATTTATTAACCATGTGGACGACGTGCGACAGAGGGAACCAAAACAGGTGAGCAGCAGCTTCTTCCTTATAACAACTTCTTCGTCTTCTTCGAGCGCCTCTCCGACTAGCAAAGGTTGGCAGTCAGCTTTGAATACGCCTTTTTGTTCTTCGCGGGGCGAAAGAGCTCGGCAGCACTCCTGATTCTCGTCCATTTGCGGATGTTGCGCAGCCAAGACTTTTTCTGCCACCAACAGCTCTCCTTCTGGCAACCTTTCCCATCATAATGAGTTGCAAAAGTTTATATTTTTCATGCCTAAACACGTGTCCGAAATATGCAACTTTTCTTTTCTTGACAGTCTCCAAAAGCTGCCGTTTCTGGTTGATGCGTCGCAGAACTTCCACGTTCGAGATCTTTTAGTCGAACTAATGGCCAACATACGTTTATATGACCACATCTCGAAAGCTTCTATACGTTTCATGAGGTCTTCTTTAATTGTCCACTCCTGGCATCCGTAAAGAAGTATAGGTCAGATGTAGCAATGTAGGATTCGTATGCGCACAGGGATCTTAAGTCTACGATTACAGAGTACTTTTTTTGTACTTTTTGTACTTTTTTTTTAACGTGTAGTAGGCACTTCGAGCTATTTCTATGCGAGTCTTTACCTCCTGTTCACAGCTCCAGGTGTCATTAAGCCTATTTCTAGCTAGATATTTGTACTTGCGCACCCTCTCAATTTTATTGACCCGCTATAATGATAGCAATGTCATCGAAGCCATGCTTAGATAATACAATGATCTTCGTTTTTGGTCTTTTCATCCGCAGACCAGCGTTTTCACTGCACTCATTAACACGAGTCACAATCAGTTGTAAATCTTCAGGAGATAATGCAATTAGGACTGTATATAACAACTAGAAAATAAAAAATTGTGGTTGCTTATCCACCTGCCTAACGCGGACATTATGTCAAATATTCACCTAAGATTCAATCTATTTGGGAGGCCTATGTTTATGGCGGGAAGCGTCCACTATGCTGCTCCACGATTCCTATAAATATTATTTTATAGAAGTAAGTATGACAAACGAGTACACAGTTCACCTGATAGTAGGTGGATGTTGTGGATCATAAAAACTTACATTTCACCTAATTTATAGTAACACCTAAAGTCAGATATAGAATGCCTTGTTACCAGTTTTTTTATAGGATAAGGGTAACAAACGAGCACACAGTCCACCTGATGGTAAGTGGTTGCTGTGACTCATAGACATCTACATTAATCCTCAATAAGGAATCAAAATGCAGATGCGTCGTCACACGTAAAGACTAAGATGGAATGCCTCTTTTCCAGTAAAATGGGTATCAGGTTCTCTACACTCACCATACAAAACACAGCAGCGTTAAACCGCTATTTTACGTTGGTATTATAAATATATATAGAATGCCTTGTTGCCAGTTAATAGTGTCTCCGCTTTTCTACACTTACCATAAATGTTGAAGGATTACACAGCTATTTCACGCTGGTAATCCGTGCGAACGCGGTCCTTCCACGATCAAGCAGCGTGACTATAACACGTATTTCTAACATATTATAACATATTTGCTCATGATTTTTTACTTTAAATTGCTATTAACGAAATTAAACATTTAAGAAAAAGACAAAACCGGCTTCAAAAAATAAAAATAATAATATAAATTGCACGTAACAGCTTCTGAAGACGGTGCTAAGACAAAGTATATCGAAGAATTACAGCACCAACTTTGAAATAATTTTATTAATTCTAGTTTGGAAGCCAGTTTCACTTTTTATTTTAAAGTTATTTTTTTAAATATTCCTTACATTACAGATTCAAGCTTCTACCCACACGGTTAAAGAATGGAAATGAAAATATCGTCGCCGCTATTCACCTCTCGCTCGCACACTGTCGCTACTCACAGCTGCCAGTAAAGACTGCAAAAAAATACGTTGCGATATGCCTTTTTTGTACGTTCTATAACGTCAGCCCAACTTGTCATTGGAATCAATGATAACAAAATATTATAAACTACAAAAAAAATCAGTTCGTTTTTGCTAATTAGTTGCCACGCCATTGAGACATGAGTGACCATTTCCTAAATTTTCGTTTGTCTGTCTGTCTGTCCGAGCTAATCTACTGATTAGCTCATAATGGCAAACCCGATTGTAACTAAACATCACGAAAAAATAGAGAGTAATACCAGGAGTGATATAGACTAAATTTTATCCGAAAAACTTAGAGACTTTATTAAGACAATCTTAGAGAAAAGATAAAATAAATTATCTTTATTGACTAAATGACGCCACATTATTATTTTCCACCCAAGCGGAGCCAGAGCGCGTCGCTTGTTGTAAATGTTATTTTAAAATTAATGCACCTACTTGCGTATACATTTCTTTTCAAATATTTTCCCATTAATATAACGTTTCTAATTAACTGAATAATGTAACGTTATACGATATACCGTCATTCGCGCCTTTTCACTATTAGCGGGTTTTCAATATTCGTACTGTGCATGGTGACGGTACGTGCTTGATGCCGTCATTACTAATTTCATTCTTTATCCGTACGGACTACAACAACTAATGACTCTTTGAATTACATTATTTTCCAAGTTATATGGGACCATCCCTTCAGTTTATCCTATTTAATAATAGAAAAATATTTTAAATTTCACTTCCAGGAATTCTGAGAACATACAAACATAAAAATATACGCGGTGAAATTCTAAAATGAGAGCTTAGCCCCTGAGCCACCTTGTCTCTCAACAATGTCAGCAAATTATATCGAAATGCTGCGTTTCTATTTATACGCGTTCATATTGATTATTGGTTGGTTACATTTCGTTTCATATGTTGCCTGTGGCAAAAGCGTTCAGGTTTTCTCTAAAACTTTTTAAATACAATTTTAAATATAAATGGGACGAATTTATCGCAAAAAAAACACAAACAAAAAGTGTATGTTTTAAAACGCTACATGTGACAATATTGAGGTCGTGCATTGTTCGCCAGCCACTGTATCTATATTACATATATTATTTAACAATAGAAGAGTATACGTCCTGCATGCATTTATTATTTAACAATAGAAGAGTGAAAATATATTTTACTACAAAATATTATACAAAGAAATTTATAGTATAATGAAGGACATATTTTTTTAAGATAAGAATTGTAAATAATATTTTATGACTTGAAAAAATAATGCTATGGTATAAACAAAATAACATATATATAAGAGGTATTCTAGAATAACCTAGTTTAATTGGGAATCCGTTTGCCAAGCGTGGCAACCTTGGTCTTTGTTCAGAAGTGAACTTTTAATAGGCTGTAATGGTAACGGTAAAGATAATCGGGAATCGAATATATCGTCGTCAAAACGCCTTCGAATCTTGCTTATTATTATCACGTATTATTTTTATATTTACGACGGCAACACAGATTGTGCGACTACTATCTTTTCTACCGTCTTTAAAAAAGAGACGGTACTCGATTTGGCTGTATGTTTTTTTATGTGTGTTACCTCATACCTTTTTACTGGGTGAACCAATTTCGATGATTATTTTTTTATTTGAAAACTGGTGCTTCACATGTGGTTCCATATAAATTTGATCAAGGTCTGACCAATCGATATTGAGTTATTCTTAATAATTTATATTGAAGTCGGTTGTACAAAATTTTTAATTATACTTCGCTTTTTTCAGAAAACTAATTTTTATTCCTACATTATTTATTTTTATAGTGTCGTCATCCTTAATATTGAATATAAAAAAAAGTATTAACAAATGTGTGTAAATAACCTTTGTCTATGTACGATGGCCTCTGTGGTCGTAAGTTAAACGCGACTGTTAATCTTGTGTTTCAAATTCCGGGTTGGGCAGAAATCAGTATTTAGGTTTTTCTTTCAAGAAATTCTCAGTAGCAGCCTGGAATCAGAAAGTTGACGGAGTTTACCCCTGCCTCGGACAGCACAAAGTCGTTGATCCTGTGCCTGATATTTCTGCGATCACATCGGACTGCTGTCCCATCGGACTATGAGAGTGAAGGTAATAGAGAGTGCAACTATGCTTGCGCCCACGGTCGTGCACTATAATTCTGTCTTGCGTAGATGGCCGTGACCCGAATCGGTCTGGAATACATTTTTATTATTATAATCATAATCACAATCCACGCATTTAAGTCCACCATTTGTAAGGTTAAGCAAAATGAGTAAAACTGTATTCAGCATCATCGGCATGCATCGGCTCATTTGTAAAGTCCCGTAATAGCTTCCAATAAATACCTAGTCGTGAAGTCAAATGACCTCCGGTGGCGGTCTCTAATCTCACCGTCTATTTCCCTTCGACGCTTAGTTACAATTTACCGCTGCATGCGATCTCCCGTAAAGCTAACTGAAGCATTTAAAATAAGCTAATTCAAATTACTAACTATTCTTTATTATATTGACTTGAACTTATTTATTATTCTAAATTGTTAACATATTGGTATAAAATATTTTATGGTTAACTAGTAGATAATATATATATTATTAAAAAAAATTACGTAATATAAACATAATATACTACAGTAGTGTGCGAACGATTATTGGACACAAGCGAGTAATTTAGCTCGAAAGAATTATTTTCAAGAAACATAAAAATGGGATAGTTCAACCTCCCGCGCGTCGTTAGGCGGCGTGAAATGAGAGGGTCGAGATAGAGATGTTTTGTGGGGATTAAGCAATTTAGGTAACGAGCCAAGCGCTTATATATCTGTGCATTAATACGTGAACATCGAAAATTGGGAATGAAACTTACATACTTATAACTTATATCATTCGAACGGTACAGTACCATAGTAATGAACAAATGAAAAAAAATCACGGAAAGCTGACTAGAATTTATTATAAGAAGAGCAGTAGTGAAATCGACGATTTACCAGTAGTACGTATACTTTCTTTTATAGAAGGAGGGTTACAAGCCAGCACACGGTTCACCTGATGGTAAGTGGTTGTAGTGGCCCATAGACATCGACATCTATCTTCGTTTGCGAATTAAAATTAACATGCGTTGTCAGCCGTGAGGACTAAGATAGAATGCCTCTTTTCCAGTAAAAATGGTCTCCGGTTCTCTACACTCACCATACGAAACACAGCAGCATTAAGCTACTATTTTACGCTGGTATCCCGTGAGAGTGTGGTCGTTCCCCGGTCGAGCCGACCTATTTTTGCTACAACTACACTATTAATATAGCTGCAGCATGGCTCTACCACGTATAAAAAGTACCACTTTTTTAAGGTTTTGTAAGTTCAACCCGAAAATGAGCCTTTTACATTCCCCATTCCTCGCCAGGTAGAATTTGCCTTAACCATCATGCTTGGTAGGCGGGTCGACGATTGCCATATCAGACTTCTCTCACCTTTGACACGGATGTCCGTCGATATTTTACGTTTGGTCTAAACGCGATGCTATAACGTTATCTATTCAAAGTCATAAGATTATTCTGACATTACCCATAGCCACGTCTTACGATACTCACGGAACAAAATAAAGTTTTAGTTTCTTAAGCTACGATATGTATAATAATATTTTAAAAAAAACCAAATTAAAATAAAAGGAAATAATATAAATCAGGGGTACTAAACATTTAGGCTGACACTCATAAAAATTAACGCCTATTTAAGAAATGCTTAAAGTAACTCTCTCCTTTTTAACGAAATAACAAAAAATACAGGTATAAAGATAATTAATACTAAATTAAGTATGCGATGGTCAGCGATTTATTTAAGGCGGTTATTGTTTGCATTTTCTAGTACCAGAATGTATGCAGCTGCGATTCGGTTTTCTTACAAAATTAACTTTACATTATATATATTTTTTATTCGTAAGTCTACACACAGAATCGAGTTTAATGACAACTTAATCGGTACGCAATTAAACGACGAATGAAATTGGCTTAGAGACGATATCATACTTAATATATGTCCGAGATATGCGGCACAAAAAAAAACATTAACAACGTACGAAAATGCACAGACATTGGAATTCGGCCTTTCAGATAATTTCAAATGGGGATTTATTAATAGGTTATAGAAAAAGACGTTATATTTCGTTGGATATTTAGTTATCACAAATAATTAACCCACTTCCTCTCTTGCGCTCTCTCTCTTACTTTTTTCAAAACTCGAATTACTCATTAATATTACATCGCTAGCAATTTATTTACTAATTGTAAAATTATTTAGTACATATTTTGCATTTAATTAAATAATTATCTTCATTAACTAAAACGCCTGTCAAGACCGTGATTGCATCTGATTACTCAAAATTTAATCACAAAAAATAAGCTTTACATTGATACAAAGTTATTATAATAACTCGGCTATCTAATCGCCCAAAAGATATCAAACAACTTATTAATACGAGGATAATATTATACTAAATATTTTCTCTGATGTGTTGACAAACTATGATTTATTTTCCCGGATGCGGCAATGTAAATTGTGCCTTGTTTATCACTATGAAACTCGCTCCAAGAACTAGTTTTCTGTTATGAAATGAATAATACTTAATTAATTTAAGTGCAATTTATTTTACAAGTTATCAAAAATTCTAAAAAAGGTTAAAGGTTCTATATTCGACAAGTATGTTTATTTTTCTAGAGGTAGAAAAAGAGTGAATGGAGTTTAACTATTTAGGCGTCATTTTAGTTATCAACGTGAACTTGTAATATTCCTTAAACTGCGCAACTAAAAAGAATAGATAACTTACCACATAATAGCCTCTGAACCCTATGCCATATTTGTTCGTTAAAAAACGACTTTAGAAGTTGTCATTTTAAAAGCCCGTTTTTTATGTTTAAAAGTAACTGAGTAAACATTTCACGGCTGGTTACCATAGGGTTTAAGTGCAGCTTGTAACATATTATGATGTTTTATATATAATAGCCTACTTTATATTTGTGAAAAACTGGTCAATACTGAAAGAACTATATTTTTAGATATTTTTCATTCCATTCAGTTCGGTTCCAGAGACTAAATCGACAGTAACAAAATTATAATTTAAAAATAATGTTGCTACATTTATCAGAATATTCTCGCTATTTATGTCCCGATTATTTGAATCATCAAATTAAATATGTTTTTGATTATAAATTATGTATATTAAAGGTATTAGTACATAGCTATTTTTTATATGCAATATCATATTATTCCAACATAAACTATTTTCAAAGAAGTTAAAAAATAAATCGCTGACTGCATGACAATTGAATGTCGATTTATTTATTTATAATTTATTGTGATCACCTTGGGTCTTATATGAGCGGGATTAATGTATTGTGACAGTCTCTGGCAGTCATCTCTAAGAAGAAGAAAAGTATTAGCATAGTTGGTTGTGATATCATTCTCATTGATTTTTCTGTCAAAGCGATTTTCTAATTATTATTGTCAGTCTATTAAAAGTTTTTTTCGGAACACCATTGAACAGCATTGGTACATTTCACTTATAACAAAAATAAAAAAAACAACATAGCTATTATACGATTCTCGCATATTATGGAAATTATGCTGCTATTTCATGCTGATACTCTGACAGAGAGAGAGAGAGAGAGAGAGAGAGAGAGAGAGAGAGAGATCTTTCTCCATTCGAGCCGACCCAGTTAGCCAACAGCACAATAAATGGAGAAAAATGTTCATTTATTGTGTTGTTTTACATGAAAAAGAAAGATTATTATCTATATATGTATTATATAGATACTTTATAGATAGATATCAATTTTATAAAATTTTGTCATTTGAATTTACAACATTACATTCATCAATTGTATGTTTCGGAGCGTGACTGTCACACGAGATCATTGCTTTTTCCCCATCCCAAAAGTGCACAACGTGCCAAAAGAAGTTTTTATTTCAAAAATAAAAATATAGAGTATTTTATTTTTCAGACTTGTGAAATCCACCACAAGCACTGGAGCAGCGGGGCGGACTAAGCGCTCCATAAACCTCTTAGAAATGAAAAGAGTCCTGTGCCTAGCAGATGTACGTATATAGGATGTATTTTGAAATATTGGAACTTTCAAAATTACTAGTAACGCTGTTTACTTTACATGTTAACTTATTGTTTCAAGACGCTAGTCGGATAGCAGTTTCAAACTCAGAAGTTTAAGTCGCTGCGCAGTCTGAATTTCTTATTAGTATTAGTATTTAACTATTTATAATAAATATGAAGCATATAGTTTTAAATAGTGTTGCTTTGTTAATATAAGTGGTAAAAACTATTTATTATAATCTTTCTGATGTTTTAACTTACGTTTTAATTTAATTTACGCAAACCAATTATCAATATTTCACATTCATTTATCAATTTATTCTAAGTATAATATGTATTTATAAGTATAACATTTTATGATATATGTATAGAATATCTTCTATATATATTATTCTATATATATATATATATATATATATATATATATATATATACATATATATATATAAGGTAACATACTGGTTTATTCGAACTTCTTTACCTTTTTTTCTCATAATTAGTTTACTTTTGCTGGACTATCTCCCATATGTTTATCTCTGCTTAACCTAATGGTCGACTGGGAGAGAATGCCGTAAGGCATTAAGTCCGCCATATGTACGATGTTTCTTTTATGCATAAAAGTTTAAATAAATGAAATAAATAAAAATAAATAAATAAATTACTTCATATCTTTGTTTTTTGAGACAATGAAGTTACCCCAACGCATGGTAAATCATAAAGCTAGTTGTCAACGCCAAACCAGTCCGTTCCCAAAGACGGGGGCGTTCCTCCACATTTAGCTCACCCGCCCCCCAACCTCCTACTGATTAACGGTCACATTACACCCGCAATCTCACTTACAATACACTATTACTTATGCACTGAAATTAAACGACGAATTACTTTGTGAACCTTTGTAGAGAAGGGTGTAACCCATTTAAGAAACTTTAAAACTAATTTTGTTTATAGGTTATTTTACTATTTATGTAAAATATATGTCCTCCTTACTTTGTGAGTGGCATATGAATAGCTTTGGAATGTTTACAGAGGATTAGGGTGATTTTTTTTTATGAAAAACTAACTTTCGGACGAATTCAAGCTGTTGAATCTTACTCTGCGACGAAACATCATTTTATCTTCACCATCTCGATAGCTGGCGGTCTGTTCCATGCGATTTACGCTGAATTTTCCGCTTCGCACGACCACACTGTGAAATTTACTGTCGCCAGCGGTTTAATCGGTATATCTATAAATTATTATAGATATACCGAATAAACCGCTAAATTAAAAAAAATATTCTTCTATAAATTAAGAGAATTTACTGCAAATTAATTTATTGACTAAAAATAACTATTAAATAATTGATAATTTAAGGTTCTATAAATCAGTTAGTAAATGGAAACAAAAGTAAACTTTCTAATTAGGCTCGTAACTTATAATGAAGCCAAGCAAGAATAGAACGGTAAGTAGCATCAATCTAAGTCGAGACATCTATCTTACTGGTAATTTTTCAAATTGACTTTTTTCATCAACAGCGACCTTCTGAAAAGTCAATCTTCCTCGCTCTGCTCTTACTTTGACAGTTAATAAAAGCCCCGATAGAGGCTTAATCTGAATTGCTAATGTTATTTTTCTTTAAATTACTTTGCTGTGCCCTGAATTAAGTGTCTATTATAGTCAAAGACTGTTTGCCTTATCGATATGACGTTGGTGGGCAAAATATTCCTCAGTTTAATAGATTACCTTCTAAAAACATTATTTTACAGATTCGTAAATTTTGAAATTATTCCAGAAAAAATATTGTCAGCCTTTTTAATATTGAACATACAAGACAATTACTGAAAATTTGTGAAACATATGCTTGTACCATGGGCTTATATACAACGCAAGAAAGAGTGAGCTAATGATTTTTGGGGCACACGCTTAGACAAGATCTAACTTACCGCCTGTAAATTTATGTGGGACAGTTATAAAAGAGTACCTCAATTTAAGTATCTGGGGCATTGGCTCACAGAAAAACATGAGCGTTGACTGCGATATTGAGAGAGAACGCAGATCACTGGCAGTTCGCAAAATACTGAGATGCGCCTCGCTACTTTTCTGCCGACTTCCAAAAAGGAGACGGTACTCCATTCGACTGTATGTTTTTTTATGTGTGTTACCTCATAACTTTGTACTGGGTGAACCGATTTCGATGATTCTTTTTTTATATGAAAGCTGATAGTCCTCGTGTGGTCCCTTATGTATACCCACTAGAGCCCAATGACTTCGTCAATCTTACTTAGCGGTACCATGTAGCGACATCTATGGAAATGTATTAAATAAAGAACGATGTATTTAGCGCGTCAAATTTTCATATCGATATACATCGCAACCGCTTCCGTAGATAGATAATAGATAGCGCTAGAGTAGTCAAGTGAGCTCGGCCACGGTCCTTATTGCTTTGTAAGATAGATAATTTGATCAAGGTCAGACCAATGGTTATTGAGTTATTCTTAAATAACTTATATTGAAGTCGCTTATATTGAAGTCGGCTGTACAAAATGTTTAATTTTAAATTATTCGTATTAGAGACTATTAATAGCATCCTAAGCGAACTAGTCGATAGGTGGGACTCTCCATTTTTAAGACACTGGATTTGCCTACACATGCATAAGCATTTAAATGTTAAATCGAAGTAATAATAATAAAATGTATTTTTAAATAAGTAATTTTTGGAATTTTTGATATTGTTTTTAAAATGTATGATAATTTTTTTAGATTTTAAGCAATTTAACTAAAAATAAATGTAAAAGAATATAATGTTACTACCAAATTTATGGGCCTTATTATTATTATTTAATTTATTAATTTATTTAACAGTTTATGTACACACAGTACAGTTTAATAGTGGTAGAGCCACGCGGCAGCTTTTGCTGTCGTACGGATGGGCCGGCTCGAACCGGGGTGGTACCACGACCTCACAGAATACCAGCGTGAAGTAGAGGTTTACCTCTACGTTTCGCTTGGTGAGTGCAGGTGGCCGGAGGCCCTTTTTACTGGAAATGAGGCATTCCATCTTAGTCTTCACGGGTGACAACGCATCTGCATCTTGATTCGCAAACGAGGATAGATGTAGATGTCTATGGGCCGCAGCAACCACTTACCATCGGGTGGACTGTGTGCTCGTTTTTCACCCTTATTCTATAAAAAAAAAACACATAATTTGATAAGAAAATGGTAAAAACATAATTATGTACAAAGGCACTGCTTATTCCATAATGAAATTTTTTCCAGCAGGCCTATTGAAGGATAGTTGAAGGAAATAGAGGTAGTCAAAGTGTGCACTTGAATAAATATACATATACTATACAAATATATACAAACATATATTCGTATATACATATATAAATAAATATTATAGGTATATATTATAAATAAATATATATAATTCAATATATATTTTAATGATACTTATATGCATACCAACACATTACGGTATAATAATTATGGAGGGAATGATAGTGCTCTTTAACAAGTTTTTTAAATATAGACACCGATTTAGCATCACGAATCCTAAAGGGAAGTGAATTTGTATCGTACTGCGTTAACAGAAAAAGAATGAGAATAAAGCATGGTATTGAAAGACGGAAATCTTAACAATGTTCTAGTATTTGACCTACATGGTGCGTCTGGAGAATGAACAAAAGTAAAACGATTTTTTAGATATAGCGGAATAGTAGGATTATGTAGAATATTGAAAAGAAGACAGAGGATACGAGTGTTCCTGCGAAGGCGGATTGGGAGCCATTTAAGCTTCTTGCGATAAACAGAAACGTGATCGAACTTCTTTAAGCCAAAAATGTATCGAATACATAAATTTTGCAAGCGCTCAAGTTTATTAATTTGCTCCTCTGTAGCATCCAGATAACAGACATAAGCGTAATCTAAAATTGGTAAGATAAGAGTCTGGACTATAGATATCTTAGTAGACAAGGTAGAAAACTTTAAAGACGCTTTAGAGAATGAAAGGCATGAAATATTTTCCTACTTACATCCGTAATATGAGCGCCCCAAGTCAGATTGCAGTCAAAAATAACGCCTAGGTTTTTGGCAGTATCTGAGTAGGGGATAGTGGTACCATCAATTCGTAGAGTTTGGAGAGAGGAGAAATCAAGCAATCCACGCGCATATCTTTTGCCTATTATCAAGGCTTGGGATTTTTTTGGGTTTATTATGAGACCAAAAGATCTTGACCATTCGCTAATCTTATTTAAGTCATCACAACAAAAACAAAATTACGATATAACTGCAAATCGTCAGCATAGAGGTGGTAATTAGATGATATGACCTTAGTTAAACAATTAATAAAAACGGCAAAAAGCAGAGGAGATAGGACTCTACCTTGAGGTACACCCGCAGTTACATTATACCAGTGGGAGTATATTTCACCTGAACGAACACATTGAGAACGATCTCGAAGATACGAGTCAAACCATAGAATAACAGATCTAGACACATTAATCGACTTAAGGATACTTATAAGGATATCAAAATCGACAGAATTAAATGCACTGCTGAAATCTAGTAAAACAAGAACTGTTAAAAATCCATGGTCCATATTCCAACGAATATCATCAGTAACTTTAAGAAGGGCTGTTGTTGTACTGTGACCAGGTCGGAAACCAGATTGATATAGACATAAAATATTGTTACTGTTGAGAAAGGCTGAAAATTGCTTGTGGACAATGTGTTCAAGAACTTTAGAAAGAAATGGCAATTAATATTGATGATATTGGAGATTTTCTATTTTTTTTAAATGATAAGGGTGACAAGCAAGCACACAGTCCATCTGATGGTAAGTTCGTTTGCGAATCAAAATACATATGTGTTCTCTTAGCCGTGAGGACTAAGATGGAATACCTCTTTTCCGGTAAAAAGGATCTCCGGTTTTCTCCACTCACCATACGAAACACGTCAGCATTAAGCTGCTATTTTACAATGGTATTCTGTAAAACGTGGTCCTTTCCCGGTCGAGTAGACACATTCGTGTTACAACTATACTGGTACAAGTAATATGGCTGCAGCATGGCTTTACCTTTTTCAAATAAGTCGCTATCATCGTCGTCATTACAGCCCATTACAGGTCCATTGCTTTACATAGGGCTACATTAAGGAATATATGGTTCTGTGCCATTTGCATCCATCGAATTCCTGTATTTCCTACCAGATAATCATTTTTTTTTAATTTATTCAAAATATAAAAAACAAAGTGAATTTTTTTTAACCCTTCAGCAGAAACCACACACGGTTTAGTTGCTGTGGTCTATATCAATTTATATATTTTTCTGTTCTAAAAATATTATTAAAAATAATGCTAGATTTATATATTGATTAACTAATTTATTAGCTAATCACTAAGTATATTAATAAATAATATGTAAATTTGAGATAAATCAGGTATAAATTAGGTATAAATTATCAGGTCACATTAGTTCAGGAAATTTACAGTAATTATGTTATCATCTAAGATACTATCAGTATATTATACTAACTTTAAATAATACGTCATCATCATCATCATTACAGCCCTTCATAAGTCCACTGCTGAACATAGGCCTCCCCCATTGAATGCCATAAAACACGGTCCTGAGCCACCTGTATCCATCTACTTCCTCCATGTCTTACCAGGTCGTCACTCCTTCTAGTGGGGGGACGCCCCACACTTCATCCGCCGGTACGAGGCAGCCACTCGGGAACCTTTCGGTTGTCGGTTCCTCAAGCTATATGGTCGGCCCATTGCCACTTCAGCTTACTAATCCGTTGAGCTATGTCGGTCACTCTGGTTCTACTGCGGATATCCTCATTTCTAAGTTTATCACGAAGAGAAACTCCGAGCATAGCCCTCTCCATAGCTCCTCATCCGGCCAGCAGTGAAGGAACACGTCTCAGTTCCATAGGTCATCACTGGCAACACGCACTGTTTGTATAGTCTAGTTTTCATGTTTTGAGGTATACCTGACGAGAAGATGTGCCGTAATTTCTCGAACGCTGCCCAACCGAGTTGAATCCGTCGCTTGACCTCTCAGTCGAAGTTGGACTTACCTAGTCAGACTATTTGTTCCAGGTAAACATACTCGTCAACAATTTCGAGCTTAGTGATCCCAACAACTACCGGCATAGGTGTGACATGGAAATTAATCATGATCTTTGTTTTGTCCATTTTCATGGACCTATCCGTTGGGAGATACTATTGAGGTCATTGACCATAGTGCTTAGGTCCTCCAGCGATTCTGCCATAAGAACTATATTGTTGGCAAATCAAAGGTGAGTGATGTACTCGCCATTGATGTTAATACCGTATCCTTTCCAGTCCAGTAGCTTGAAAACGTCTTCCAATGCAGCGGTGAAGAGTTTCGGGGATATAACGTCACCCTGTCTTAAACCTCTCTGCAGATGGATAGGTTTCGTACTCTGGTTCTGTACTCGGATAGCCATCGTAGCTCTACTGTACAAACACTTCAGCACTTCGTACCGACAGTTAACTTGGCACCGCTGAAGAGACTGTAGCACCGCCCAAATTTCGACAGAATCAAATACTTTCTCATAGTCCACATACGCAAGGCAAAGTCGCAGATTGTACTCTTCTGTCTTCTGTACATTTTGCCAAAGGGTGTGTAAGTGGACCATGGTACTTAAGCCTTTTCGGAAACCGAATTATTCGGGAGGCTGGAAGTCGTCGAATCTGCGTGCGAGACGATTCGTAATGACTCTCAAAAACAGCACATAGACGCTCAGAAGGGAAATCGGTATGTAGTTCTTCAAGAGAGCGTTATCGCCTTTCTTGAAGAACAAGACCACCACACTTCTGCTCCACGCCTCCGGAGTAGTACCACCATGAAGAACGGAATTAAAGAGCTTCTGAAGGACTTCAAGTAGCGGTTTTTCACCCGCTTTCTGAAGATCTGCTGTAATTCCATTCTTGCCCGGGGACTTGCCGTTTTTAAGGTGCTGAGGAGCCATTCTAATCTCGCTCAGACTGACGTCCGGAATATCTTCGGTATAATGTCGGATAAGACTCGCTCTTGGATCGTTTCTCACACTTGCATGTGGCTCCAACGATGATGTGTAAAGCTGCCCATAGAATCTCTCAATCTCACTCAAATTCTCAGGTGTCCCGGAAACAATACTGCCACACTTGGTCTTAAGCTTTGATAGTTGGCTATTAATGGCAGACAGATTGGCTCACAAAGACTTTGGAGAATTGGTTCCACTCGATCGCTTCTTTAATACAAGCTGTATTGAAGTTGCGTAAGTCCTGCCGCATTCTTTTGGAGATCTGTCTGTTCAGTTGCCTGTATGCTGTCAAATCTGTTGAAGAATGTAGCTTCATCTTTCGGTTAACAGCCATGAGATTAAGAGTGTGATAGGAGAGTTTTTGTGTTCTTCTGCGGCGGATCTTACAGAACTTAGCTCCGACCACATGGACAGTTTCCACGTGCTTATCATTTATATCGTCCACTTTATTGCAGTCTTCCAGATACTGAAAACGGTTTTGTAACTCGAGCTAAAAAGGTTTCGGGACTTTGGATTAGAGCACGAGGGGAACGGAGCGTTGACTTCATTAGACGAGACCTCTCCAACTTAACGTTTTGGTTCAGTGTGCCTCTAACCATTCGGTGATCGCTACCCGTTTTCACCCTCGCGATTACTGAGACATCACTGAACAGTTGTGGTCTGGTCGTCATAATGAAGTCAATCTCATTTTTTGTCAAACCGTCCGTGCTCCACCAGGTCCACTTCCTGTAGGGCCGCTTCTGGAAAAAAGAGTTCATAATAAAGAATCCCTCTTTCTCCATGAAGTCGGCCAGCTGCTGGCCCCTTGGTTTCCGTTGCCCTATTCCAAATTTACCTACTTTCAGCTCACCGTTCTCTCTTATGCCTAGTTTTGCATTGAAGTCTCCCATTAACACCGTATAGTGGGTTTTGGAGGAATGCATGGCTCTAAAGATATCCTCATACATTTCCTCCACCTCCTGATCAGGGTGTTCCGAGGTTGGTGCGTAAACCTGTATGACCTTCAGCTTATACCGTTTGGTGATTCTGAGTATAAGGTACGCAACCCTCGTCGACACACTCCCAATCTTTACAATATTGTTAACGAGAGACTTGTGGGCGATAAATCCGACACCTCCATAGGACAGATGGTTGCCCCCCCGGTGATAGAACAAGTCGCCGGATTCGAGGATTACCTTGTCCTCCCCCTCTCTTTGGACCTCGGATAGTTCTATAATGTTCCAGCGCAACTTGTCTATCTCTTCTTCCAGTTCTAAGATCTATTCGTCAGTCGTCAGGATGCGTGCGTTATAAGTTGCCAGGTCGAGTCGTCGTAGGTGGCAACCGAACCTCCATCGGAGATTCTTTGCACCCCCTGCCCCGCCGTTACCATGGTTACCACCGTAGCCAGGAATAGTGGGGCCGCCGAGGACTGGGGGATGGGGGGGTATATTGCCATTGTTGCCACGCTTGGAGAGCAGGTTGGCAACCGCAGTTTTTTTTTATTGGGAAATTGCTGTTATCAGGAAGATGCTGTTGCCCATCTCCTGCCTTCTTCCCACTGTCGCCTTTTACGACACCCACGGAAAGATATGGGGTAGTGGGTATTCTTAACCGCCACTAACATTTTCTTAATAATACAATATACACATAACATACCATACCGACCATCTCGTTATTTAATTAGAAACTCTTTTAATGTTCTTTCCAGCAGTGGACGCCCAACACTTCGCGTATCGGTACCATGCTACCATTCGAGAACCTTTTTCCCGCATCGCTTGTCGGTTATTCCGGTTCTACTACGGATATTCTCATTACGAAGTGGTATCACAAAAAGAAACGTCAAATAAATACATAGCTCACAGAGCGAACGTGAGCTTCCTCATATGGTTAGAAGTGAAAGACCACGTCTTGAATTAATATGTCATCACTGTCACGTTTGTACAGACGGGATGGTGAGTGCAAAACAGGTTGCTCATCGTCACCAGTCTGTGAAATTTAGTTTCAGATTGATCGCATGTGTATACCGTCGCCAGAGCTTCGTACGCAAATTAACAATGTACTGCACCACGTGGAATTGAGGCCGCCACATTGAGAAGATTGCTATGTCCCCCTTACACCTACGCTAAATGCCTACGAATTCTCAATGGCATTCTAAAAATGATAATTTTTTAACTATTACTTTATTATAGCTTTTTTTTATAGAAAACTCAGAATCTATATTTATGTTCATTGTATTGACTAAAACGTTTCGAAGACATAATCCGTCAACAGGCACTGGACTGAGTGACGGGAAAATCGTTCCATAACCCTCTTAGAAAAGAGAAGGGGCATTTGTCCAGCTGTAGGAAGTATACAGGTTGTAACTTGACTTCAATTATAATGTCTTATAACTGACTTCAGAAGTATAAGTAGCCTCATAAATAAAATGAATAAATTTTTTTTTTATTCATTAAACTACTTATACTACAGAAGCTAGTACGTTCAATTATTGGCTTCTAAAGTCGGTTTTTACTTTTTAATAAAAGTTAAAATTTTTACTCTTTAGAATTTCAGATATAGTCAGAATAGTACCTCAAAATCTTAAAACGAAATTGTACAACCAGTGCGTGTTGCCAGTGATGACATACGGAACTGAGACGTGGTCCTTCACTGCTGGCCGGATGAGGAAGCTCAAGGTCGCTCAGCGAGCTATGGAGAGGGCTATGCTCAGAGTTTCTCTGCGTGATAAACTCAGAAATGAGGATATTCGCAGTAGAACCAGAGTGACCGACATAGCCCAACGGATTAGTAAGCTGAAGTGGTAGTGGGCCGGCCATATAGCTCGAAGAACCGACAACCGATGGGGAAGAAAGGTTCTCGAGTGGCAGCCTCGTACCGGTATAGGCGAAGTGTAGGGCGTCCCCCCAAGAGATGGAGTGACGACCTGGTAAGACATGCAGGAAGTCGATGGATGCAGGTGGCTCACGACCGTGCTTTGTGGCATTTTTTGGGGGAGGCCTATGTTCAGCAGTGGACTTGTGAAGGGCTGTAATGATAATGATGATGAGTCAGAATAGTAACCTAATATGCACCTCTAATAGCATCTCTGTTGTCGTTATAAGTGAGAACGTTATGAATAAAATATTATATTTTCGCTTTATGTTGTTTAGAGTTCTGAGTAAACCAACGAGTTCATTAGGATATCCATCATATTGAAACATGATGGATATCCTAATGAATCAATAAGGCGTCACAAAGATTTATATAAAAGTTTTTGTTTTTTATTTTCTTATTTCATTCTTCGAAATTTTAGCAGTAAATCTCAGACTAATAAATAAATAAAGGCGGAGATCTGCCTACATTTCAAAATCATGCTCTACTAATTGTAAGAACACGCACTCATGTACACATTTACATTATGGGCTGATAAAAAAGAAAAGTAGAAAAACGTGTGCTTGTCAAGAAGTTGAGCATGGTTTCGGCGTCAATTGAAATGAACCTCTGTTTTTTTTTTCCTGGTCCGAGGTAACCAACACATTTTATTTATCAGGAGACCACAGGTCTCCCCAAATACTGTTTTATAGGAGGAGGTATTTAAAAAAATATTTGATTAAAGTAATTGGCCATTATTGGCAGTTATATTTATTTCTTACTTAATAAAAGTTTCAGATGGCTTATAGAGCCTTTTGGGTCATAAATCTCTTTTTTGAATCAGAGTATTCCTATTTCAAATTATGCAATAGTACAGCAACTCATCATCATCGTCATTACAGCCTTTCATAAGTCCACTGCTGAACATAGGCCTCCCCCAAAAAATGCCACAAAGCACGGTCCTGAGCCACCTGCATCCATCGACTTCCTGCATGTCTTACCAGGTCGTCACTCCATCTCGTGGGGGGTCGCCCTACACTTCGCCTACCGGTACGAGGCTGCTACTTAAGTATCTTTCTTCCCCACCGGTTGTCGGTTCTTTGAGCTATATGCCCGGCCCACTGCCACTTCAGCTTACTAATCCGTTGGGCTATGTCGGTTACTCTGGTTCTACTGCGGATATACTCATTCCTAGCCCTGTTTTTTTGGAATATTTTTTGGTTGCCCTTTCGGAAACCGGCTTGTTCGGGAGGCTGGACGTCGTCAAGTTTGCGTGCGAGACGATTCGTAATGACTCTTGAAAACAGCACGTAGACGCGGCTCAGAAGGGAAATCGTAACTCATACTTTAGCTTAATGGGAAATAAACCAAGATAATTACAAAGTTAATATCATGTTGATCCTAAGTTGAGACAACCACAAAAATGGGGCTTGTATGTGACTCCAGTATTATAATATAGAAACTGAAATATAATAATTTTACAATTATCTAAATATACCTTTGATTTTCTGTGTATAAAATTAAACAGTTAAACGATCTAACATTTTTTTTTTATAAAACTGAAGTATCAAATGGACTTACCATCTACCTTATAGTAAATGACCACTGCAGTACATGGACACCTGCAGACACCTTTAAACAAAGACTACAGAACTATAGGAATGTGTGTTACCTCTGAGAGCTAAGATGGAATTCCTCACAGCAATAACTTGGCTCTGTACATTTCAGGCTGGTACATAGCGATGCATGCACTGCTAGTGTGACAGAAATAGTTAAGAGGGTGTAAACTACCCAGACAGAAAAGGACTCCTGCCATCTAGTAACAATAGAATACAAGCCAAACTTGTCTTCAGCAAGAAATAATAACCCTGTTGCCAATAATGTTTTCGAGCTTCAAATGTTTTTGATTGAATTCCCCTTAATATATAGAGACGAATTTTCAAGATATATATTTAATAGTTATTCTTAAATAATGACTTCGGAATTCGGTAAGGAAGAATGCATGACAGGGTATGACTATTCTCTGTAACATACTATTTACGTGAGCGGAATGAGAGTAATCGATGTACAAATATTTGATCGACAATCCAATTCGAAACTATTCGGAGCCGTCGGTATACCAACTTCCCTTGCAATGCGGAAATCGCTGAAACGTTTTACGCTATAACTCAAATTCTATTTTACTTAAAATTTATTTTCAGACGACGAAATGGTATATTGACAAAATGAAAGTTTACATTAAAAATAATAAAGTATCTTAAAATTAATCATTTCTCTTTAATATTAATTCAATTCAATTGTTTCATCAATAATTTATCCATTAAATAAAATTAATGTAAAATGACAGCTTCTATTTATTTCTAAGAGAGTGTTTGATTTCTCACGTTATCTATATATTTTATTTCCAGACCTTCAAGTTTTTAACGATGTTTTTTTTACGGCTAAGCACATTTTTGGCTGTCACTAAAACTCAGCACTAACAATTGTCATCAACAATCATTCTCTTCTTCATCCATTACGTTTCTTATACCGCTTATTACTCCGCTATTCACGATGTTTTTTATACCGCTGAGTAACTCGGCACTAAAATTTTAATTAACAGCGGGGATCAAACCTGGGTTGCTAACATACTGTTTTGCAAACACAGACCTGCTATCACGATACGTTTACGGATAGATCTGTACGTAGATGTCATTAAACGTCAGTATTTTTTAGAGCTTGCAACTACAGAAATTCATTATCTCGTATAATGAATTCCTGTAGTTGCAAGCATCATATCATTAATTATATTATTGATATCGGAAATTTAACTTAGGATTTCCCACTAATGATATTGATATGGTAACATAAGTGATGACGTTTTGAATAAAATATTATTTTCCAGTTAACACTGATATATATATTTCCAGGACAAATTAATTACTAGTGGCTGCACGCGACTATAATCACGTTAACATATTTTCACTTTTTTATCGAAGTTGTAGTAGCAAGCGAACACTCCACAGGAACTGCTGATAATTAATATGACCCATATACACTTGCATCTATCCTCAATTTAGAACCAAAATGTAAAATGTACTGAGTATGAAGAAGGAATGCTTTGTTAGCAGTAAAAAAGATCCCGTTTCCCTACACCCATAAAACATAGGAGCGTTATTGCGCCACTTCACGTTAGAATTCTGCGCAAGCTTGGCCCATCCAGGTCGAGCCAACCCATTCCTGCTACAGCCATAATACGCTGCAGCGTGACTCTAACGAAAAAATAACAATATGATGAAAAATAAGTTCATTCTAGTTCGTTTATGGATATCGGAAGAAAAAACGCTTACATATATATTTCATAAGAAATTTGAATTGCAGACAGAGCAATATTGTTATGTCAGCGATCATGTTATAATTTACATTGTTTTTAGAACATTATTTTTTGTTATAAGTATATTATTGTGTTATATTATAAGCATGACTCCTAAACCACCTGATAGTAAATAAGTGTAGTGATAGTAGTAATGAAGCCGAATATGGTAAAATGCACTGACTCAGTTTTACAACGACCTATTTACAGAAAAATAAACAAATAAATATGTGAGTAAAACAATATCGACAGAACCAATACTAATAGTTTAAAATATTAAAATTGTAAAAGCATATTTGTACGGAAACATAATAAATATTTTGAGATATAATGCCTTGCCTTGCTTGCTTTGATATAATATCTCAAAATATATAAGTGTATTAAGGAAAAAAGGAAATTTTAAAATGTCAAACTCGGTAGATTGGGTAGAAATGTTACCGCAATGCGCTAAGTGGAACAAAACCTGTCCCACGGGCACTTTCACAAATGCATCCGATGATTTATATTCCTGACAGGCTATTTAACATAGTGACACTCGCACAGCTCTCATCTACCAGAATAATAAAATTTTCATGAATTTACTTCAGAAGTAGAGAACAGTAGTAACTCAGATACCCCCACAGGTGTCGTGAAGCGACAATTAAAAGAGAAGGAAAGAACCTAACCTACGATCAGCAAAACAACCAAATAGACCAAGACAAAAAATATATTTAAGTTTTTAAAAGAGTATTTACAATTTTATATATCAAAAATGGAGTATGAATGTGAGGATGGATGATGTGATTTACAAATTATATTTAAAAAAAAAGGTAATAAAAAAAAGATTTATGTCGTAGCTGAGTCCGAAGATCCCAAGCGTGCTCTCAGCGCCTGGAACGAGCACGCACGGCGTAGATGGGTAGGCGTGGGCGTCTCTAGGCGACGACCTCAGGTGAATGCGGCGATTGCAGGATCGGCGACTTCAGCCCAGACAGGAGCTTGCAGGATCCTCAGCGACTTCAGACAGCGCAGTGGCCTGCAGGATCCGGTGACTGCAGGCGGGACAGAGGTTTGTAGGTTCCGGTGATTTCGGGCGGAACAGAGGTTTGTAGATTCCGGCGACTCCAGGTAGAGTAGAGACTTGTGGGATCTCGGCGACTTCAGGCAGAGCAACGTTTTGTAGGATCCGGCGACTTCAGGCAGAGCAACGGATCGTAGAGTCCAGTGGCTTCAGGCAGGATAGAGGCTTGCAGGATCCCGGGGCAGAGCGGCCCCGGGATAAGGCCTTTAGAAGATGCTTCCGATACGAGAACTGAAGCAAGACTGAATTTCTTCACCGATTGTTCGGCTTTTATATCTTTCTAGAGAAAACGGAAAAATTATTTAAATTAAAAGGAAATTTATTGTAAATGACCTAGAGCAAAAGAGTATTTATGTGAAAATATCGAGATAAAACATCATATCGGTAACGAATTTGAATAAAAATTGCCATGACAACGGTATAAATAGTAGTTGTCATAAAAACCAATTTTTGGTTTTTGGACTTTTATTAAGAAATTATTACATTTAAGTATGAAATGAGATATTATTCAAATAGGAAAAACTGATGCGCGACAGCGCGCCGAAGCCTGAATTTGTAGAGTTACAGAGAATTCAGTAAAAGACCAAAAAAAGGTAAGACTTCGTTGACAGCTAGTTTAAAAGTACTAAATAGTGTGAAAATACGCAGTAAAATGATATGTTATTGTGTAAAAACGTTACAGGATCCTATAAAAATAAAGGTGGTGCAAAATATAAATGCAGAGAATCAAAAACAGAATGAAAAAAATAGTATAAAGTGATGCAAAACATGAATGCAGAATATCAAAGCAGAATGGAGAATTAGTGTACAATGAAATGTAAGTTGCATAACACTACACAGGGAGGAGGTTAACTCAGGTGGACAAAAGCGACTTCGATCTCCGCTGGAAATAATAAATTCACTATCACCATTACAACTTATCAAATGTCCACTGCTGAACATAGACCTCCTAGATAGATTGCCAAACAGGGATATTTGCTGTAGCTGTCAGGCTTGATAAGCGGGTGGCAAAAGAAGTTTTTTTGGAACGAAGTTCTTTATCGGACGGCACGGATTTGACGGATTGCGGTTAGGCGACAAAAAGTGTAAGATTTTTCCATCACGACCCCTTCTGACGTATAAGGAAGCGAAACGGAATAATATCCATCTCTCTCGCACTTTTTCTTATCTTGCCATGAATGATATATGGTTATATTTTGAATGACGATTCATATTAATATATGATAGTAATTTATTTATTTGTATTTGTTAATCAATAATATAATACATTTATCAATAATATTATACTAAGAAAGGAACTTGTTTTTCAAAAAATGCTCAATTTACAATTTAATATTTTATACAATTGTTTTGAAAACATTTAGAAACAGCATGGTAGACCTAATTCCCAGAGGTTATTATCAGTCATGTACTCTTAACCCTTACTAGATAATTTTTGCTTAATAAATAATTTAAACATTTTGATAGATAAGGTCTGCATATAACCTGGGACTATGTTCCCAGAAAACATGCAGACCTTTGGAATTACTGACTATTTGGAGTAGAGTAACTGGTATAACTAACTTGTGCTTGTTCCTTGTATTTACAGAATATACATCATTATTTTTAATAAAACTATTTTTGTTTTTGTGTACATACATTAAATTCTCGTAAATATATTGAGAGCCCAAAGTTAACATATATATATTTTTTCAAAATGGATCCTTCGGACCTAGGTTATAAATTGCTCTTATGGGTCTCTCTTGCAAAACAAAGATAGTTTCAATGTCAAATCTACGAGGGCGATACTGAAAGATTTTGGAACTGGCCACTTGTAAACGATATAATAAAAAAATAAGTTCAAATTTTGAAAATGGAACCCATTGCTAATATTATTGTACATATATTTTATTAATTAGTCATTTGTTTACAATTTGGCGGCAAATTGAAAATTGTCTGTGTCACGTCAGCATGAATTTAACGTGAGAAGATTTTCGTACAGTGATTATTTATGAGTTTCGATGTCATATAAGTCAACCAAAAAGTTATGATAGACTTCGATTGACCTTTCACGATAAAGCCCTATCTCGTGCCACTGTTTACAAGTAGTTTAGTGAGTATAAACGTGATCGCATTAATCTCACCGATGGTCGGCGTGAGGGACGGCCTTCTACAGCGATGACTGAAGATAACATCAGTGTTGTGCGGCGTACGATAGAGACTGACAAAAGAGTGACCTATCAGCAGATTCGGACAAGCTAAGGCATCGGTACGAGATATATGCACAAACTCCTCCATGAACATTTAGCATCCAGGAAGCTTCGTGCCCGGTGGATATCTCATAATTTGACAGAGGCCTAAAACTTCGTCGTGTTGATTGGTGTTGTGAAATTGTTCAACAATTTAACGGAGATGACTCAAATGTTGTGTTTGACATACTTACGGGTGACGAAAGCTGGATTTATTGTTATGATCCTGAAACTAAGAGACAGTTTGTCTGTCTGGATGTTTCCTTCCGAGGAGTTGCAACTAAAGTGAAGAGAGGTCGAAGCGTATGAAAAAAAGTGGTGGCCTCGTTCTTCGGAAGGGCAAGCCATTACGCGATAATGGTTTTAGACGATCGAAAAATAGTTACTGTAGAGTGGTACACTAACAATTGTTTGCCACTTGTCTTGGAAAAAGTTTGGGAGAAACGACCTCGCAGTAAGATCCTCCTTCATCACGACAACGCCTCGTCGCACACAATCGACAATCGACTACTTGGCGACGTCAAACGTAGAAATACTGGATTACCCGCCTTACAGTCCCGACCTCGCACCTTGTTTTTTATTTAACTTAATTAATAAAAACTTCCGAGGAAAACGTTTTATGGACGCCGAGGAAGCAGTGGCTGCGTTTCAAAATGCCGTCGAAGAGACCCCTAAGGACGAGTGGGCAAAGTGCTTTTCTCAGTGGTTCCTTCGGATGCAGCGATGTATTGATATAAATGGACACTATTTTGAAAATATATAAAGAAACTAACAACTTGCTAGTTGGTTCAGTTTTTGATTTTGTAAGAACTTTCAGTATCACTCTCGTATGTTGCCTCTTTACGGCACCTATGGAATTATATGGGACATTCTTACGCCGCTTCTACATAGCAAATAACAACATAAATTTATAAGTAACAATTTCATTTTTAATTATAAGTTAACAACTAATCATAATTATTAATTAAAAATTAAACATTAATATATAATCATCAATAAAATTGTTAAGTATAAATTTATGTATGAATTACCAAGTCCTCGGCGGTTAATGAAAAAAACATTATGAGGACACCTACTAAACTGAGTAACAAAATATTTCGCACTGGAGCATATTAGCACGGGGTAGACTAAATGTTCCATATTTCTCACATAAATGAGAATCTCTCATAAACTACGTAGGTTAAATGTTCAAAGCGAATGGACATGAACACAAAGCACATGACTTCCTATTAAAATTCATCGCAGCTTTGCTCAGTAACGCGGTAATTTTTAAAATAATTGAAAAGTTGTAGAACGTGAAAGTTCTGTTCTACAAAAAATAAATGTACAACTTTAAACGTTGGATTTTGTAATAATATTACTCTAATAAATTTTACATTCAATTTATTTTTCTTCTTCTTCATAATCAGCCCGAAAAAGTTCACAGCTGAACATGGGCCTTTCCTCCTGTAGGGTGGATTTGCCTTTATCGTCACGTTTGGCATGCGGATGGACTTTTTTTTAATAGGACAGGGTGACACACGAGCACACAGGCCACCTGAAGGTAAGTGGTTGCGGAGACCCACAGACATCTACATCTATCCTTTTTTTATAGGAGAGGGGGCAAACGAGCATGCGGCTCACCTGATGGTAAATGACTACAACCGCCCATGAACAACTACAACACCAGGGGAATTACAGATAAGTTGCCGGCCTTTTAAAAAGGAGTAGGCTCTTTTCTTGGAGGCCCCTAAGTCTTATCGTTCCGGAAAATCAATGGTGGTAATCGTTTCCACAAGGAAGTTATGCGAGGGAGAAAACTTCTTCTAAATCGCACAGTGATGGACCGCCAATCATCCAGATAGTATGGATGGTAACGTGAGTTTTGTCGCGATGTGCTAGGCTAGGATGGAATTAGTCCGAACAATTTCTCAGAGCACTCCCCGTGATAGATGCGATAAAATACGCAAAGGGGTGCAACATCTCTACGCAGTGCCAGTCAGTCAAGCCAATTGTAAAAAACTCGGTCATCAACTATTCAACCCGCTTTGCGCTGGATGCGGTCAAGTGGAAGGAGCTAGCACTGGGAAGGCCCTGCCCAGAGATGGGAAAAATATTCCATGTGATGCCGAACCTGCGCCTTGTAAAGTTGCAGGCAGTGTGCCGGCATGAAATACTGTCCCACTCTGCTGAGTACGCCAATCTTTTTAAAGGCCAATTCGGCCTTCTCTTCTAAGTGACCACGAAACTTGTCGTCACTCGATATGTCAACTGAGGTGATTACACACCGAGCGCTGTGTAAATAGCACTTCCTACATGGACCAATCACAACGCGGGATGGTCGGCGGTGTTTTCCCCCGTCATCTAGAGTCGAGTTAGAAGCAAAAAGAGAGCCTAGCAAAAGTCAAAATGCAAATGCGTTGTCACCCGTGAGGACTAAGATGGAATGCCTCTTTTCCAGCAAAAAGGGTCTCCGGATATCTACACTCACCATATGGGACACAGCAGTGTTAAGCTGCTATTTAACGCTGGTGTTCTGTGAGAGCGTGGTCCTTCCCCACACAATATAGCTGCAGCATGACTCTACCATGTAATATCGCAGTACCAGACGTCTCGCACTTTTTACACTGCTGTCGGTCATCAGTTTACATATTTTACGTCAGGCATAGGCGAAATGTTTATACAACCACCTATCAGAAGCCACAAAATCTTATTTTTATACTCTGAAATTTTCCATAAACGAACACACCCACGGAATAACACCTCGCCCTTGTCCGGGTTTTTTGACTTCATGTATCCTTGGGCTGTTAGAATAGAATTATCTTTATTCATTAGCATTAACAGTCACTTTTTAAAGTTATAAAAGAAAACGAATATACTTAATGACGATTGAATGAATAAGACTAAGAATAATGACTGAATATAAATGTGAAACAATTCAACTTCCAACTGATTCAACTAATGTATTCATACAACTTTAATTTTTATTTTTTTAATGTTTTATATTATTCTAGGAATAAATTGTATTGGAGGCTTGAATTTACTACTACTCTCTTACTAAATCTGCTTGACAAAAACATCTCTCGTGAAATAAATAAAACTTGATAAATTTTTCATATCTTGTTCTTTCTTTACATTTCCTAATAAGGGTGACAATTGAGCACGCAATTCACCTGACGTCTATTTTTGATTAAGAATCAAAAACACTGTCACCCCTTAGGACTAAGATATTTGTTATAAGTCCTACATAAACATAGACTAATAAGTCACAGACCAACATGGGACAACAAATAAATGTTTGTAGAAATATCAGAATGTAAACTAAACATTATTTTAGTTTGAATTTGAAATGCAAATTTTGATACATTTTTAAAAGTTTCTAGCTGCCTGCGAGTTCTCTTTACTAACATCATTAGTGTTCAATGCTAAAATGGGATCATCTTGTTGTCTGTCACTTACTTTCTCCTAAGATAATTGATAATAATTCGTTCATCCGTCCTTTTCTTAGGGCACAAATATAACATTTATTAATTTAAGGTTAATAGACCATGCCGCTACCAATCGGGTCCAAATTTTGTGATTCTCTTTTTTGGCACCAAACCAACATAATATATTGTAAATATTGCTTACTTGATCTGTTAACATAGATTTCATTATAAATTGACTACACCACTATCTTACTAGAACCCAGGATAGCTATTGGTCATCGTCTCAACAAAATAAATATGTATATTATTTAATTTACCTCAATCGGTCAAGTCATTCTATAGTTACATGATACATAACAGACGCTACATACAACGATTGCAAATACAAGGATATTTTAAAAAGAGTAGCCAAATTTTAAACTCAAGTTCAAATAAATAAACAATGATATACCGTTATTGCAGTTTTTGAAAATACGAGTTAATAAGGCTTCTACTTTTATTTGAAATTTTCCCAAATTGAATGTTATTTATTGCCAACAACGTTTTTGCCTATCGATCGACCCTTACGAATGTGTGCATACGCAGTAAAATCAGTTAAATTACTATTATCATGCATTTTGAATTTGAAAGTTGAAAAGAATTAATTATAGAGTTTTATTTTGATTAATTTTTCTTCACCGTTTGCCTATATAACTTATTCTTAACTATCTCTGCACATTTAACCAGTTATTGAAAAATTACCCTGTATTAAATATTACATAGAGCCTTGCCCGGTCTACATGCGACTCATTCCGTAATTGTACTAGATTGTGTTCGCTATTGAAATTGAACACATTATTGGATGCACTGCTAGCGACAGAGAGTAAAACCTGTTCAGAATAAGAAAGAAGCCTAACCTATTAAATACACTTATTACTTTACTTTTGAACGTGTTTTATTTACAAAAAAAAACCATGACAAAATCATAAGTATAATCACAAATACTACAGAACTATTAAACGATCTATCGAATTTCACATGGAATAAACGTAAAGTAAAATAAAGTTACAACCTATTTACGTCCCACTGCTGGGCACAGGACTCCTCTCATTTCTGAGAGGGTTTTAGGGGAAGGAAATGACCGCCGCGCTGCCCCAATGCGTGTTGGCGAACTTCACATGTCTTAGAAATATTTTTTTTTCTTATTTCTTAGACATGCAGGTTTCCTCACAATGTTTTCCTTCACCGCTGAGCACGTGGTAAATCAACACTTAAAATTGCAATTAACAATTTCATTGGTGCCGGCGGGTTCGAACTCAGGTTGCTCGAGTACTGTGAAGCTTATAGCGAGCGCTAACCATCTGAGCTACCACCGCTCTTATGGAATAGAACAGAATAATATTTAATTTGGATTTTAACCATGTTACATATTGTAAATAATGATTAATTTAATACTGGTCCCAAAAAGAGCTCCGTCATAAATATAACTAGCAAGAAGTTTATTTTTGTTATAAAACGGATTGTGCGATTTATAACAAAAAAAATCATACAAGGCTTCATCACCACTTATCTGCAAGTAGGATTGTGGTCAGGCACTGGCTTATTATAATTTGGAAAAAAATCTCTTATTACTTAATCTAGTAATAGCCCTTTGTAGAATATTTGTTAGAATATTTTAAATTTGTTAATAGACATGCCTCGCACATATAGGATTTTTTTCTATAAGGTTACAATATATCAATACATATGTATATGTAAACACAAAAAATATTTACGTGACATCAACGTAAAACGTCTACACATGTTTACAAAACTGGCGACAAGTCAGTTTATCCTTATTCGAATAGTTCTTATACGATGTTGCAAGCAATAACAGTCTGGGATAATGTTCATTGTGTTATGTGTACAGCGTTCAGCCTACACTGTAACTTTACTGTTTGAAATATAATATACAAAATTCACATACTCTATGGAATAGGTATTAAAACCAACTTTTCGTGTCTTAAACGTATTGGTTCTTTTTAGGGTTCCGTACCTCAAAAGGAAAAAACGGAACCCTTATAGGATCACTTTGTTGTCCGTCTGTCTGTATGTCTGTCTGTCTGTCTGTCTGTCTGTCTGTCTGTCTGTCTGTCAAGACCCTTTTTCTCAAGAACGCGTAGAGGTATCAAGCTGAAATTTATATCAAATACTCAAGTCTACTGTCCCTTGGGGCTGTGAAAAAATCAAACTTCTAAGCCAACGCAATCAAAAGATACAGCCGTTTATGCCGCAAATTTTCGATATTCGCAACGGAATCAAAAGTCAAAACCTACATGGTACTTCCCGTGAACTGAGAATCATAAAATTTGGCATGAAGCAACGTATTATAGCACAGATAAAGGAAAAATTGCGAAAAGCATAAATTTTTAGTTACATCATATAATAAAAATATTTTTAATAATTTTAAACTCATATACCTACGGATTTGTTCGGAACCCTCGGTGCGCGAGTCCGACTCGCACTTGGCCGGTTTTTTAATTTTCATAATAAATGCCAATTATGAGAAATAAACATTGCCACGTGATCTATAGCAGAGCCTATGTTCAGCATTGGGCTTGGACACGCTGTAACTATAAAGTTAAAGTTATTGGTTATATACGTTCCACTGTTGGGCACAAGTCTTCCCTCATTTCTGAGAGGGTTTTAGAGCAAGGAAATGTCCACCGCGCGCTGCCTAATGCGTTTTGGCGAAATTTACATGTCAATTTTTTTTTCTTAATTCTGAGACAGGTTTCCTCACGATGTTTTCCTTCGCCGTCAAGCACGTGGTAAATCAGCACTTAAAATTGCAATTATCAATTTCATTAGTGCCGACAGGGATAAACCCGGGTTGCTCGCGTACTGTGACATTTACAGCGAGCACTAACCATCTGAGCTACCACGGCTCTCAGGCTGTAATTCTGATGATGAAAGTGATGAAACTTACCTAGGATATGTAGCTGTCCGGTTACATCTAAAACAAAACGAAACAAATGATTAATAAAATCAAAGACATGTAACTTTATTATTGTAATTAATATTATGGATGAACTACCAGTAACGTGGTAAAACCAACACAAATGGGTCGGCTAGACTGGGGAGGGGCCACACTCTCACAGAATACTGCTATAGTTCATATGGTGAGTGTAGAGAACTGGAGACCTTTTTGCTGGAAACGAGGCATTCTATTCTGTGACAACGCATATACAATGTGAGTTTTAATGGAAGTCAGATGTAGTTGTCTATAGGTCACTGCATCTTTATACTATCAAGTGAACTGTTTGCTCATTTCTCACACTTTTACTATAAAAACGACAGTTTTTCCTTTTAATGCCGTATTAAAATCTGTAAAAATCAAAATTGTAGGTAATATTAAATTTCTCTACCATTTCTTACAAATAATAATAATAATAATATAATAATAATAATTTTATTTCAGACCATGGTCCATATATTGTTAGTAATGTTGTAAGTAACAATATTGGCTTATAACTATGTTAGTATTGTAAGTAATTACACATTATTTTAATCCTATGACTACGCCCACCCAGTGATTCTGTATGGGACAGTCATATCTTACAGATATCGCTCTCAGAATGCTGTTATTACTGTTTCGTGAGCGTTGCAAGAGTGAGGCTGTTTTCTTCCGAATGATCGCTGGAAAAGCGTCAGTACGCGCTTGTGCAAACATACCTGATGCACTGCAATGCCACGGCAGCCGCAACAACATCCTGAAAGCGTTATTATACTGTACGCGCAGAGCATTGTAAGCTCGACGCGTATATGTAACCCACAGGGCACTAGAGTAAAATGATTGACAAAACGCTTTGAAAAGCGTTATTTTAACTGTATCTGTACATCTAGTGAACCTGCGAGCAAGCATATTGGCTCTCACTGTCAACGCCCTGCGCTCCCTTTCTATGTCCTCGTCATCCCGGAGGTCTTCTGTCACAATATGTCCCAAATATTTAAAATTATCCACCAGCTTTAGAGGCACTCCATCGAGGACTACTGGAGGCACACGGGAGGGCTGATGTTTGCCTGCTTTGAAAATAAGAAGTTGGCTTTTGTTAGCGTTATATTTAAGCCCATGTGCCTTCGCATATGTCTCACATATTGACAATAAAGTCCTCAGTGCATTGATTGAGGGACTCAGCAGCACCATGTCGTCAGCATAGCTTATATTATTGAAGCAGATATCGTCAATATAACAGCCGACATGAGTACTACTGAGTCGCTCAATAAGTTGATTGACATACAAATTAAACAATAGAGGCGAGCTCAACCCCCCCTGTCTCACACCACATTGCAATCTATATTCATTCGAAAGCGTACCGGCCCATCTTACTTGATTTTTCTGGTTTGAATACCAGAATTTGAGGAGGGAGATGCACTCCATCGGTACACCCGCATACCCCAACTTCTCCCATAAACGGTCATAAATTACGCGATCAAAGGCTTTTGACAGGTCGAGGAAGCAAGCGTATACTGGAGTCCTTCTCTTCGTATAATAGTTTACTGTATGTTTCAAGCTCAGAATAGTGTCATTTACTCTAAATACCGGCCTACTATAAGTTGAAGAGAATCTCCATAATACCCCGCTTTGGACAGAGCAGCCAGATTTCTGATCGCAATACCAAGCCCCTCGAACCCGAACCGTCGCCGGTCTGGATAATTCAGACTCGAACTTTAATGGGTATTCCTCTAGTAAAATAAGATGTTTCTGAAATTCCCATATTATAAATTAACCTCCTACATGTGTTTATTTCAAAGTCATGTTATACCTCTACATTTTTAAGCAAATTCTTATAATAAATAATAAATAAATAAATAAATATATTTGCCGCGCATGTTATTTTGTTTCATGTATATTTGCCGATTACTTGAAAATGGCTGAACCTATTTAAATTCTTCTTTTTATTAAAAAGGTTATACTACAGAGATCGTCTCAGGTAAAGTAGGAAAATTTCATCCCTCGCCGTGGACAAACAGAAGATAAAGATGTAGATTTGTAAGATAATTTTATTAAAATAAAAATATGGTATTAAAACGTGATAATAAATGTAATTTAAAAATACAATTTAAAAAAAGTAAAACGTTTTATTCATAAACTCGGTCTTACAAGCACATATATTTACAATGCTTGACTTCTTCTTTTGAACGCGAAATGCGTCCGTATCGGAAGTAAGTCCCTCTTACTCATCATAAAAATTACTAAAGCAGGAACCGTTCATACTAAAATTAACGTATATGTAGTGTTCCTTGGAAAAAGCCTATGTTCAGCAGGGAACTTGTGATGGGCTGTAATGGTGATGATGATAATGTTGATATCGGTATGTATGATAGTATGATGATGTATGTTACTACGATTATGGTGATAAATTTTAAATATTTTATTTCTAATTTATGTATATTATAAAGAAAAAAAAATCATATCATCACAACCTATCAATGTCTCTTACTGAACAAAGCTTCCCATAGATTGCCTAATAGGATAGTTAGAGTTTTTATTGTTTTGAATTGTCATCGGCAAAATGCTGCAGTCCATTTCTTGTTTCAGTTTCCCTCCAGCTTCTCTTATAACTAGTAATCGGCGTAGGTGCCATTTTGTGACAATGAACTTGAATGATAATGTTAATGTGGACATGCCCCGGATTCCGGGAAATATTTTTCTGTATGTCGATGTATGAAGTAAACTGTTTAAAATACACAGTCAGGTCATAAGTATTGTCACACAGTAAAAACTTTTCTTTAAGAATGCCGGCCACAAAAAAGTTTGTTGAATTCGAATTGTTCATGAAAATAAAACTGTATACTTTTTAGAATTTTACTCATTTTTAAATATGGAGTGGACGCTTAAAGAAGAGCGTGTTGCAGTTATTGTGTTGCATCGTTGCGGTTACGCGCCAATTCAAATATTTGACATACTGAAAAATTTGAAAATAACCAAAAGATTCGTTTATCGTACCATCAAACGATACAATGAAGACTCTAGTGTAGATGACAGGTCAAGAAGTGGTCGCCCTCGGTCTGTTAGGACTCCAGCAGTGATAAAAGCTGTGAAGGCGCGAATTCAAAGAAATCCCAAACGTAAGCAGAAACTGTTGGCCCTTCAGATGGGGTTAAGCAGAACCACGGTGAAAAGGGTGTTAAATGAAGACTTAGGGCTTCGGGCATATCGAAGAAAATCAGGACATCGTTTGAATGCTCGTCTAATGGACCTGAGACTGAAGATATGCCGCGCTTTGTTGAAGCGGTACGCGGGAAAAACTTATCGGGAATTTTTTTTTTATAAAAACATTTTTACCGTAGAAGAGAGCTACAACAAACAAAATGATAAGGTGTACGCACACAGTAGTGAAGAAGCGAGCAACCGTATTCCGCGTGTCCAACGAGGTCATTTTCCATCCTCGCTCATGGTATGGTTGGGAGTTTCTTATTGGGGCTTAACAGAGGTACATTTTTGTGAGAAAGGTGTAAAAACGAATGCAGTTGTGTATCAAAATATAGTCCTGATGAACCTTGTGGAACCTGTTTCTCATACCATGTTCAATAACAGGCACTGGGTATTCCAACAAGATTCGGCGCCAGCTCATAGAGCGAAGAGCACACAAGACTGGATGGCGGCGCGTGAAATCGACTTCAACCGGCACAAAGACTGGCCCTCCTCCAGTCCAGATTTGAATCCATTAGATTACAAGATATGGCAACACTTGGAGAAAAAGGCGTGCTCAAAGCCTCATCCCAATTTGGAGTCACTCAAGACATCCTTGATTAAGGCAGCCGCCGATATTGACATGGACCTCGTTCGTGCTGCGATAGACGACTGGCCGCGCAGATTGAAGGCCTGTATTCAAAATCACGGAGGTCCTTTTGAATAAACTTTAGTGTCATAAGAATCTATGTTTTGTTAAATTCATTTTGGTATATAAATGGTTACATAATGAATAAACTTATTTCAATTATATTATATTAAGCATGTGACAGAATTTATGACCTGACTAGGTATCATGAGTACGCACGACGATATATCAAACTACTCATTTACGGTGTAAGCTGGTCCTGCGCGGTGCTGTGTGCAATAATGGTGGTCAATAGGCGCAATTATATTATAATAAAAATGATTAGCTTGACATGTCGTCATGTGCACAACTTCAATGACTTTTCAATACTCTTCAAAGTGTCTCTATGTTACAAATCGTTAGAATTTGCCTTGTCTGTAGTTCGTTCACTCACATATAGTATCAAATATGTGTAACTAACCCTTCTTATTATTATTATTATATATATATATATATATATATATATATATATATATATATATATATATATATATATATTCTTATCTCAATAAACATCAATTTTATTATTTTAACAAATTTTTGATATATCAAGATGATTAACACGTTCACTGTCCGGTTTTAAAACACAATAGTAAGACAATAGCAATGACCTATATGTAGTGCACGGGACAGCGAAAGGGTTAAATAATAAAGATACAAACAAAATGACAACTCCTAGACAAAAATATATTTAGTCATAGCTGTGACATATATAGAGTAAAAAATTGTAATGTCGGCCTCATAATATTGCGCCGCTTGCGTAATTTTAAAGCTACTTTTTGGTTTTATTATGCATACTTGTCCACGGTGAAGCAGCTTTTATTTTGCACAGATGGAATGTTAAACTTATATAGAATCGCCAACAAGCCATAAATATACCTTATATTAGAATATATTGAATGGGTAAAGTGAAACCATGTCCTCACCTCACCCGTGATGAGCTTCAAAAGCGCAAAGGAAAGAGATGACATTAGTGACCAATACAATATGTGTATAAAGCTAATAGGTATGTAAAATACGAATTCCCAAGATTGTCTTCAATAAAAAATCGGTTTAGTAAAATAAATAAATAAATGTATTTCCGGAATTCAAAAGGCATATCAATGTTGAGATAACGGTCACTTAATTCCGTGAATAGCACTACCTATGCCGATCACTACTTATAAAACACGCGGGATGATATGGAAGATTATAAATAACAAAATATTTAACTTCAATTGTTAACTTTTTTTAATACAAATAAATTACTTCATAAAACCAATTTGGTTTTACAAGGGGTCGTTTGACGTCTGACGCCGGTGTTGAGCTTCTGAAATATATTTTTAATGCCTGGGGTAATTCACAAGATGCCTTAGGTATTTTCTGTGATCTTCCCAAGGCTTTCGATTGTGTTCATCATGAGACATTAATCAGGAAACTACAAAATTACGGTTAAAATTTAGTGCTTAGACTTATTACTTCATATTTAAGTAACAGAATTCAAAAAGTAGTGATTAATGGTAAAGGTTCCTCCGGATCGGTAGTACCAATGGACGTTCCTCAGGGCTCGATTCTTGGCCCATTCCTGTTTTTAATCTATATTAATGACTTACCTTATCTTGTAGGGGACATTCACGATATAGTATTATTTGCTGACGATACCTCTTTAATTTTCAAATTCAAACGACAGTTAACTAATTATGACGATGTAAATAATGCTCTATCGAAATTGGTACTTTGGTTTACCGCCAACAATATGCTCTTAAACGTCAATAAGATAAAGTGTATTAAATTTACAATACCTAATGTAAAACATTCGAATACCAATGTGCTGTTGGTGAAATGGGGAGGAGTTGAGTCTTGTGGATACCACTGTTTTTCTCGGTATTACTATTGACGCGAAACTTCAATGGGGCCCCCATATATCTAAATTAGCAAGCAAACTTAGTTCTGCAGCATATGCTGTAAGAAAGATTAGAAGTCTCACAGATGTTGAGACAGCTAGATTAGTGTATTTTAGTTACTTTCATAGCGTAATGTCTTATGGAATTTTGCTATGGGGTAATGCAGCTGATGATTTATGATGATATTGAAGCTATATTTGTTTTGCAAAAGAGAGCCGTACGGGCGATTTATAACCTAAATTGTAAAGAGTGCCTCAGAGAAAAATTTAAAGAAATAAACATATTAACTTTGGCATCGCAATATATTTATGAGAATGTAATGTATGTGCATAAATACATAAATAGCTTTAATAAGAATAAGGATGTGCATACTTTAAATACTAGGAACAAACATAAGCTTTTAATGCCAGTTACTAGACTCCACAGAATCAGTATTTCATTTATGGGGCAATGTATACGCTTTTACAACAAAATCCCAGAACATATTCAAAGTTTGTCAATAAACAAGTTTAAAAGTTTAATTAAAGAAAAACTGTACAAGAAGGGTTATTATAATATCAAGGAATACATGAATGAAAATAACCCCTGGGAATAGGGTGATAGCCACCATGCTGGTTCTATGAAAATATCATTTAAAAATTGTATAAACAAAATTATTGTTAAGTGAAATTATGTTTAAAGAAAAAGTCCCGCTGAGTTTCTTGCTGGTTCTTCCCAGGACTGGGGTATTTTCCGAACCAGTGGTAAATAAAAAATGACTTTCAATAAGTATTATGTAATAATCAATATTGAATAAAAAATTATTCTATTCTATTCTATTCTATTAATAAAAAACCGGCCAAGTGCAAGTCGGACTCGCGCACCGAGGGTTCCGAACAAATCCGTAGGCATATAAGTTTAAAATTATTAAAAATATTTTTATTATATGATGTAACTAAAAATGTTTGCTTTTCGCAATTTTTCCCGTTGCTTCGTACCAAATTTTAAAATTCTGAGTTCACGGGAAGTACCCTGTAGGTTTTGATTCCCTTGCGAATGTCGAAAATTTGCGGCATAAACGTCTGTATCTTTTGATTGAGTTGGCGTAGAAGTTTGATTTTTTCAAAGCTTCAAGGGACACTAGACTTGAGTATTTGGTATGAATTTCAGCTTGATACCATGACGCGTTCTTGAGAAAAAGGGTCTTGACAGACAGACGGATAACAGAGTGATCCTATAAGGGTTCCGTTTTTTCCTTTTGAGGTACGGAATCCTAAAAATTAGATTTACAGTCTAACTTTAAATAAATAAAACCCTAATCATTTCAGTGCTTGCTACTTCAATATCGTAAAAATAGTTGTCTCTACCAAATACTAACGTCGTATAGTTAGGCATTTCTCCACATTTAGCTTATCATCCGTCTCTACCCCCCTACCAATTTACGACCACATAACGCCCGCAATCTTACATCCAACACGCCATTATCCACGCTGCTCAAATTAAGGGAGAAGATACTTTATCAACACGTAGGTACGCCCACGACCAAGCGGGATTTAAGATAGGACTTAATTTTCACGTACTTATAAAAAATATATATGGGATTGAAATGTGATGTTTTTGTATATAGACGTAAGTACTGTGATGCGTCTGCTACAACGATTGTCAATTCGCCTGATAAACGTAGGGCAAATTCTGCCTGTAATGTAAAAAACACATTCCTATTATGGTTAAAGGTTAAAGATTAAGAATCATTCATTTAATTAATCAAAATTAACTAATTTTTACCTCGAATAATGGTTAAAATGTTATGAGTTCGATTTCCTAGTTTCTTCATTCTCTACCTATAATACGTACTTTTAATAAGTAGTAGAAAATGTTAACCTTTTTTTTATTGTAAAGAGTGTTTGTCCGCAAACCTGTGTAGTCCTTCCATTTGTTAATTATAATGTTTGTCAATTTTTGCAGATTTAAAACAAACATTGCGTGATAATTTTAGATATAAGGTTTTTATTTTGTTGTACATTTAATGCAAATATTGTATATATTATATCGAATATGTTTAAATATGTCCTATTGTAGGTTTTTTTACAAGCAATCTTAAGAATTAAATATTACACATTGTTTAACATTACAGCGATAAAAATTTCGAAGATTTCGTTCGATGAATGAATTAACGAATTTATATAATTTCGAATTCTGTCTACAATCCAACGGCAAGGACGTAATGAATAAATTTACATCTTAGATTTTTAAATCTAAAAATTGTTTCTAAAATAACAAAAACAAATAATTATATAAAGATATTTTATTTAAATCCATACATTACTAGCTATTCGGTACGGCTTCCCACGGGTGATTTCTGAATCTCGACAAAAGCGCCATCTATCGAACAACTTTCACTTGTAAATCTAAACCATCCAGGACCTATCTTCGAGATTTAGCGAGACTAACAGAGATTATCTGTGGTATCCATCGGAGGCAGATCTAAGCCTTGGTTTGGTCGCTCCTGCAAGACTGCATTACGCAGTAAGCGAGAGTGTTATCAGGCCTGGGCTGATGCTTCGGCGGCTCGGAATGTAAACACCGGCATGCTTAAAAAGAAGTATAACTACACCTTCAGGTCCTTCAGAAGAGTTTTTCTTTTATAGAATAAGTGTGACGAGCACACAGTACACCTGATGGTAAGTGGTTGCTGTGGCTCATAGACATCTACATCTATCTTCGTTTGCAAAATTAAAATGCAGATACGTTGTCAGCCGTGAGGACTAAGATAGAATGCCTCTTTTCCAGTTACATGGGTCTCCGGTTCTCTCCACTAACCATATGAAACACAGCAGCATTAAGCTGCTGTTTTACGCTGGTATTCCGTGAGAGCGTGGTCACTCGTGCTACACTTATACTATTAATATAGCTGCAGCGTGGCTCTAACACGTACAAAAAAGTTATTGCCAAGGCAAAGTATGAGCACATTGGCAGAATTGGCGAGAAATTAGTTCGCCTTCCTTTGGATACCCGTGCACTCTGGTCTCTCGCCAGAGCGGTTCAAGGGAATTTCTGTAGGCTATCACTAACATCTCTGCACAGGAAGTTTGACTTACTGGCCCAAGCCGCAAAATAGAAAGCCGCCCTTTAAGGCTCCGTTTTTGCGTCCAATTCGACTCCGATGACGGGGGGAATACACCGCCAACCGTCTCGCAGTGTGAGTGCTCTATGCCTGATGTGCGATTCACACAGTGCTCAGTACGCAAAGCACTCCTCTCCCTGGACATCCACAAATCGAGTGAGACTGACGGAATCCCGTCAATTGTGCTAAGGACGTGCGCTACGCAGTTGGCACAGGTTCTAACGCGTCTTTTTCGGTACTCCTAGTCCCTAGGGTGTTGTCTCAAATTCATGGAAGACAGTTTTGGTGCACCCAATCCCTAATAAAGGTAACTGTTCTCATCCGTCCAACTACAGGTCTATCGCCATTACCTCCTTGTTCTCAAAAATAATGGAGTCAATTATTTACTGCCAGCTCATGCGGTACCTAGAAGAGCACCAGCTGTTTATTAACCGCCAGTATGGTTTCCGTCCGGGTAGCTCAGCTGGATCTTCTTGTTAAACTAACATATAGATGGGGCGCAGGCGACCGAGTCCAAGGAGGAGGCATTGGCCATTAGTTTGGCCATAGCGAAGGCCTTCGATCGGGTCTGGCATAAAGCGCCTCTTTCGAAGCTTCCTTCCCATGGGTTTCCCGAGAAATTGTGCAATAGGATCACCAGTTTTCTGGCTGATCGAAACATCAAGATCGTAATAGACGGTGCATGCTCCGATTACAAGCCTATAAACGCTGGTCTTCGACAAGGCTGCGTTGATAGCACGCAGCCAACGCTGTTTCTTCTGCATATCAATGATATTTTACAAACTGGTAACATTAATTGCTATTCGGATAACATATCGTCCTTGCCAATACTTCTTGAGAAAACTTCGTTGAGTACCGGAAAAAACCTGTGTCTGAAGTCGAGTCTTTGCTGAACAAAGTTTCGAAAAGGGGGTGACTAAATCTAGTCCAGTTTAATCCTCAGAAAACACAAGTTTACGCATTTAAAGAACCCCTTTGTCGTATCTCCTCGGATTCCAGGCACTCCCCTTGTTGCCTCATCCAGTATCGGAATTCTTGGCGTCGACATATCGAGTGACGTGCAGTTTCGTGGTCACTTGAAGGGAAGACCAAATTGGCCTTTAAAAAGCTTGGCGTGCTCAGCAGAGCGGCACAGTATTTCATGCCGGCATATCGCCTGCAACTTTACAAGGTGCAGGTTCGGCTTCATATGGGATACTGTTCCCGACGACGAACTTATGAATTCACGACCGCACATCGCGGCAATAATATGGATCGTGGAATAGCTCACCACCGGCGATTTTTCCGGACCGATACGACTTAGCGACCTTCAAGAAAAGAGCTTACTCCTTTCTAAAAGGCTGGCAATGCATCTGTAATTCCCTTGGTGTTGCAGTTATTCATGGGCGGCGGTATTCACTTACCATCAGGTGAGCCGCATGCTCGTTTGCCCCCTCTCCTATAAAAAACCAGCAATTGATTTTCATGCATATTTTTTATTTATAGAATAAGGGTGACCAACGAGCACACAGTCCACCTGATGGTAAGTGGATGCTGTGGCACATAGACATCTACATTTATCCTCAATTAAAATTCGAATACAGATGCGTTGTCACCCTGAGAACTAAGATGGAATGCCTCGTTTCCAGTAAAAAGGGTCGCCGGTTCTCTACGCTGGTATTCTGTGAGAGCGTGGTCCTACCCCGGTCAAGCCAGCCCATTCGTGCTACAACCATAATATATCTACAGTGCGAGCCACGTAATAGAGATAAGAAAAACATATACAACGTGATAGGCAGTGTTGCTTTTTGTTTGTATATTTGTTTTTTAATATAATGCTGTCCATCGTCACAGTAAATGTGTGATAGTGTTGAGCTCGTATTACGTTATGGTCGAATTGTGCGCTACACTGAATATTGGGTGCGTTACACCTTACACTTTAAGAAGATAATCTAGTGATGTGTTTCTAACCGAATGAGGACCATGTTGTAGCAGTGGGCTGTAGCAAGCTGATAGCAGTTTAAAAAACATATCTGAACTCGGTATGCTCAATATTTTTATATTATATTAAATAACATTGTTGTAGCGGTTGCAACCTTTTCATTTGAGTAACTTCCTGCCGCGCCCTGTTTAAAATCCTGCTTAAATTCATAATACTGTTCAATTGTAATTTCAATCTGTAAGCAAAAACGTATAGTCTATTTTCAGAGTAACACTTAAAAACCGCGAAGTCATCTAATAAAATTGAGTGGAAATTACAAGAGTAGCTTAGTCCCGGAACAATAATGACACTCGACTCGAGAGTTTCTCCAATTTACACCGTTGTTAGGGCAGATTTTTTATCGCGCTATCTAATATCTGTTTGGCTTATATAATTGAGAATGACGGTGAAATGTTGTATGTAATGTTTACTATTATTTTACAAATTATAAGTTTTTTTTTCATAGGATAAGAGTGAAAAACGAGCACACAGTCCACCTGATGGTAAGTGGTTGCTGCGGCCCATAGACATCTACATCTATCCTCTGTTACAGATCAAAATGCAGATGTGTTTTCACCCGTGAGGACTAGGATGGAATGCCTCATTTCCAGTAAAAAAGGCCTCCGGCCACCTGCACTCACCAAGCGAAACGCAGAGGTAAACCTCTACTTCACGCTGGTATTTTGTGAGGTCGTGGTACCACCCCGGTTTTTTTTTGGATAAAGGTGACAAACGAGCACACAGTCCACCTGATGGTAAGTGGTTGCTGCGGCCCATAGACATCTACATCTATCCTTCGGTTCGAGCCGGCCCATCCATGCGACAGCAAAAGCTGCCGCCTAGCTCTACCACTGTTACTATAGGATTTCGAAAACCATACGTGTATGGCGCAGGTTACATAATATAACTAGATAAGACTATACTTTTTACTTTTCTTAATTTATTAATTTGCAAAACCCCCAATATGTCACAAGCGCCCCTTGGTAAAAGAGAAAGTCGTTTCTGACATAACCGCCCAGGCATCATTATAGCTTTCACATACAAGTGAAAATAAAAATTAACCATTACGACTGTAGTCTGCGTCTTCTGACTAATTAACACGTCTGAGGACCGAGGTCAAAGTGGCGGAGTATGTTATTTATGTTAAAAAAGAATATCATCTGGTTTAAAAAGGATGTTTACTTTTGGTTATCAAATAATTACGGCATGAGCATGTATGTTTTCTTCTTCTTTATCCTGCAACTGGGTACTCCTTCCCAAAGGGGGAGGGATTTTCCTTTATTACGACCCGTAGTAGGATGATTAGTGAACACATTACCATATGTTTTTTTTACAGAATAAGGGTAACAAACGAGCACGCAGTCCACCTGATGGTAAGTGGTTGCTGTGGCCCATAACAGACATCTACATCTATCCTAGTTTAAGAATCAAAATGCAGACACGTTTTCAATCCTGAGGACTAGGATGGAATGCCTCCTTTTGTATTGTGGAATCAGTTTACATGCATAAATAGCACAAGGACAAACGTTCATACCGGGAAAAATTACAAATACAAATATTTGTTACGTCCGGGATTCGATCCCGAGGCTCTCAGGGCTTTACTGCAACATATGTTCAGTAATTTATGTATGCAAACAAACTAACAATTCATATTTTCATTCTTAAATTTTTGGATTAGGAATTTTTTCACAAACTTTAATTTTACTACTAATAGATTATACATAGACGATGTTGCGGATAAAAGATAGGATGTTATATAATAATTGTTCTAAAGACAAAAGTGTTCTCAAAATTGAAACAATTATATCGGGACTATGTGCAATTATTTGTTGGTTCAATTCCCATTAGTTCAATGAGAAAATGCGACAGTATCGCATGTTCTGTTTACGAGAGCGAAGCGGATTTGCGATAATCGATTGGCAAATATTTGAGCGACAATTCAATTAGAAAGTGTTCGCTTGACTTTTCTTCAAACACAAATAAAAATAAAAAAGAACTGTTAAAAGATATTAAATATTTTTCACATTTTTTATTACTTTATCTGTGACTAGCGATCCGCCCCGGTTTCTCGTGTTCATGTGATTTAAGATAATCAAAGACCATTTATTTTTAATTTACTTTTCGAAAAAAACTAAGTTTTGTTGAAAAAAAAATATAGCCTAGATCCCTCACGGTGTCACTTTCTCTCTCTCTCTCTCTCTCTCTCTCTCTCTCTCTCTACCTGTTTGTAAAATTTCATCACAATGGGTTCAGCCATTGCTAAGATTAGCCCGGACTAACAGACAGACAGACAGACATACCCAAATTATAGAAATAGTTATTTATGTCTTAATAGCATTAAACAAAGACATTTAAGTAGTAGTAGTAATAGACCGGACATCAGTAGCAAAATTGTCGTCTGTAACTTATGTCCTATAGGATATATCTCAGACTTTTGTCATTTCTCTTATTGTCTTAGTGACATCGTCAAAAAATCAAGTAGCATTCCTTTCATATATTTAAAAAATATATATAATAAAGTACCTTTAACCGACGAGCGTGTATGCGTAGGTATATGGATGTGGAGGAAGCGAGAGAGGTGTGTCAGGATCGTGCCAAATGGAATTCCATAGTCTCTGCCTACCCCTCTGGGTGACAGGCGTGAGTGTTTATGTTTATGTTTATGTTTTAAAATATGACCGGTTGTGCATTAAGATATTGTAAGTCACGATATGGAGCAAGAAATTAACGTGATTTTGGTTTATTATCGTAAATATAACATTTATTTACCGAATAATCTTTAAATTTTATTATTTCTAGTAGATTTTTCTCGAATATTTATTTTTATTGTAATAAGCGCCCTCTGTTATCCAGTAAACGTCACTATTTAATTACCAATGTTAAAGTTAGTGATTGACGACGTTTATCGATTGGGATTATCGATAAAAAAATATACAGGATGCCGATTTAATCCTTTACAATATTAAGGAGGTAAAACAGTCAACGATACTGTACCCATACCAACAAAAATGAGTAGCATATACCAACTATGCTAAGTAGCCTACTTTATGTGGAGCAAGGGTGGAAAAATTTTTTTAGGCATGCAGATGAAATTTTTTGTGTTGCTTATGAGCATGCTGAGATATTTGCTGTGTTGATGTTTAGCAATACAACAAGTCTTCTATTTTACATACCAGGCTTCATTGTCTGGTGGTTTTACACCGGACTTCATTGTCTGGTGGTTTACAAGGACAAAGCCATTATAGATCCTCGCTTACAGTGATAGGAGAGGGCTTTAGGTTTCTTACATTAAAAACAATTTTTACTGTTATAGATATTAGATGCAAGAAGTTGTAGTTTAAGCCTGGGTAAAGGTAAAAACTTAAAATAACAATTTTTATTGATGTGGGTAATGTCTTTAAGTACTGCAGCTGATGGAACGTGAAAAATTGTGAAACGGCTTTCAGTGTTTTCCAATAATATTTTCGATTTGAAGTGTATTTTTGTAATAGAAGAGAATTTAAAAACATATAGAGGGGCTCACTTGTTGAATTTGGCGTTCCTCGATGTGTCTTTAACGCCGACCGATCCATCATATAGCAGCTAATGGACCAAGTGATGTCATCCAAGATGCCACCAAGGTGGCAACCAAAGTGACTGCTGTTTGAATTGATTCTTATTTATTGGAAATTAAATATTTTAATTCATGACGCTAAAGGGGCGTAAAAAGTTAATATGATTTTTTTCGTGTGATGGAAATCATGGTAAATAGATTTATACAATAAACAATCATTTATATTCCCTATTATTATATCGGAAAGCATTTCAAACTTAATTATCTTCTTTTTCTGATTTTACACCAGAGATAACACCATCCCTAGTGGCATTTTTTTAATATAGCTTTGTTAACAAGATCAGGATTATTTTACAAAGACGTCTAATTACAAACAGCACTACGATTTGGTACAGTGGTGTTGGTTTGACCGTACGAGTAAATAATTACAAATTTACGAGAACTTGTCGTGAACTTGTGATCTTCAACAACATTATCGATACTTTGATATCGAAACCGTAACATTCCTAAAACGACGTTATATTTATTAGCGTCACCTACTGGGGAATAGGTAAAATGTTGTCTTAATAAATGCTTAGCGTTGTTTTGCTGTTATTAGCTAGAGCTATAAATATTCCTAATGCCCGCTCTATAGTATACCTATATATTTAAATCTCTTTGGCATGAAAATAATCTTTTTACCTTTATAGAACCCAGTTATTTCAGTGTTATAAACAGACACTGAATTTAATTTATCACGTGTATTTTAATCATTCTCGATTAATTTCAAAAGAAAAATCAATGAAACTTATATTTTTAGATGTAATTTATTCATTCTCGATTAATTACAAAAATACATTCAATTTAACTAGCCGTGGTAGCTCAGATGGTTAGCGCTCGCTGTAAGCTTCCCAGTGCGCTAGCAACCCGGGTTCGATCCCCTCCGACACCAATGAAATTGTTAATTGCAATTTTAAGTGCTGATTTACCACGTGCTCGGCGGTGAAGGAAAACATCGTGAGGAAACCTGCATGTCTGAGAAATAAGAAAAAATATTTCAAAGACATGTGAAGTTCGCCAACACGCATTGGGGCAGCGCGGCGGACATTTCCTTGCCCTAAAACCCTATCAGAAATGAGAGAGGGCCTATGCCCAGCAAAGGGGCGTAAATAGGCTGCAACTTTACTTTTTCTTTACTCAATTTAATTTATATGTTTATCTGTAATATATTCATTCTCGATTAATTATATAAAAGTCCAATTTATTTTATATGTTTAGATTTAATTTATTCAATTTCGATTAATACTGTTCCCTAACTTTTGAAATTTAGTGACTAATTTCTTTTATTTCTTAATATCATTTCAGAACTAGTTTATGAACTTCCCAAACGGGAAATGGACATCCTATTTTGAAAACGATAGATATAAAAAGGTATACCATTGAAGAGAAAAATATTCATCACGCTACGCTGACCCATTGTGTTTGGTGATTTATTTTCTGTCAGCTCTTTGAATCTTTTCTCATGGGGAATGCAATACATATTAAAATGCATTTTAAGATTTGAGTGTTCAGACAAGCGGGCAATGAGGGCTAATAATCTTCCACTCACCAGATGTCGCTACTAGCGACTGAGGTAAAGTTTTTTGTTACACAGTGTCATTTAATTGAGAAATTAGTTTTAAATAATAGTTTATCATTGTCTAGAGTATTATATTAATATATAACACAATGCGTCAATGGTTTGATTTTTAATTTTTTGCACATTATCTCTTTTTTTTTAAAAGTCGTCTTTTAGTTATATTTATAGTTTGGTTTATTCATTTCTAATGTAATTAATATAAAATATAACTAATAATACAGAAAGAAACCTTAAAGATTACATTTTCCTAAGAAATTATCGTCCCCGCTATGAAATCTGTCAAATATTTTACCTCACTCGAAAGTGGCGCCGCCCTGGTGGCAGAAAAAGTCGTGGATGCCCTCATTGTACGTAAAATGTAGTCACCTGACGGTAAGTGACACCTGCAACCGCCTTCAAACAACACAATCATGATCTGTCACTTCTAAGGACTTACATGGTACTTATGCCTCACGACCTATTATACTGGCTCTATATACGCTTCAAACCGGAAAATAGCAGTGTTAGCACTGTTATTTGCCAGCGCAAATAGATATGTAAGAGGTTGGGACCTACCCAGACGAACGGCGTAGTAGTATATCGTTATAATAATATAGTATTGTTTTTGAAGTTATACATCTTTTGGGACGTTTGGGAAAAATTATGAGAGTGATTTTTTTCGATGCGCGCGCACACCGACAGCTAAAAACGACACCATGAAGTTGTTATGATGCGCGCGCACACTGACACCTCAAAGCGACAACTGCATTTATTAAATGTCTCACAAGTTTTCGTGGGAACTGATAACTTTATTTAAGGTACCTATTTATTTTTAGTTCTTTTTGTTTTGTTACGCTAAAGAAGTATAACTTCCTACGTGCATATATAAGTACACACACCCTTTTTATTAAATAAATTAATTAAGCACACAGTCCACCTAATGTTTAATGGTTGCTGCAGCCCATAGACATCAACATCTATCTTCGTTTGCGAATTAAAATGCAGATGCGGTGTCAGCCGCGAGGACTAAGATGGAATGCATCTTTTCCAGTAAAAAGGGTCTCTACACTCACCATACGAAACACAGCAGCATTAAGCTGCTATTTTACGCTGGTGTTCTGTGAGGGCACGGTCCTTTCCCGGTCGAGCCGACCCATTCGTGCTAAAACTATACTATTAATATAGCTGCAGCATGACTCTAACACGTATAAATTAAATTAGATTAAATTAATAAATAGTTTCAAAGACACATTAATTCACATACAATTTTTTATACAAATATTGGGCTTAACGGAGAGTAGACCTAAAACTCGCGTTCAAATTTAATTACATCTATTAGTTTGTTCATGTAACATTTTTCTCTTGAACTTTTTATAAAAATAACCGACATCTTTAATTGACCCCGCAACCTAATAAACGTCAAGAGTTGGAAACCGCGAGAACTTCATATAGTATTTTTTCCAACAAAATATCTACCGGGACTTCAGTGTCACAGTGGAGTAATAAAATTAACCAGACTTCTCCTAAACGAGATTAATGTAATTTTTCGTAGTGTAATGTGGCGCATTCGTTTATATTATAAATATTTATATTTTAATTTTTCAGTATTTGCTATTTGTATATTATATTCTCCATTTTCTTCATCAGTACTTAAAGTTCCATTGCTGGACATGAGCCTTCCGGATGTAGGTACGCTTCTATCACGCTTTCAGGTGGATTACCATCCGCCATCATCCGCCCATAGTCTCCTCTCATGACACCCAAGGGGCGATATGAGGTGATAATTTTTACCACGTGTCAAACAAGATTATAATATTATTTATTCTTTAAAAAACGTACCTACGTTACGATACATAAGATACAGTTACGGTACGTAACCCCCACCCTAGGATTTTCTCCTGTATCGTGGAGGCAGTTTACAAACATAAATTGCACATCCAGACCCGGAACAATTATCTGTAGGTCATACAAATATTTGTTCCGTGCTGGAATCGAACCCGCGACCCGTAGCGCAATAATTTATTTCTAAGCCACTGCGCCACGAAGCTATTGTAATATGATAATTATATTTTATAATATTATTACCTTGTAGTGGCAGTGTAAAAATATCAACTACCCCAATATCATTATACCCTAAATCATTAAAAAAGAAAAGATGTCGAAAAATAAAGATATCCGCAGTAAAGCCAGAGTAACCGACATAGATTAACGGATCAGTAAGCTGAAATGGTAATGGGCTGGCCATATAACTCTAAGGACCGATAACCGATGGAGAGGAAAGGTTTTCGAGTGACAGCCTCGTAACGAAGTGGAGGGTGGCACTAACGGAATGATACTCTATGGTAAGATATGCAGCAGGTAGATGGAGGCAGGTGGCTCAGGACCGTGCATTGTGGCATTCGTTCGAAGAACCCTTACTCAGTAGTGGAGTTGTCATAGGCTGTATTGATAATTATGAATGATTTATTTGAATTTCACATTATTTCTGAATCTACTTAGGAACCTTCAAGAAAAGAGCCTACACCTTTATAAAAAGCAGTTGTTCATGGGCGGCGGTAGTAACTTACCATCAGGTAAGCCGTATGCTTGTTTGCCCCCTCTCCTATAAAAAATCTAAAACCTAAAGTAATGAAGCCTTTTAGAGAAGCGCCTACCGTTTTTTAAAAGGCCAGCAACGCAACTGCAATTCCCCTGGTGTTGTAGTTAGTGGCGGTAGTCACTTACCATCAGGTGAGTCACATGCGCTTTTGCATAAAATAACCTTCTTATTTTAATTCAAATAGTTAAAGTTACAGCCTATATACGTCTTACAGCCGGGCATAGGGCTCCCCTCATTTCTGAGAAGGTTTCAGGGCAAGGAAATGTCCGCCAAGCGTGTTAGCGAACTTCACATGTCTTCGAATTTTATTTTTCTTATTAATCAGACATGCAGGTTTCCTCACGATTTTTTTCCGTCACCACCGAGCACGTGGTAAATCAGCACTTAAAATTGCAATTAACAATTTCATTTGCGGGTTGTTCGCGTACTGTGAAATTTACAGTGAGCGCTAACCATCTGAGCTACCACGGCTCTATTATTATAATTGCCTTCTTTTGGAGTTGATGAACCACTCAAAAGTTGAGATTTGTTAAAGAAATTGAGAAAATGAATAATCCCAAAGGCAATTATAGCGTAATATAAACTATATTAAAAGTATACAATTTATCCAAGTGCATCACCAACTCGGGCAGATCAAGCACTACAAACTTTTCTATTCACAAGTATGACCCTTGCGGCAGTCAAGAGGACGACTTCCCATAAGCCAAATTTTAACACTGTGAAAGGTGACACTTATTAGTTTATCTTTTATTAGTGTTCTGAATAAGGTAAGAAAAATCTTCTTCAGTGTTCCGTGTTGTGATTATAAAGATAGAAAAAGTTAAAAAGATAACAATATAAATGTATTTTTTTACCAACGATATCCTTTGACTGACTTATGTTAATTGTTATATGAGTTTCTAATAGTTATAGTCTTGGAAAGGATATAAACAAAACTTCACTCGTAAAAACGTAACAACCCTGTGATTTACTTCGGTTACAGTCCGACAGTTTCCGATTACCATTGAAAGCTGACCTTTTTATCGGATATAAACACATACACACGTTATAGAGATATTTTAACAACACATGAATTACGAACAGTATGTCAATATTTTCTTAAGACATGTATATATATATATATATATATATATATATATATATATATATATATATATATATATATATATAAGAAAACGTTATTTAATAATGTACCATTTTTTTTTATAAACATTGACTTTACATGAGAATTCAGATTTTTATGCAGACAAAAAAACGCAAGTGTAAAACTGTACATTATGAAAGATTAATTTTTAATTTAAAAATAAACTAAAGTAAAAACCTTTTAAGAGCGGCTATTAATTAATATTTAGTAGTCAGTAGAAGCACCCATGACATTCATAACGCATCTCCATTTGATGAGCATACTCAGAATGCGGTTAACAATATCCTGTTGAGGAATATTGTCCCATGTCCTACTGAGATGCATTAAAATTTATTCTTCTGTAACCAGATTTTCAGCAAATCCCCTCATGCTCAATATAAATTTAATCTGGAAATTGCGCTGGCCATTCTAGGCCTGTGATATCATATTCGTGCAACCAGGCTATTAGCACCCTGACCACCCTGGCTGGGCATTGTCGTGCATAAGAAGGATTTTTGACCCACTTGTGTTCGATGTGGCAGGACTATTGATTCTAGCTCTAGCTCTACTTCCAGCACCTCATTACGTTATTTCCTAACCGTCATAGTGCCCTGTATCAAACCAGCTCCGTTCTTCCACCAAAACGGATTCCTGCCCACACGGTCTTGTCTGGATGTACTACGGCTTGGTTTCTCCCCTCCCCGTGGCATGATAGCGTGACCACAACATCGAAATCACATTTTGCCTGGTGCCTATATTTCCACAGCGATGTCAAGTTGAAAATCGCCAGACTGTAACGTTCCCACTGCCCTTAACATCTCTTCTTTAGTTAAATGTCGTCGTTGCATTGAAAATTGCAGTAACATGTCAAATTATCACGATTAACCCAAGTTAAATCAAAAAGGTGTTTATATGGCAGTTTTCAACAACGGAAAAACAACTTTACCGCCAACACATTTTGTGATGTAATTTTCTAACGGTAAGCCAGTTGTTTGTTCTTCGCACAATGCTTCGGAATCTTTCACAAATTCCTTACGACCCTAATATCCTTAAGCCTCGTATAAGTTTCTCTGTGAGTCCGTACGTCAGTATAACTCAATCAGTTGCCGTTTATACAATAAGATTAACAAGTCTTTGAATATATACAGAAATCAACAAACATGAATTAAAATCAAAAACATCATCATCATCATCATTACAGCTCTTCACAAGTCCACTGCTCAACATAGGCCTCCCCGAAGTAATGCCACAAAGCACGGTCCTGAGCCACCTGCATCCATCGACTTCCTGCACGTCTCACCAGGTCGTCACTCCATCTAGTGGGGGTCGCCCTACACTTCGCCTACGGGTACGAGGCTGCCACTCGAGAACTTTTCTTCCCCATCGGTTGTCGGTTCTTCGAGCTATATGGCGGGCCCACTGCCACTTCAGCTTATTAATCCGTTGGGCTACGTCGGTTACTCTGGTTCTACTGCGGATATCCTCATTTCTAAATTTATCACGAAGAGACACCCCCAGCATAGCCCTCTCCATAGCTCGCAGAGCGACCTTGAGCTTCCTCATACGTCCAGCAGTGAAGGACCACGTCTCAGATCCGTAAGTCATCACTGGCAACACGCACTGGTTGTACAATTTCGTTTTCAGGTTTTGAGGTTCAAGCTAACGAAAAGATGTGTCGTAGCTTCCCGAACGTTGCCCAGCCGAATTGAATCCGTCGATTGACCTCTCGGTCGAAGTTGGACTTACCTAGTCGGACTATTTGTCCCAGGTAAATATACTCGTTAACAACTTCGAGCTTAGTGCTCCTAACAACTACCAGCATAGGTGTGACATGGACGTTAAACATGATTTTTGTTTTGTCCATGTTCATCTTAAGACATATTCGTTGGGAGACACTATTGAGGTCATTGAGCATAATGCTAATTTATTCTAGCGATTCTGCCATAAAGACTATATCATCGGCATATCGAAGGTAAGTGATGTAATCGCCATTGATGTTAACACCGCATCCTTTCAAGTCCAGTAGCTTGAAAACGTCTTCCAAGGCAGCGGTGAAGAGTTCCGGGGATAAAACGTGACCCTGTCTTACACCTCTCTGCAGTTGGATAGGTTTCGTACTCTGATTCTGTACTCGGATAGCCATCGTAGCTCTACTATATAAGCACTTGAGCACTTCGATATACCGACAGTCAACTTGACACCGCTGAAGGGACTGCACCACCGCCCAAATTTCGACGAAATCAAAGGCTTTCTCATAGTCCACATACGCCAGATATAGTGGCAAATTGTACTCTTCGGAATTCTGTACAATTTGCCGAAGGGTATGAATATGGTCTATGGTGCTCAAGCCCTTTCGGAAACCGGCTTGTTCGGGAGGCTGGAAGTCGTCAAGTCTGCGCACGAGACGATTCGTAATGACTCTCGAAAACAGCACGTAGACGCGGCTCAGAAGGGAAATCGGTCTGTAGTTCTTCAAGAGAGGTGGTCTTGTTCTTGAAGAACAAAACCACCGCTCTTCAGCTCCATGCCTCCGGTGTAATGCCACCATGGAGGACGGAATTAAAGAACCTCTGAAGGACTTCAAGTACCGGTTTTCCACACGCTTTCAGAAGCTTCGCTGTAATTCCATCCTCGCCCGGGATTTGCCGTTTTTAAGGTGCTGGAGAGCCATTCTAATCTCGCTCAGACTGACGTCCGAGATATCTTCGGAATAGTGTCGGATAATACTCGCTCTTGGATCGTTACTTATACTTTTTGTGGCTCCAACGATGACGTGTACAGCTGCCCATAGAACCTCTCAATCTCACTCAAAATCTCAGGTGTACCGGAAACGATGCTGCTACACTCGGGCTTCAGCTTTGACAGTTGGCTCTTTCTGGAAGACAGATCTCTGGCAAAGACTTTGGAGCCTTGGTTCCGCTCGATCGCTTCTCCAATACGAGCAGTATTAAACTTGCGTAAGTCCCGCCGCATGCATTTGGAGATCCGTCTGTTCAGTTGCCTGTATGCTGTCAAATCTGTTGTTGAATGTTGCTTCATCTCCCGTCTAACAGCCATGAGATTAAGAGTGTGATAGGAGAGTTTTTGTGTTCTTCTGCGGCAGGTCTTGTAGAACTTAGCTCCAACCGCATGGATAGTTTCCACGAGCTTGTCATTCATATCGTCCACCTCATTGCAGTCTTCTAGGCACTGAAAACGGTTTTGCAACTCGAGCTGAAAGGTTTCGGGACTTTGGAACAGAGCACGAGGTGGACGGAGCATTGACCTCATTAGACGATACGTCTCCAACTTAACGCTTAGGTTCAGTGTGCCTCTAACTTTTCGGTGATCGCTACCAGTTTTCACCCTCACGATCACGGAGACATCACTGAACAGTTGTCGTCTGGTCGTCATAATGAAGTCAATCTCATTTTTTTCGAACCGTCGGGGCTCGACCAGGTCCATTTCCTGTGAGGCCGCTTATGGAAGAAAGAGTTCATCATAAAGAGTCCCTCTTTCTCCATGAAGTCAGCCAGCTGCTGGCCCCTTGGGTTCCGTTGCCCTTTTCCAAATTTCCCTACTTTCAGCTCACCGTTCTCTCTTGTGCCTAGTTTTGCATTGAAGTCTCCCACTAACACCGTATAGTGGGTTTTGGAGGAATGCATGACTCTAGAGATATCCCCATACATTTCATCTACCTCCTGATCGGGGTGTGCCAAGGTTGGTGCGTTAACCTGTATGACCTTCAGCGAATACCGTTTGGTGATTCTGAGTATAAGGAACGTAACCCTTGTCGACACACTCCCAACCTTTACAACGTTGTTAACTTGTGGACGATAAATCCGACACCTCCTTGGGACAGATGGTTGCCCTCCCAGTGATAGAATAAGTTGTAGGATTCGAGGATTACCGTGTCCTCCCCCTCTCTTCGAACCTCCGATAAATCTATAATATGCCAGCGTAATTTGTCTATCTTTTCTTCCAGCTCCACCATCTTCTCGTCAGACCTCAGGGTGCGTGTGTTATAAGTTGCCAGGTCGAGTCGTCGTAGGTGGCAACTGAACCTTCACCGGAGATTCTTAGCACCCCCTGCCCCGCCGTTACCATGGTCGCCACCATAGCCAGGAATAGCGGGGCCGCCGGGGACTGGGGGCCGTCTCTTTGCTGCTCTCTTTACTGGGGGGTATTTGCCATATAAATTTGGTTAAAATCTCTAACATACGAAGTTATGGAAAAACTCCTCGTCACAAAATAGGCACTACACATATACAATTTATCATACACATATTATTATTCATATATATTTTGTGAACTTAATAGTAAAATATTACTTTTATCTGTTAAATTATTACCTGACTGCACTGTACTTAAACCTTTGCACTATATTTGGGAGAAGACTCCTGACATCTTAGATACAGTCTCTGCCTAGTTTAGATGTCAGTAGCTTCATAATAATTGTAGAAGTAACTCATAATCATTGTAATGAATTATTATGAATAATTCATAATAATTATGATAATATTGTAAAATTTATGAAAAGAATCATATTTAAAATGATATTAAATCTCATCCTGTCATAAAAGTGAAATATTGCAGTTTTACAAAGTCGTAAATTGTCGTGTTTACACAGTGTTAGCTAGCTGCGATCCATCACAAAAGCACATGCAACTGTCGACAGTATAACATTAGCGTAAAGTCTTTTGTTGCGTACTATTTCCACTAATGGCATAACGTAATAACGCGACAAAAGAAAATGGGAATAACAATGACATCGTTATCGCTAATAAGTCATCGTTAGCATAAAATGGACTTATTTCATCGGCTGTGTTAATGGCGAAACAGACTTTTTGGTACAAAATAACGCTAATTCGCTTCTTTTTCATTGTATTTTTATACTTAGGACACTCAACTCAATTAACTATTTCCGTTTTAATTTAAGCCGATTAATTATTTATTTTATATAAATTGTTCAACCCAGACCGTTTTATAATTCTATAGAATTTGTTATTGTCATTATTATTTTTTATTCATATTTTTTTTTCAAAATTTTGTTTACGTTACCTCCACACTAGGATTTTCTTATGCATTGTGGTGGCAGTTTACATACATAAATTGCACAAGGACAAACAATCGGACCCGGATATTTATTTGCAGGCTATATAAATACTTGTCCGTGCGTGATTTGCACCCGTAGCTCATTTCCTAGCCACTGTGCCACGGAGACTATACGAGATAAAATTAATGCATAAATACTCAACATAATTATCAACAAATTAGAACACTAACATTAGAAACGAATTATCCACGAAATTAGTTGCTTTGGCCTTTTTAGGTTGGATCATCATCATCATAAATACGGCCCATCACAAGTCCACTGTTAAACATAGACCTCCACTAAGGAATGCCACAAAGCACGATCCGGAGCTACCTGCATCCATTGACTTCTTGTATGTCTTACCAGATCGTCACTCCATCTAGTGGGGGGTCGCCCTACACTTCGCCTGCCAGTACGAGGCTGCCACTTGAGAACCTTTTCCCCCATCGGTTGTCGGTTCTTCAAGCTATATGGTCGGCCCATTGCCACTTCAGCTTACTAATTCGTTGGGCTATGTCGGTTATTCTGGTTCTACTGCGAACATCCTCGTCTTTAAGTCTATCATGCAGAGAAACCCCGAGCATAGCCTTTTCCATAGCTTGCTGAGCGACCTTGAGCTTCCTCTCATAGCCAGCAGTGAAGAACCACGTCTCAGGTCTGGCAACACGCACTAGTTGAACAATCATGTTTTGAGATTTTGACGTATGCCTGACGTGAAGATGTGCCGTAATCTCGCGAGCGCTGCCCAGCCGAGTTGAATCCGTCGATTGATCTCTCGGTTTTGGTTGTCCCAGGTAAACATACTCGTCAACAACTTCGAGCTTAGTGTACCCAACAACTACCAGCATAGATGTGACATGGACGTTACACATGATTTTTGTTTTGTCCATGTTCATCTTAAGAAGAACGGATAGGCCGTTGGGAGACACTATTGAAGTCATTGAGAATAGTGCTGAGGTCCTCCAATCATTGTGCCTTAAGGACTAAATCGTTGGCATATCGAAGGTGAGTGGTGTACTCGCCATTGATGTTAACACCGAATCCTTTCAAGTCCTGTAGCTTGAAAACGTCTTCCAATGCAGCGGTAAAGATTTTCGAGGATGTAACATCACCCTCTCTCTGCAGTTGGATAGGTTTCGTACTCTGGTTCGTTTGGATGGCCGATTATAATTATAATACACACAACCATGTTTATCCATCTACCCATCCATTACAGCTTATAAAAGTTCACAGCTGGGCATATAACTTCCCATACATTACCTCATGGGAGGTTTTTCCCATAATTCCCACACTTAACAGGCGGGTTGGCAACAACAGTTTTTATTATTTTGAGTTGGTTTCAGGTAGATACTGATGCCTATTCATTTCAGTTTGCTTGTTATACCTTTTACTACAATCACTGGACGATATGGGGTAGTCGATGTTCTTTACCGGCACTACAGTGTAACCATGTTTATAGTATAGCTTAAAGCTTCGCTAAAATCTTCGTCAGTCTGTAAAAGTCTGTCGTTGGTCATGTGGCTCTCTCGTTGTAAGGAGCGTTTGCCAGAAACGCCACGCTTGGCACCAGTACCAAACGTCTCGCGCCTTTGTCGTTGCTTCTTGTCGACGGTTTTGGTATTTTACGTCTGGCGTAAAATTAATTATAGTGCCATCTGTCGGAAGCTGTAAGATCTTTTTTTAATATTTCCCATAGTGGCCTCTTATAGCATCCACGGAACTATATTTAGTGACAGATTCTCTTGCGCCGCCACCACACGGCGACGCAAACAAATGAAAGCTCATATAAATAAATCATACCGTTTCTCCAATGCTGCAGCTAGACTTTCCCCCACGTTGACTTGTGTGAATAAGTGTAGTTTTTATGAACTCTAGAGGGTAGTATATATTTCACCCTATTTCTGAACAACCCTAGTTTGGTACATCCAGTGTCAATGAATTGAGGAACAAATTAATGCGAAGTCGTGTGAAAACCGCCAACACGCACTGGATTAGTGCAGTACCTAATCGGTTCAAAACCATCTCAGAATAAATAAGAGGATGTCTATGCCTAGCAGTGCAATATATATAGGCGGTAACTTTTAAGAAATCTGGCTGTACTTTTTAAGTAAGGTAAAGAAAGTATTTATTTGCATAAAGAATTATATCAAAATACTCAACATGATAAAAATATTAAAATACAACTGGGTACATGCAAACGATATCAACAGAATTTTTCATTTCAATTTATATCGTTAACAACGTTATAAAAGTCTACTTAAGGAAGTTCAAGAACCTACTTTAAAGATCGTTGTAAACGCTTTTCTAAATAAAACGGTCTAAGACCTTTTTACTTAGAAAAGCGTTTAGACATTTTTACTTATAAAAGTGTTCACAGAGAAATTTAATGAAGTGAACGAAGAATCATACTTAATTGTACGGGCAGATGTGAAACCTCATAATTGATGGTAGAATTTATTATTAATCAAAACCAATAAAGAATAATGGGGTAAAATAAATAAAAAACAATATTTAAAAAAGTATGCGTGAGTGTCGTGGAACACTCGGTTGCAACGAAGTTCTTTTCCTAGTATATTATTATTAATAAATGTATTTTATTGTTAATTACATAACAAATATAAATAAATTAATTACTAACGTATATTAAAATGAAGCGGCATTTATCAATAAAATAATATTTCTTTCATGGCAAGATAAGAAAAAGTGCGACGGAGATGGATATTATTCACCTCACTTTCTTATAGCCGCCAAGGCCGTTTACACTACGCCAGAAGGGGTCGTGACGGAAGCATCTTACACTTTTTTGTCACCTAGCCGCCAGCCGCCAAATCTGAACCGTCCGATAAGGAACTTCGTTCCAAAAGAAATACAAAGTGTGTATACAAGCGGTAAACGTATCAAGTATACTATAGTCGAATTGATAAGCCCAGTACGCTTCTCACTCGGAGAAGCAACGAAGTGTATAGCATACAAGCACGCACACACACAAGGGAGTCGAGAGAGGTGACGTAGAGGGGGCATGACAGCATAAGAGAGCATCATGCCGTTTGCCGTCAAGGCATTCAAGTGTATTTTACTACCAACACGCATCAATAGATGTTTCAAATCCAAAATTAACAAATGAATATTGAACTAAAGATAAAGTTATAACATTATTTGTTTAATATTATGAAGATGCCTTTCCCATAAAGCACGCGGTAAACTGGAAGGACCAGCAAGTAACAAAGCGGAACTTTAAAAAAATTATGTTACAATATAATATTTTATACAATTACTATGAAAACATTTAGAAACAGCATGGTAGCAACTACCTCATTCCCAGGGGTTATTATCAATGATGTACTACTCATTAGTAGTATAATAACCCTTACTAGACAATTTTTGCTTATTAAAAATTATAAACCTTTTGATAGATAAGGCAGGTTAACTTGTATAACTAACCTGTGCTTGTTCCTAGAATGTACATCACTGATTTTAATAAAACTATATTTGTTTTTGTAAACATACGTAAAATTTTTGTAAATTTCAGGCCAATATATTAATAATATTTATTTCTTTAAATTATTCTCTATGGGACTCCTCCCGACTTAACCAGTAAATTGTTCTTATGGCTCTCTTCTGCAAAAAAAAGATAGTTTCAATGACAGTCGCACTACCCCATAGCAATATTCCATATTATGACATTATGGAAATAGCCAAAATAAACTAATCTAGCTGTTTTAACACATGTACGGACTCTAATATGCTTAGAGCACATTCTGCAGAACTCTAAATTACTTTAGATATATGAGGTCCCTATTGAAGCTTCGCGTCAACTATGATTTCGAGATAAAACAGTGGATACAACAAGACTCAGCTCTTTCCTATTTAAAAGCACACTAGTATTCACCTGTTTAACATTTGATGTTGTAAATTTAATACATTTCGTTTTATTCTCGTTTAAAAGCAAATTGTTGACGTTACCCCAGGGTATTACTTTTGATATAGGGTTATTTATTTCGTCTTATTTTAATGTGAAGGATGTATAGATGCCAGCAATGATATGTATATAGGCAACTTTTTTCTGTCGCATTTACCTCAGGCCGTTCTCAGAGGAATTGTTCGGATTAATTCCACCGCGGCAAAACTTACAATACCACCCACCACTGTCCAATTTTTCTTCATCGTACGTGTCTTTGTAGAATCTTTTAATATCGGCGATTTTTCTGAACAAATACGACTTAGGGACCTTCAAGAAACGAGCTTAGTCCTTTTTAACAGGGGGGCAACTCACCTGCAATTCACCTGTTGTTGCAGTTGTTCATGGGCGGCGTTCAACACTTGTGAGCATCAGGTGAGCAGCATGCTCATTTGCCCCCTTTTCTATAAAAAAAACTTTGCAAAACTATTTTCTCAATAATTAAAAAGATACATTGTTTTTTCAACTTGGTAGAGCCAAGCTACAGTTATGATTTCAGCACGAATAGACGACGCATTCGTGCTCTATCGGGGAAAGACCACGATCTCAAATAGGTTTTATTTGAGAATTTGGATTGAAGGTACGTATTCTGTGCTTTGTATGGTAAGTGCAGAGAACCAAAGACCCTTGGTACTAGGAACGAGGCGTTCCATCTTAGCCCTCAAGGGTGAAACGCATCTATACTATAATTACTTAATCAAGAATAAATTTAGATTTTATAGTCATAGCTAGTCCTAGCCACACATCCACATACAACTTATTCTGTAAAATAATGAAAACCTAACGTAAAGTCATTCAATATAATTTAAAGCACCGAGTGGTACTGACATGAACACGATATTTTTCGTATGCTAACAGCTGGGCCATAAATTAGATCAGCAAAGAAAACTTCACATGTTCAATTTCCATGTTAGAAATAAAGTGGGTTAATTTCCATTGATTTCGTTTTAACTGTTGAAATTAGATTGGGGATATTTTTGCCGCAGGTATTTAATAAAATTGTAGCGTACATTAAATTACTACTCATTAATTACTCTCTATCAAAAATCTAATATCCTCTCTTCTCACGACACCCGCGGGATGTGGAATAATGGATTCTCCTACGCCGCCTCTACACGTTTAATATGTTAAAGCATACAGTATGGAAAACTTTATTATTACTTAAACATTGGGTTAGATTTACATTACACGATTCAATGTCTATAAAGCCAACACAAAGAAGGGGCACCAGTAGTATTTAAGACATAAGTTCCATTTATTCATAGAGGAAAGCAGCGGCTAAAGAAAATTTATGAGCCCATCTCTAAGTACTTAGACCCGCACCGAGGGACAAGCCGGGGATTAAATAATGGACTCTGGTTCCATCTTGATTTTACAATGAAAGGGCCGGCGGTAAATTAAATATTTTTTTTGTTATCGCTATTTAATTTGGCAGGTCGTGATAATGATAATGATGAATTTTCCGAATTATTCCGTTCTTTCAAAGTCCACTGCTGAACATAGACGTGTCCCGTTGATTGTCTCATAGGGGGATATTTACTATAGTTGCTAAATTAGGCAGGCGGGGTTGGAATCGCTTTCTTAATACTAGTTGTTATTTGGAAGAGGCTGCTGCCCATCTCCAGGCTTATCAACCTCTGTCGCCTGTTACGAAACTCACGGGACGATATGGGGTAGTGGATTTTTTTATAGGTTCGGATGACAAACGAGCACACAGTCCCCCTGCTGGTAAGTGGTTGCTGTGACCCATAGACATCTACATCTATCCTCGTTTGCGAATCAAAATGTAGATGCGTTGTCACCCGTGAGGACTAAGATGGAATGCCTCTTTTCCAGTAAAAAGGGTCTCCGGTTCTCTACACTCACCATAAGGAGCACAGCAGAGTTAAGCTGCTATTTTACGCTGGTATTGTGTGAGAGCGTGGCCTTTCTCCGGTCAAGCCGACCCATTCGTGCTACAACTATACTACTAATATAGCTGCAGCATGGCTCTACCACGTACAAAAATATATTCTAAGGATATTCTTATATCACCTTGTAATGGCATGGTGACCAAATTATTCCAATATTTTAATATAGGACCATTACCTTTACATTATATTATATTCATTGACGATGATTTCTGGATTTTATTATGAACAAAACTTATCGATGACTTATTGAAAAGAAAAATTTCCGTTTTCACTTAAATTTAACTAAGCAAAACTTATTTATATACTTGGTTATAACACCACTGTCAGCCTGCCGTGCCTACCGGAGCCTGACGGCACTGGCAAGCTGACAGTGGCGTGCAAAACTCAATAGACTATCTTTTTAATAGTTATTATTTAATTATTTGTAAAAATAATATCTAAAACTCGTGTGATGATGCAGTTCGACAGAAAGCGAAGCAACGAAGTATAACTGATTATTTTCTTAACTTTCGGTACAGCTCACAGGCTGCTTTTAAATCACTATTTTCAATACAACTAAAAAAACAAAAATAAATAATTTTTAATCTAAGATAATTATATCATTCTATAGAGAAAAATATGAGTATGTTTTTTTATTTTCGGAAATAAATAAAAATCTAAAGGTCCGAGCTATAGGGTGGGTTTGGTTGGCGGTGTGCGACGAGGCGTTGTCGTGGTGAAGGAGGATCCTACTGCGAGGTCGTTTCTCCCGAACTTTTTCCAAGACAAGTGGCAAACAAATGTTAGTGTACCACTCTGCAGTAACTGTTTTTGATCCTCTTAAACAATTGTTGCGTAATGACCTGTCCTTCCGAAAAACCGTCACCGTCTTTTATCCAACGCATCGACTACTCTTCACTTTAGTTGGCAACTCCTCGGAACGAAACACCCAGACAGTAGACTGTCTCTTAGTTTCAGTTTCATAACAATAAATCCAGCTTTCGTCATCCGTAAGTATGTCGAACACAGCATTTGAGTCACCTCCGTTAAATTTTTGAACCATTTCACGACACCAATCAACACGACGGAGTTTTTGGGCCTCTGTCAAATTATGGCACAAAGCTTCCTGACAGCTAATTGTGCATGGAAGATTTTGTGCACTTGACTCATATCTATGCTTAAGCTTGTCCAAATCTGCTGATAAGTCACTCTTTTGTCAGTCTCTATCATACGCCGCACAACACTGATGTTATCTTAAGTCGTCGCCGTAGAATGCCATCCCCTCACGTAGATCATCGGTGAGATTAGTGCGACCACGTTTAAACTCATTAAATCAGTTGTAAATGGCACGAGATGAAGCTTCATCGTGAAAGGCCAATCGAAGTCTATCATAACTTTCTTGTTGTCTTAAATGACATCGGAAGTCACAAACAATCATTGTACGAAAAATTTCTCGCGTTAAATTAATGCTGAAGTGACACAGACAATTTTCAATTTGCCGCCAAATCGTAAACAAATGACAAATTAATAAAATACATACACAATTATATTAGCAAAGAGTTCCATTTTCAAAATTTGCAGTTATTTTTTTTATTATATCGTTTACAAGTGGCCAGTTCTAAAAACTTTCAGTGTCGCCCTCGTATTAGCATTGAAAATTCTAAAAAAAGACTACAAAATAATACAACCAAAACTTTTGGCATTTTTTTATAATAGGCCATTATTAAATACGAATAACGTTAGCTTTCTCATTTGAAATAGGATAAAATGAATAAACAATAATTCATAATGAAAAATGTTATTATATAATAATTTATATATTGTGTTTATTGTTTATTTAGCTGTAAAGTGTAAAATAATGATAACTTATGACAATAAATAAAAATAAAAGACAAGCGATCAAATCCTTAAACATCTGTTAAAGTATACGAACATAGAGGAGGAGTCAATATAATTTTGATCGAAGGACACTTACAGGTACTTGACAGGTACTTAACACACTTTAATAATTATACGTGTTAGAGCCACGCTGCAGCTATATTAATAGTATAGTTGTAGCACGAATGAGTCGGCTTGACCGGGGAAGGACCACGCTCTCACAGAATACCAGCGTGAAATAGCAGCTTAATGCTGCTGTGTTTCGTATGGTGAGTGTAGAGAACCGGAGACCCTTTTTACTGGAAAAGAGGCATTCTATTATAATCCTTACGGGTGACAACGCATCTGCATTTTAATTCGCAAAGGAGGATAGATGTAGATGTCTATGGACCACAGCAACCACTTACCATCAGGTGGACTGTGTGCTCGTTTGTCACCTTTATTCTATAAAAAATCTTTGATCCATTAATTTAAGTCCACTGTTGGACATAGGCCTCCCCCATAATTTACCTCATTTATTTGCATAGCCACAATTGGCAAGCGGGTTGACATCGGCAGTTTTTAAACTTTAGACGTTATAAGAAATACGCTGCTGCCTATCTCCTGATTAGTTTCCCTGTGTCGGCTCTTACTACACCCACGGGCTGAATGAGGGCATCCACGACTTTATCTGCCACCACGGCGGCGCCACTAGAAAGTGAGGTATTTGACAGATTTCATAGTGGGGAAGTTAATTTGTTAGGAAAATATAAAAGTTATTGTTTCGTTTTGTACTATTAGTTATATTTTATATTAATAACATGAAAAATAAATAAACCAAACCACAGATATTCATAAATATAGAAAATTTTAAAAAAATATTAAAAATGTGCAAAAAATTAAAGAGCAAACCATTACTTATACATAAACGCATTATTCGGTGTAATTATAATACTCTAGAAACTGATAAAATTTTAATAAAAAACAACTTCTCAATTAAATTAATTTGTGTTACAAAAAACTTTACCTCAGTGTCAACTAGCGACATCTGGTGACCAGAAAATTATTAGCCCTCATTGGGATAGTGGATATTCTTACACCGTCACTTACTGTAATATACGATATGAGATAGCAATTTTGCTGTAAGTAAGCAGAATATCGAATATGTCTTTTCAAATAGTGGAATCAGAAAAAAGACTGTGTCGATGGTGGACTTGTTTCTCTGCACACCCGTAAATTACCTCATAGGGCGATTTTGCCAGAGTTGCTACGAAACAAGAGAGTGGGCAGAGTTGGCAGGAAGGTTTGCAACTGAAGCTGTTTTTCATTATGTTTGGTTATTTTAAGAAGGATACTGCTGCTCATGTCCTGTCTCAGTATCCCTCTGTTACCTCTTAATACACCCAGGAGATGATATGGGGGTAATGAATGTTCTTGCGGCGCCACTACACAACACTACTTTTGTTGCTTTCTGTTTTTCTTTGGATCTTATTACTCTGCGACCAGTAAAATAACTTACGCCATTGAATACGCCTGTGTTTTGAGGAAGTACGATAGGACAGAGGGAAACTGAAACGGAATGGGCAACGACATCTTCCTCAAATTCAAATAATACCTTTACGCGGTAGAGCCACGCTGCAGCTATATTATGGTTGTAGCACGAATGGGTCAGCTCGACCAAGGTAGGACCACGCTCTCACAGATCACCAACATAAAATAGCAGCTTAATGTTGTTGTGTTTCGTATGGTGAGTGTAGAGAACCGGAGACCTACTTTACTGGAAATAAGGTATTACATCTCACCTCAGGGGTGACAACGCATCTGTATTTGGATGATTAATCGAGGATAAATGTAGATGACTACAGGTGGACTGTGTGATCGTTTGTCGCTCAAATTCTAATGACAAATATGTATAAAATAAAGATCTCACGGAAAATTTTAAAAGGCTTATTTCAAGGTAAGCCGTTATCTCTATCATTACTCTTTTCCACCTTCGGCTACTATTAGAGAAGCTTTTGATTATTTTTTAAATTAATAAAACGATAATTTTCTCATTTTGAATAAATAAAAAATAAATTATATACGAGTGCAAACTAATCATTCATTAAGTTATAATCGTGTAATAGCAATAATTTACAAAGGCAGTTTACAAACTAGTTAACCGGTTATACCTTAGGGGGTCAAAGGTGCCCGAACAATACCTACATCGATCACCCGTAGTTTGCACCGCACCGTACAATGCAGGGTTGTCAGAACCACGAGAATTACACGTTTAGCAAGCCAACACGTCGGCTTTATCTTGTTTACTCAGTCGGTAGCGACCCCCGCGTCGACGTATTTGATTACAATTGAAATTCGCTGTGTAGGGTTGGGAAACGCGATTCGCTTTGTTGAGCTAACCGGGGTACACTAATTTTGATTATTGTACGAAAAATTATTCTTTCTCTTGTTTTTAATCGATATAATTTTTAAAATTTAATTTAAAAAGATATGTTTATGAAATAAATATTTTATATACTTATATTTTTAAATTTAAACATTATTTCGTAACTAATAATAGGTTTAATATATACAATATTAAAAACTATAATAATAATAATAAAAAAAAAAACTAAAACTCAATTATCATGTAGTCGTACTCCCCGCGGTATCGTGCCAAGAACGCTGGCTGCGTTTCACCGCTGAATGGCTATGGCCTTTGAGCGAGAAAAGAACCAGCCCTTTTAACACCAGCACCAACAACCAGCTGCGGATGGAGTTCCTTTAGGAACCTCACAGCACGTGGACCCCACGGACCGATAGTCTCTACAGCAAATGGCACAAATATGTAGTCATCTCTCAGAGACTCATATTTGCGCCACTTACTCAATTAATTGATAACTCATTACAAAAAAAATTTTTAAAAATTTTAAATGTAAACGTGATTACAATTAAATTTTAAAAATTGTTAGACTGAATACCTTTTTTGTAAATTTTTAAAAAATAAAAAGGAAAAGTTTAAAAATAATATATTTTCATAGTTTATTTTTTATAAAATAAAGAATAAATACAAAACAAAATGATTTATAAGTTTGTCCGTGAATAAAATTACAATAAATTTAAGAACGCCACAATGACATTTATTTACAAAAACTCCCGGATAGCACCAAAGGAAAGAGTGGATTGGAGAGATAAAAATAAAATTAGCAGCTTCGGTTAAATAAATATAAATATTTACGAAACTTATCAAAACGGCTTTTAATATTTAAAAAAAATGTTCATTTTTAAAATAGCCAGCGTGATTTGGTGATTTTCATTCCGTATTTTGAAAAGCGTGCGTGATAGATAAAGCTTTTATTGTTATACTAATGCATACGAATTTTGTTAACATTCTCATTGGCAAAGTAGTCTATAGAATTTCCATTACCGTGTATAACAATAGCCAACGCAAAGGTTTTCTGGAACTGAGTACGTTTTAAAATTGGAACAATTTCCAAAATCCATTTGGACGACGGCCCATTTCAACCCACGTTTTAACATTATATTATATTAACGTTTGGTGTCATTCAGATCCAATTTTGCTCACGGCGGCTAGTCTCAAGGGAGACTGCATGAGTGTGCGCAAACAAAGGTGCACTTTCTATTCTCTCTCTCATAGTCCGATGGGATCTCTATCCGTCACGAAAGGAGAGAGATCATGTAAAGGACTAAAGGCTTTACGAGCTTGTCAAGGTACGGGGGTAAACACCGCAACTTCCTGACACTGAGAATTTTTGACAGAAAAATCCAATAACCGATTTCGGCGCGACCCGGGTTCTGAAGTCGGGACCACATAAACATCACTAGATCAACGAGGCAATCAATGAACCTCTATCAATACATCGTGATCAGTGCATTATGAAACGATGACCAAAATGCTTCGGAAGCAGTGATATTTCCTAAATTTAGACACCTTTCGAACAAAAAAAATTATGTGCTCGTAAAGCTGAACGCACATTTGCCCGCGCTGTCCGCGCTGTATTCGCCGAATTTTAGAATTCTTTGTATGAAATCATCTGAAATCTCGCACATTACACCCGCCCGCACCTTACGCGCCAAATTTTATAAAATGCGGTAGGTATACGATATCGAAGGACGAATGCTGATGACGTCATATAACGCGGTGCGTTTGGCGCGTGTTTATACTCAGTGTTGTCTAATGTTGCCAACTTAGTGGATTTTCCACTAAAACTGGTGGTTTCGACTTTTGTTTTGAATTATACTTTTTAGGTGTAAAATGTACACTGCGGTTAGAGATTGGCAGAAACATGCTGCAACGATATTAAAATTCCGATAAATGTTGTGAAATGAGTACTTAGTGATAAATTATATAAATACATTAAAAAAAATTGATAGTGAAATTTAATTAAAAAACCCAGTTATACATGATTACTTAATAATCAATAAAAATACTTACCTCAAGTCTTTCCTCTGGTTCAATTGGCCTTCTAAATCTTGAGCTTTCCATAGAAAGATATGGTTTTAATATATGTAACAATTCTTGAAATTTCTTGTATGTTAAATGAAAATATCTAAAAATCGTTCATCATCATATAACAAGTCTAATATAGTATAATAGAGTATAATACTCTCCGTACAATTACCTTTTTAAATTAATACTATGAATCCAGAATCTTCTTTTTCTTCGAATTTCGTTTTCTTTTTCCTCTGCCAATAAGCAGGCTATTAGAATATTTTTCCATAGTGATTCCGAGCGATAAATGTCTTCAATCTAATCTATCTAATGTACCGTTTCACACCAGTGGTTGGAAAAAACTGCAAGAGTTGTTGGCAATCCAAAAGATTTGCGGACGGCGCGGACGGTGCGTACGTGCAAATGTGCGAGGCCATCAATAAAATTCGGCGCGGACAAATGTGTGTTCAGCTTAATATTTCATTCATTTATTCATGAAAGCCAATCAAGGTCCACTGCTGAACACAGGCCTCCCCACAGACTGCCTTTTAAAGAGGATATTTGCCATGGATGCCACGCTTGGCAGGTGGGTTAACAAGCGCACTTTTTTTTTCAACTTGTTACTTTACTTCTTAAATTATGTTATTAGGAAGACGCTGCTACCCATTTCCCGGTTTGATTCTCTCTGTCGCCTCTTTACGACACCCACGGGACGACACGAAGCAATAAATATTCTTACACCGCCATTACATGTTTAGATATTAATGTAATTAGAAAAGTTTTTTTTTTACTTATCTAGGATGATTCAATTTTAAAAACTGCCGTGTTCAGTCTTAACTTCCCTCTTTTTAATGTCGTAAAAATTGAGAAACAAAAGAACACAACAAATATTGTTATATTATTATTTTTTAATTTTATTAACTTATTATTTTCTTAAATAGTAAACATTTATTTTTTATTAAAGGACATTATAAATAATTGTTTACCTATCTAAGATGACAGTTATTACCGTGGTAAAAATCGAATTGTTAAGTGTCCCATCGCGTAGGGATGTTTTAACCCCACTACCCCATATTATCCTTAATTTGGAATTGGCTATTAGGACTAGATTATTAACAAACTGAATCGATCTTAGTATGAAGCTAATCAATTAACATCCAAAGATTTGTTAAATCTTAAATTTCAACCACACACACACACGAACTCACGCACATGCACGACCACCCATGCGCACTCACACACATACATATCCACTTACGCAAACACACACACACACACACACACACATACACCTCGCGGAGTTATGCATGCACGTCAAATATGCATGCACGCAAATAGAATTAAATTACTTTAATTACATAAAATAGTTTAGCTTTATCACTCACCTTCGATTTGCCGACGATATAGTCCTTATGGCAGAATCGCTGGAGGACCTAAGCACCATGCTCAATGACCTCAATAGTGTCTCCCAACGAATAGGTCTTAGGATGAACATGCACAAAACAAAGATCATGTTTAATGTCCATGTCACACCTATGCCGGTAGTTGTTGGGAACATTAAGCTCGAAGTTGTTGACGAGTATGTTTACCTGGGACAAATAGTCCAACTAGGTAAGTCCAACTTCGACCGAGAGGTCAATCGACGGATTCAACTCGGCTGGGCAGCGTTCGGTAAACTACGACACATCTTCTCGTCAGACATAACTCAAAACATTATAACGAAATTGTACAACCAGTGCGTGTTGCCAGTGATGACTTACGGATCTGAGACGTGGTCCTTCACTGCTAGCCGTATGAGGAAGCTCAAGGTTGCTCAGCGAGCTATGGAGAGGGCTGTGCTCGGGGTTTCTCTGCGTGATAAACTTAGAAATGAGTATATCCGCAGTAGAACCAGAGTAACCGACATAGCCCAACGGAATAGTAAGCTGAAGTGGCAGTGGGCCGGCCATATAGCTCGAAGAACCGACAACCGATGGGGAAGAAAGGTTCTTGAGTGGCAGCCTCGTACCGGTAGGCGAAGTGTAGGGCGACCCCCCACGAGATGGAGTGACGACCTGTTAAGACATGCAGGAAGTCGATGGATGCAGGTGGCTCAGGACCGTTTTTTGTGTTATGAAAGGCTGTAATGATGATGATGATTATAATGTTATTATCGTTTTGTAATGTGTATGAGCATCTTCCTGATAACAACTCAACATAATAAAAACTGCGGTTGCCAACCTGCCTGCCAAGCGTATCAAATATGAGGCAATATTTGTGGGAGGGCTTTGTTCACCAGTGGACTTTTCATACACTGTATTGTCTAATATTCTACAAAAGGGTTATGATACATAACTGTTGCTAATGGCAAAAAAGAATTCGAGTTTCAGGTTGTCAAAAGAAGAAAAAAACCTTAGTAATAAAGAGCAGTTACGTTGCTGCGAAATGCACTTAGGCGGGACTCGCAGATGCCATGAAACGAGAAACTAATTTTCACGCGATTTCAGTGAAGGATAGCGCGCTTAAATAAAATCAGTAGATTTTAAGAACTTTCTTAGAAACTTTTCGAACTGAAAATTATTTTTAAACTAACAATATTTTTAACCTTAAAATAATTTTTATGACTAATATTATTTCGTTTTCCGTTTCAATTTTATGAGAGCAATTCGATTAATTTTGAAGCGACACTAGCCTAATGACAGGGTGTGGACCACGAACTCAAAGTTATCAGGTTCGTATCCTCCATTCGACTACTATCGAGAACCACTCCTCTCACAAGCATTTCAACCGTACCAGGAGTGGGTAAAGGGAATATTAATGTTAATAGCATCTAGTATTTGCAAAAATTGAAAATTATTTATAGAAATTTGTGTAAAAAAATTGCATGTGTCATAAACACTAACGAGTAAAGTATTAGAATGACATTATATGGGTAAATCGTATAAAGGATAGCTTACTTAAAAGCCCACCCACATTATTACGGCTTTAATACGTGAAAAATATTAGCTTAACTTAAACTTAACGTAAATATTATTCATTTCTTTACTGTTAAAATGCTGTTGGGTAATCGCCGACCGACATCTCGCACTGCCCGTTTCCGCAGACGATATTTGCCACCAGTAACACAGACAAGAAAAGCCGTGGTAGCGCAAAGTAGGTACGCAAGCAACCCGGGTTTTATCCCTGATGTTACCATTCAAATTGTGCTGATTTGCCATGAAGTCGTCCAGCTGCTGTCCCCTTGGGTTCCAATGCGCTATCCCGAATGTTCCTACCTTCAGCTCACCGTTCTTTCTTGTGCCTAGTTTTGCGTTTAAGTATCTCATTAACTCCGTTGGGGGGGGGGGGGGGGTTCGCAGGAGTGCATAGCTATATATATATCCTCATACATTTCCTTCACCTACTCATCGGGATGTGCTGAGGTTGATTCATAAATCTGTATGACCTTCAATGAATATCGTTTGGTGATTTTGAATATTAGGTACGTAATCCTCGTAGACACATTCCCAATTTTACAAAGTAGTTAACGAGAAACTCGTGGGCAGTTGGTCGCCCTCCGGGTGATGGTGATTCTGAGTATAAGGTATGTAACCGTCGTCGACACAATCTCATTCTATACAATGTTGTGAACGAGAGACTTGTGGACGATAAATCCGATATCTCCTTGGGACAAATGGTTGCCGTCCCGGTGATAGAAGAAGTTGCTGGATTCGAGGATTACCGTATCTTCCCCCTCTCTTCAGACCTCAGATAATCCTGTTATATACCAGTGCAACTTGTCTATCTCTTCTACCAGCTCCAGGATCGTCTCCTCAGTCCCCAGGGTGTGTGTGGGTTATATGTTTCCAGGTCGAGTCATCTTAGGTAGCAACCAAACCTCCGTCGGAGATTCTTAGTACCTCCCGTCCCGCCGTTACCTAGGTCGCTACCGTAGCCAGGAATAGCGGAGTTGCCGGGGACTGGAGACAGTCTCTTTGTAACTTTCGGCGAGTGGGTTGGAAACAACAGTTTTTTTTATTGTAATTTTGCTGTTATCAGAAAGAGAAAGCTGCTGCCCATCTCCTATCTCAGTTTCCCTCTGTCGTATATTTACTCGTAGAATGAAATTTACTAGTATAATGATATGCCTGTTAAGTGGCGATCACAATCGTCTGAGAGAGATTTATTTAATCGTATTGTCACCCTAGTCTGTGTAGTGGCGGTAAAGAATATCCACTACTCCATATCTTCCCGTGGGTGTCTTAAGAGGCGACAGAGAAAAACAAACCAGAAAATGGGCAATAGCGTCTTGCTAATTAAAACTAGAAAATAAAAAAACTGCGTTTGCCAACCCGTCTACCCCTTTATGAGGCAATATAAGGGGAGGTTTATATTCAGTAGTGGACTACATTAGGCTGTGGTGATGACGATGATACTGTCTACAATCGGAGACCGTGATATCTTTCTGTCCTTTCTTCGGAGTCTACGTGAAAACTCTTTGGTTAGAGATAAATCTTAAGTTTATATTTCTATTTAATAGAGATGGAGAGTAATTTTGCAAAAAAGACTTAACCACTTTCTACCATTCCCATAATTTCTGAATTTCTTTTTACTCTTAGTTTAATAATTAAAGCAGCGTTCTTAAATTGAGTTATTTGATTTTGTTAAATATCTTGGAATGGAAAATCTCCTTTAAACGTTCGATTCAAAAGAATGGAAACAGATAATTAAACAAATCGCGCGTGATATCCGGTCCGGTCTAAGGATTATTCCGAGCTCCTTATTCTAATCCGTATTCTTGCGCTAACCACTTTTTAATTCGCACTTCTCTTTTTCAATCCATTAGAGAGATTATCATTGTAAATTCTGTAAATTCAAATGGTTTTCTCGGAATTTAAATGATTTAACGTTTTCAAATTATGACTAGACTTAAAAAATCTAATCGCATTTCAACAAAACACATTACTATAACCGCCCATTTGCAGTTTACTTTTTTTAATTGCTATTTAGATAACGCTCATGCATTCTAAATCACGAGTATATAATAAACTTACATCAGTGCCAATAATCAGTTTAGGTGCCTTGACTTTTCAAAAGCTATCGTATTTTAATTACGTACAACACTACGTCTTATTGAAAAACTGCAAATCCTTACCAGCAAACAAAAAATGTAAAATCATGACTATGGGCGGGATGCGTCCCCCTCCACAACGCATCCATCCTACTAACCCGTGTGACTAGGTGGTTATCACTGCCCAAAAGATGACAGATACAGACAGAAGGAGTTAAGTATAAGACAATAGGTAGTAAGTGGCTTCAGCAGCGCATAGACACACGCAGCTGTCATGAAACAGAGAACTACAGCTACGTTGAGGTCTAAGATGGAATGGGTCAATGGCTGTAACTATACTCGCTGTCCATATTCTTCAGACTGGAACACAGCAGCTAATGGGTAAGAGAGTGGTATCAAACGCTGTAGAGCCACGCTGCAGATATTAGTAGTATAGTTGTAGCACGAATGGGTCGGCTCGACCGGGGAAGGACCACGTTCTCACAGAATACCAACATAAAATAGCAGCTTAACGCTGCTGTGTTTCGTATGGTGAGTGCAGAGAACCGGAGACCATTTTTACTGGAAACGAGGCAATTCAACTTAGTCCTCACGGGTGACAACGCATCTGCATTTTGATTCGTAATCGAAGATAGATGTAGATGTCTATGGGCCACAGCAACCATTTACCATCAGGTGGACTGTGTGCTCGTTTGTTACATTTCTTATAAAAAATAACCTACCTAGGCGGACTTCTTTTTTACGTGAGGAAATTAATAGACATACCCACCACGGAGGGAAAAAACGAGTTATGTCGGACTCGCATCGACTAAAACCCCGTGGTGTTCCACCTTTGGTGCATATTGGCAAGGCCAAGGGAACGTTTTCGTACGCATCCGTGGCCCCACCAGCGCCGGTCGCCCCATGGCAGTCCCTTCTCGGGGGAGGACAACTCCTCCCCTTTTGTCATCTCAGGTAAGATGCACCAGAACACAAGCCGCGAGCGACTTTAAACTTTACCCAGACGGATTCCTAAGCAGAATAACCACCATAAATATATTAATGATATCGTAATAAAATTTGAGGTGTAAATGCACAAAAATATGTAACTTCAAAAGCATTTTATACGTGGTAAAGCCATGCTGCATCTATATTAGTAGTATAGTTGTAGCACGAATTCGTCGGTTCGACCGGGGAAGGACCACGCTCTCACAGAATACCAGCGTAAAATAGCAGCTTAACGCTGCTGTGTTTCATAAGGTAAGTGTAGAGAACCGGAGACTCCTTCTACTGAAATGTGGTATTCCACGTTTCACGTGGTATTTCACGGGTGATGACGCATCTGCATTTTGATTCGTAGTCGAGGAAAGATATAGATGTATATGGGCCACAGCAACCACTTACCATCAGGTGGACTGTGTGCTCGCTTGTCACCCTTACCCCATACAAAAATAATAAATTAATGCTTGTGTAAGTCATATAATTTGAAAAGAAACGTCGTGAAAATCTTAAAATTACCCGCATTCTAATAATTCCGTTATACCACTTACGGAAAGTATGGCGCCATTAATGTAATAAACCAAGTCGTCTATAAATATAGGGTATAAATAATTCACGAGATGGATTTAATCTTTAAATTTCTCAACTACTTTTAAGTTTAATATTAAACACTTTACGACCAGAAACTTAGTGAATATGCTTCATATACTCTCATTGATTATTCAGAGAAATTGAATTATAATTTCTGTAATGTAGGTAAGTACATAGATTAGTGAAACGTGTGCGAGATCGTCCTGGCGGCGTTTAATTGTGAAATAAACGTCTAGAAAAACTAACGGTGTCTCATTTAAAACATAACAGTGGCTAATGAGTTTGGGATAGCGTTAAGACTTTAGATACGTTGTTTACTGTGGAAAATTTTTTTTAAGTGTTAAATATCAGAATGCCAGTAGAAAAGGTCAGTGAATTAGATTCAGGAAGTAGAGCATGGTCATCGTATGTGGACAAATTAGAGAGACTACCTATATTAATCGCGGTAATCAAAACCATTCTACGATGACGCAGTGGAACTCCTACATCAGCGTTTACAACCGTCTGTAGTCGCCAAGAGGTACCGATTCAGACAACGTAGGCAGGCTATCGATTAAAATGTAGCGAGTAACGTCGTGGAAGCTGGCTCGGTATTGTAAGTTTAAAGAGACACTAAATGAGAATTTACGCGATCAATTCGTAAGCGAGTTGAGAAGCGACATCATCAGGCAGCGGTTGTTCGCGGAGGATGATTCGCTGCTCTACACCAACGTAGTCAAAATTGCAACACCTCTCGCTAATGTCTTGATTATGCTTTTTAGGACAGAGATTTTTTCTGCATTAGTGATAAAGCTTAAATAACTGTCAATAAGTATTCTTGTAATTTATATTAAATAAAATACATTCTAATCTATTATATTCTAAGCATCGTTTCTTTGAACATAAGTACCCTCTTAAATTTATTAATGCTGGTTATACCTAATGTTCAGTATGTTACACTTTCCACTCAGCAGCGGCTCTCTAAACATAAATTCGAAGGCATACAAAGGTCCTGTAAACCTGTTCGAAGCACAAGGAAAGGACAGAAGAGGACGACCAAAAGGGCTTTATTGTAGGTGCTTCGGAACCCTGATACATACGATGCAGCTTTACGTCACCAAACTGTATTGCCCCACGACGGCTAGGGGTGGAGACTATAAGAGTAAAAACCAACTTCAACTTTCAAGACCCAACGCTGATTCGAAAGGTAGGAGTCGCGCTACAATGGTCTTTAAATTGGGACACTTTTGTGACGCGGGTCGCAACACGCCAAGTTGAGACCTTAATGTAAGAAGAATTTGTGAGGAAGGTTGTCGTGAATCGAAATTTTCGCGAAAGGTTACGTGATATCGCTCAGCGAAACACGACACATACAATAACTGTATAATAAAAGAGAAAGTATAGTTTTATTTTATCGGCCCGCCCTGGCTTAGCCTGGGTGGGATCTATTAATGTTGCATCGTATCGATATTTTCTAAATAATTATCAATTATCATTTATTTTATAAATTTTTCCGTTCCACAATAAAGTCTCCAAGGTTTTCCGATAAAATATTTCTCTCTATCTGTTCCTGAAGTTTCATTACAATCGGTTCAGATATTCCGAAGTAACCTATGCCTCAGACAGACAATTCATTTATTTATATGTATAGATAAAAATAATTTAATAAATAATTCGCTTATAATGTATGTGTTTGTAAGGGTCTGTATTGCCTGAAATAAATAAATATTGGTAAATCCAATTGTGCATGCCTTAAGCGCATAAAAAAATTACGTATAACATGGTTATACGTAAATTTTTAAAGTAATTTAAGTACACACAAGTTTTTACTAATAACCTTATTACTATATTTTCAATTTTTACGATAATTTAATGTAAAACTTCAATTAAAAAATGTTTGGGAAATCCAAAAGTTCACTACCCATAATGCTCATATGATAATTAAATATTAAAAAAAATCTTAATTGTAGTTCTATTTGTCAAAGAGTTCCAGTAGCAGTCACCTTCAAGTCACTCAGTCAAGTCCGGAGGTAAGGTCTATTCATAACTAACAAAACGAGCCCAAACTCGGCACATCTAGTTCTCCTCGTCAAGGAGTTCCAGTAGCAGTCATCAAAATTCACCTTCAAGTCACCTATCAAATCCGGAGGTAAGATCTCATGATAACTAGTAAAGCGAGCCGAAAATCGGCACAACTATAACTACTCGTCGAGGAGTTCCTATAGCAGTCATCGAAGTACACCTTCAGATCACTCCTTAAAGTCCAGAGGCAAGGTCTCATCATAAATTAAATTTCTTTATTACAAAGTAGACATTAAGTTTGTATAGTTTAAAATATTTTATTTGTTTGCTTTTTGTTATAAGATATAATGTTTTTACATATTTATTAATTTATGGAGTGGTGTTGCACCTACAATAGTTTCTCAAATCATCCAGGGTTGACTGGTATAGAATGCTACAAGGCATTAAGTCCGCTCTTTATATCCCTTATTATAAGGTTGATGTAAAAAAGGATAAATAAATAAATAAATAAAATAAAAAACAAAACGAGCCCACACTCAGCACACCTAGTTCTACTCGTTGACTAATTCCAAAAGCAGATTCAGGTTTTCATAAAGTCCAATACGTTTTATTATATTTTAATATAAATCCTGCGTACTTTCAGCGAAACAAAATATTTTAATAAAAATCTGTGATCATAAAAATAATAATAATATCTTACCTTGGTCAAGTATGTATCAAATTTGGTTTTTGGAATATTTTGTATTTATTAAGCGATCGATACTTTTTAGCACGAACTGTTGTAAACAAACAACCACTCACGACGGCGGCTGAGCCCGCAGTAAAAAAAGTACACTGTGGTCGGGAGTGAGGCAAAGTGTATTTAGTAAAATAAATTAATACAAGGCTGCTCAAAACACCAAATATTTCGCTATTTCTCAGCGGATAAAAATTAATTATAACTAATAAAAACAAAATTAAATTGCATTTACATCCATGGCTTCCCACATGATAGATGAAGAGATTTAAAAATAGATTCAGTTGAACAATATGATATTTTCAAAAGTTATCGTGTTTACGCCTCCATACGGGCTTGATAAATCTACACCTTATGCCACTAAAATCGCTTTTTAGAATATAAAAATTGCAATTGATCGATTTAAAAAAAATAATAATTTCAACAAACATTTATCTTTCTGACAATGTGCTTTTTATATTATTTATGTGTTCAGTATGATTTTTTGATAAGATTTCATGCGACGAAACGTTGGAATCTTGATTTTTAGGCGCTAGTAGAACATACCTATGCGCTTTGCGCTTAAGACATGCAATATATAATAAATAAAAATATGGAGATTAGTGGAGGCCTTTATTTAATTTCATTTTTATGCAGTGTGTGCTGCATAGAAAACGAATGCTGTTTAATGATCAAAAGTCATTTACAAGCAAATAGAATCACAGCTCATAAATTTCCGTGTGGTTTTAATATTGAAATAATAACCTATTTTAGAGCATACAGAAATAAATTCAACGGGTTATGTGATACTGCTATCAAAGTTTCAAGCAAAGCCTGAATATTTTACAGCCCCGCAATGTTTTAAGACTTACATAACTTTAGTGTTGCTTTATAACATGGATTTTCGTATTTGCGGAAACTCTTATCTGTGTACAACGTGAACTTTTATCTTTAAAACGCTATTTGGGAGCGGTGTTGTTGTTATAATAATAATACTAAACGATCGTATAGTTTAACTTACTCAGTTAAACAGTGAGCTCACCTCCTAATTTAATTTTAGATGTATTTACAGTCCAGGCAATTTTAGTTTACCGATATTGGTGCACTTATTCTCAATTAAATGTAAAAATGACGAACAAACACACACATCTGATTTCAAGTAAATACTGTAATAACTCTTGACGATTCATTGTTATTAAAAAAGTTTCCGTTTTTCGTTACCCACTATTTGACATATAGCAGCATTCCGATGTATGTATAGTGTGATAAGAGAAAAATGTGGTTTTCATGAAGATATTGTAACCAGGATTACGAAAGCAATGCTTCGGTGGTTTGGGCACGTAGAAATAATGAATCAAGAAAGAGTGACAAAGTAAATTTATGCTGCAATAGTGAGTAGCAGAGTTGCCAGATGCCTTGATGAAATTATATAGACCATATGGCGATATATTGAATAGGGGCCAAATTAGAATCCTCTTAAATGGCGAGAATATATGCTAGATTTATGGACGTCAAAAAAGTAAGATAAGTGTTACAGAATCGCGTCGAATAGAAATCCCTTAGTCCCTTAGTGCTCACTGCAAAATTTCACAGTACGTGAGCTACCCGGGTTTGATACACACCGGTACCAATGTAATCGTTAACTTTAATTTTAAGTGCTAGAGGAAAACGTCGTGAGGATACCTGCATGTATAATAAATAAATAAAAACATATCAAAGACATGTATTTGCATTGTCTATCGCATTTATCACGGGGAGTGCTCAGGGGAATTGTTCGTATTAATTTCAGCCGCCAAATTTTACCAACAATCGAGAACGATGAAACTCAAAATACCAACCACATCATCTGAATGCTTTGAAGTCTGCCACTGTGCGATTTACTAAAATTTTTATTCCTTGCACGACTTTTTTGTGGAATCGTTTATCACTGGCAATTTTTCCGGGCCCATACGACTTAGAGACCTTCAAGAAACGAGCTTACTCCTTTTTAAAAGGCTGGCAACACACCAGCGATTCCCCTGTTGCAGTTATTCATGGACGGAGATTGACATTTTACCATCAGGTTAGCCGCTTGCTCTATTGCCCCCCTTCTACGTTCCATATGTGAAATACATATGGAACGTAACCAAAATCACTTTATTTTCTAAAACATTTATCTACTCACAAATTGCACATGAACAAACTTCTAAAACAGTAACACATCGTCACAGTCGAGCACCAAAACACTATCGAACCAAAACCGCCTATTAACCTCATGTTAAGGGTAAATACAGTGTCAAAGACAGTCAGAAACAAACCGGCCATGAAAATAAGCAATATGAATGTAAATTTTTGCTCGTCATGAACTTCGAATCTATGACATAGCCCTCGTAATCTGTATAAATAAATAAAATTGAAGTGTCTGTTTATAATGTCAAAATAACAGCTTTTTACTAAATTCATATGAAAGTATTTACGGTACTTATAACCAAAACCACTATTTTTAAAATTTTTGTCTGTCTGTCTGTTTGTTCCGGCTAATCGCCGAAATGTATAGACCGATCTTGACGGAACTTTTACTGGCAGATAGCTGATGTTATAAGGAGTGACTAAGGCTACTTTTATGTTGGAAAAATAATTAGAGTTCCGCGGTATATATTAAAACCCATGAAACGCAATCATAATAAATTACACGCGAACAGATAGTCTTCAAGTATAACTCAACTAGTTTTCAGTAAGTAGTAGAGTATATAATTTACTTTTTTTTATATAGTTCGAAAAATTGCTTAATCAAGTCAAATTAAATTTTTCCTAAGAAATTTGGCACATAGACGTTCACCGTTCCTGATCTAGATAGTTTTCTTTTCTAAAATCTTATGTAAAATGTTTCCATTGCCGTGTCATCGTCATAATCATTACAGCCCTTCACAAATCCAAGATTGTTGAAGTTTTATACGTGGTAGAGCCATGCTGCAGCTATATTATGGTTGTAGCGCGAGTGAGTCGGCTCGACCGGGGAAGGATAACGCTCTCACAGAATACCAGCGTAAAATATCAGCTTAATGCTGCTGTGTTTCGTTTGGTGAGTGTAGAGAACCGGAGACTCTTTTTACTGGAAACGAGGCATTCTATCTTTAGTCCTCACGGGTGACAACGCATCTGCATTTTGATTCTTAATCGAGGATAGATGTAGATGTCTATGGGTCGCAGCAACCACTTACCAACAGGTGGACTGTGTGCTCGTTTATCACCCTTATTCTATAAAAAAAAAATCCACTATTGAATATATATCTCTCACAGTAGCCACGATTAACAGGCAAGTTGACCACCGCAGTATTTTTAATATTTTGAATTGTTATCAGAAACATGGTGCGCCTTTCTCCTGTTTCATTTCCCTCTATCGTCTGTTACAACACCCACGAGATAATAAGGAGCAGCAGATTTTCTTACATCGCCACTACACGGAATTGATATACTCGTAGTTTACTGCTGAATAATATATTCTCCCCCTACTTGATAGCATTTTACTATCTCGTTGAAACTACGTGGTAAAGCCATGCTGCAGCTATATCAGTAGTATAGTTGTAGAACGAATAGGTCTGCTCGACCGCGGTAGTAACACGCTCTCACAGAATACTAGCGTCAAATAGCAGCTTGGCGCTGCTGTGTTTCGTAAGGTGAGTGTAGAGAACCGGAGACACTTTTTAATGGAAACGAGGCATTTCATCTTAGTCCTCACGGGTGTCAATGCATCTGCATTTTGATTCGTAATCAAAGATAGATGTAGATGTCAATGGGCCACAGTAACCACTTACCATCAGGTGGACTGTGTGCTCGTTTGTCACTCTTATACTATAAAAAAATCGTTTTTTACCGATTTCAAAAAGGAGCCGGTACTCAATTTGACAGTATGATTTTTTTATGTGTGTTACCTCGTAACTTTTAACTGGGTAAACCGATTTCGATGATTCTTTTTTATTTGAAAGCTGGCACTTCGCGTGTGGTCCCATATGAATTTGATCAAGGTCTGACCAATAGTTTTTGAGTTATTCTTAATAATTTATATTGAAGTCGGTTGTACAAAATTTTAAATTTTAAATTAAGCTTCTTGTGATTTTTGAAATGCAAACGCATTTAATTATTTATTTTAAAAAAATTACATTCAAATAATCCCATGCACAAAGGGATTATATCTAATATATGAAAGTTATTGTTTGTTTGTTCGTATTTTATGCGCTGCCATACCATTCATCAAATTGCGCTAAACTTTGTCAACTTTTTAACAGTGGTAGAGCCACGCGGCAGCTTTTGCTGTCGCACGGATGGGCCGGCTCAAACCGGGCTGGTACCACGGCCTCACAGAAAATCAGCGTGAAGTAGAGGTTTACCTCTGCGTTTCGCTTGGTGAGTGCAGGTGGCCGGAGGCCCTTTTTACTGAAAATGAGGCATTCCATCTTAGTCCTCACGGGTGACAACGCATCTACATTTTGATTTGTAATAGAGGATAGATGTAGATGTCTATGGGCCGCAGCAACCACTTACCATCAAGTGGACTGTGTGCTCGTTTATCACCCTTATCCTATAAAAAAAAGTTATTGCTTACACTTGCTTACAACAGGTGGCGCGTGTATCGTACCGACAATTTTTTTTTAAATTATACATCACTCCACTTCAATTAATGTCTTATCATTCCTAATTAAACAATATAACTCTTCCAAACTTAAAACAATATTTCGACAATTAAGACTTATTTTATTTGTGGCATCAATGCGCCGGGTACCAGTTAGTCTAATACATGAAAATTAATGTTTGTTTGTTCGTATTTTATGCGCTGCCATACCGGTCAACAGATTGCGGTAAAGCTTTGTCAAATTATTGCATACACTAGTTTTTTTTTTTTTTTTTTATAGGATACATACACTAGTGCGAAGGTTATAGGCTTAGTACAATTAACTTAGAGTTGATGGCGCGAGTATCGCACCTATATTTCAAAGTTACATATCATTCCATTTCAATGAATGAATGTATTACCATTTCTAATTAAACAATATAACTCTTCCAAATTTAAAAAAAGAACATCCATAATTATTTCTTTTGCGGCAGCAACGGGTACCAGCTAGTTCTAAATAATTTTTATTTCATAATGTTTGTCTATAAAGTTTTCGTTTATTTATTAGGCATAATAAATAATTCATAACATTCACTTGCAAATACATAAACTTCTATATAGTATTCGCAAACACGTTCAATTTAAAGTTACAAAGGCTGGCCTTAAAATTTTACGGCATTCTCTATCAATTCACCCTGGGATAAATGGAATAAAATAAGTGATGGCAGGGTACAAAAACTAAAAATAAAAAACAGTATTTTTAAAATAGTACATAAATTAACTCCAAACAAGGTGGTTGTCCCTGCCACAAATTCCAATTGAAAACCCAACATCACAATCTGGTAATATGTGGTAAATAGACGTGAGCGATATCTACTTACCCATATAATTATAATTCTTACAAGATCACATTCGTCGTTAACTTTTTCATTAATTAAGAAACATGGTTATATTATAAATTAAATTAATTAACATCTTTAAACTATAGCAATTTAATGTCGATCATTAAAACTGTAAACCCACTTTGGTTTAAAATGCTTCCGAAACGCGATTTGCCGGCAGTCGTATTTACCATCAGCAATAGAAAGGTTCGCAGGTAATTTGGGCGTCGATCCTGTTCGACGCCAGCCTATCGACTGACAGTTCTGAAAGCTTGGGACAACATGTTTCAGAGCTTCTGCCAAGCTGCAGTGATAAGGGCGCATGCGTGGTGCAACTTTCCTCTCATAACTTCTTCTAACAAGTCCACTTGCTTTCATGTCAGTCAAATTTGACATTTATTTTGATCACGCTACGGTCACTTCGTGTCCACATTGCATTTGTACGGTTATTATATATCTCCGTGAAGTCGTTTAAAGAAAGTTCACGAGAACATGTTGACAGGTGAGGTGTGAAGTGCGAAGGTCGAGTTTTCCTCGAGTTTTAATTGAAGAAGCTCTGACGTACCGCTTTTGAATAGATCTCTTCAAATTGTTACTGATTTACATTTGTAATATTTTTTTGTAAATTTTTCTTTGGTAATATAAAAATATAAAATAAAGACTCGTATTTTTTGTACTTTTGCCAGTGTCAAGTAATTTGATGTGTCGCATTGCGAATTCGATGACGATAGTACATATGCCAGGCCTCAAAGCGCCTAAACAGTAAAATAACTTGAGTTCTGTATCTCCATCAACCTTTTGTTGCATTATTGCCACTAATAGTTTACATGTGCAGATGTAAAATAGGAATATGCATAATTTTTAACCTACTTCAGAAAGGAGGATATCCTCAATTCGAGTGTGTTTTTTTTATATGTATGTTACGCGATATCTTCGCAGATTTTGCGCCGATTTTAATGATTATTTTTTTATTAAATAGGCTTTATCTCAATGGTGGTCCATTAGCTTTTGGAGGAAAATATTTGCCGCCTAATGTGAAAAATAGAGAGATAAATTATATTGGACTATTTTTTAAAGTATTTCATATGATATTTTCGCAGATTGAATCCGATCCTAAGGGTAGCAAATAAATAATATCTTTATTAGCAATTTGAAATCGGTTTTTACTTTTTAGTAAATGCTATAATTATTACGTATCAAAATCCAATCCGAACATTTATTCAAACGATAAAACAACAGAATCAACCCACCGCCAAAACTCAGGAATAAATTTTTTAATCGACATCTTTAATCTTTTTGAAATCGCTGTTTAGGCATAGGCATTTATTTCTTAGAATAGGATTTGTTTGCTGCCTAGGCGTCTGCTTGGGTAGGTACCATCCACTTTCCTAATTCTAAGGCCACATAGCAGTGGAGTATAAAAAGCCAGTTTAATTATAAACTGTAAGGTATTCCATCTTTACAACGCATATTTAGCCTCTTTGTTTGATGTTGGCTGCTGGTGGTTGCCATATACACAGTCAGTTTTATTTAAAATAAAAGATAAGTTAATAAGAGATGACTATATTTTTGAGCAATTTTCTGCAGGGACTATCGATTTGAGTGATCACTGTACGATGAAGTTTGTGAAGTAAAACTGTATTCCCTGACTGATCGCGCCCATGACAAATGACTGGTCGTTGCGGCTGGTGACGGACGTATAGCCTGCCCCGTTAGTCTTGTGGTCATAATCAATCATATAATCAATGTATTATTTATTGTATACTCATACACGGGAAATTGAAAACAAAATGAAACATATAAAAGGTACCTTTTATATGTTTCATTTTGTTTTCAAGGCGGTTTTGTCGATTTCTCCCAGACAACCTTTTTGCAAAAGAACATAAGTCACGATGAGTACGACTGCTGATCAGGTAGTCCCGGACTTTAATCCATATTTATTGGGTTTATCTGTTAAGAAATTATCGATAGAATACCTGTGTAACGAAAAAAAAAATTCACTTGTGATCGCGTACAGCAAGGAAAAGCAACCAGCGTGCTTAGAACTGCGAGACTGCGAGAAGTTGGGGTTTGGAAATATTTTAAGTTTTATTTTTTTATTATTATAAATATTTTATGTGTTATTTAATTAAAATATAACTATAGCTAAGAGCTAAACCAAATTCCAAACAGTCGTTATTCAGTATCATAAAATACCATAAATAAATTGATAAAAAACTTAACAAAGTCTGTACGTGATAAGAGTCATGCTGCAGCTATAATTAGTAGTATAGTTGTAGCACGAATGGGTCGGCTCGACCGGGGAAGAACCACGCCCTCACAGCAGCTTAACGCTGCTGCGTTTCGTATGATGAGTGTAGAGAACCGGAGACGCTTTTTACTGGAAAAGAGGCATTCCATCTTAGACCTCACTGGTGACAAGGCATCTCCATTTTGATTCTTTATTGAGGATAGATGTAGATGTCAATGAGTTACAGCAACTACTTACCATCTGGTGGACTGTGTGCTTGTATGTCACCCTATCATATAAAAAAAAACATTATACCGGGAGTGACACAAAAATAAACAAAGTCGATATTAATTTATGTTCTCCCCTAATGGGACAACGATAGGTTCCCCGCGGTTTTAACTCGTATGACCCAATGTTTATCCCTTTACCTCGTAAATTTAGCGTAAATATTTCTCGAATCTAAACCGATTTACGTTATAAACTTCATCAATTCCCACACGTTTACGCCTACAACGAAGGGAAAGTTTTGAAATATTTCATTTTATTAATGTATACAGGGGATTACAAGAAACCAATATATTCAATTTCCATCACAGGCACTTTCGCCTTCGAAGCTGGCAGAGTTTCAGAAGGCTGTCTATTCAAATGTGTATTTAGCATAAATAAGGCTTTACAAATATTGCTACTTATATTGCGAGATATTATAATACCTTGCTAATAACGCTGTACCAAAATAAAGATACACTATATGTAAAAAGATTGATTAAGTTATATAAAAAATCAGTACATTATTATATTTGTGCGTGCGTGTGTGTGTGTGTGTGTGTGTGTGTGTGTGTGTGTGTGTGAGTGTGTGTATGTGTGTGTGTGTGTGTGTGTGTGTGTGTGTGTGTATGTGTGTGTGTGGGTGTGTCTATGTGAGTGTGTGTGCATACAGATGAAAATTTTATAAATTTTATAACTTTTTTGTAGCAATGTTAACAAGTTTTGTTCTTTATCATAATATGACTCATTTAGCAGGAAAGAGCGGAAAGTAGTTTAGACTGTGGCAGGGAGAGGGAACCTCCTCCCCCCTTTCCGTCACACCAGAGTTCGAAACGCAGAGAAAAAGGGGTTTGTTGGCCCCACCACCACCGTTGATACGGTGGTGGTGGGGCCGCGGGGCGGAGGAGTATCATATTGCGAGGCGCCTGCTTTTCCTTTGTTATAGAATAAGGGTGACAAACGAGCACACAGTTCATCTGATTGTAAGTATTAGTTGCTGCGGCCTATAAACATCTACTTCTATCCTCGACAACGAATCAAAATGCAGATGCGTTGTCACCTGTGTTGACTAAGACGGAATACCTAATTTCCAGTAAACGTCGTCTCCGGTTCTCTACTCTCATCACACGAAACACAGCATTAAGCTGTTATTTTACGCTGGTATTCTGTGAAAGCGTAATCCTTCCCCGGCCGAGCCGACCCATTCATTCTACAACTACACTACTAATATAGCTGCAGCATGGCTTTACTATGTATACCCTACATGGCCAAAAATTGGTTAGCGGGGTTTTTTCAAATCATCATCGGCATCCGTTGCGCTAGTGGACTTTGACGCCGCGGAGGATGGTGTTCCTAGTGCGCTTTATCTGAAAAGGAGAAGGGGGAGGTGAAGTTCTTTCCCGAGGAGGAGTAAGGGTGATTAAGAGAAATTCCAAAACAATCTTATAGCTTCCGATAAATGGCACAATAACCATTTTGTTTAGACCAGATTTGATACAATCAGACCGGCAAAACTGCGTTATAGATACGGGACGTCTGGTCCTGCGATCGTCAATTTGCCTGCCAAGTGTGACGGTTCAGGCAATCTCTATAACGGTGGAGATCCATGTCCAACAGTGTACTTTATCGGGATGATGAAGAATGGGTCTTTGCCATATATAGCTTACCTTACAGTGTCATCGTTATAGTGTCCATCAATGTTTATTATGGTCTAAGAGATGCCCCTCACTGGGGGCAGTACGGTATTTCAACAAGCTTCACGTTTTTTTCAGTTAATTCCCTATACCTGAGGTAAATGAAATAGGGCCTCTTTAGTTTGACAGGCGTTTGAAATAGAGACGCTCAGGTGTGAAAGGTCTAAAAAATTACCGAAAAAAAAACCTGAAAGTAATAAGTCTGCCGCTTTTAAATCTTGAAATATTCAATAAAAGTTACTGAAAAATGACATTGGCAGACATATATAGCGGTTCCAAGGTAATGGCAGATAGACCTATCCGTTATTGAAATGCCGTAAGTCTGCCGCTCACTGGCTCTTAAACTATTATCACATGATATTTTCTTAAAATCTAATATAGCGAAAAATCCGTCGTATCCGTTTGTGTCAAATATCACAAAACCAATTTGTTTGTATAGCACAATACGGACAATGTACGTTAGATATACGCACATAAGTTTGTCGTTTAGAACAAATCTAAGTAAATCCTCGTGAATACTCAAAGTACTTTCTATTGTTTCAGGTAAATGAAATTGTATACTTGGGGAGTGCTTTTAGCCGGGATGGAAGATGTGATTTAGATGTGGATAGGCGTGTCGCTGCCGGGAACAAAGTCAATGGTGCCCTGACTGCGTTAGTCAAAAGGCAACGCGTAGTGAAGAGTGCACGCCTTGCAATACATAACGCAGTGTTAGTACCGACTTTGTTATATGGCAGCGAAACCTGGGTATGCCAGAAGAAGCATAAAAGCAAGTTGAATGCAGTGGAGATGCGATCTCTTCGTAAAATGTGCGGCGTTACCATGGCCGACCGGAAGCGAAACGAAGAGATTCGCAATATGGCAGGTTTGAAAGATGACCTTATCACAAAAATTGATAAGGGCGTGCTTCGATGGTTTGGGCACGTTGAGAGAATGAGTGAAGACCGAATGGTGAAGAAAATATATAGCGCGAAAGTTAATATTAAAAAGTGTCGAGGTAGACCGAGACTAACTTTCGAAGACCATGTGAGCAAACTGCTCGAAGAGGGGAGGGTCAAGAGTACTCGGATACCTTGACGTGCATGTATGAAGAAGATAATGAATCTGAAAGAAGCGAAAGAAGTATGTAAGGATCGTGACACTTGGCGATCTGTTCTCTCTGGCTACCCCGTCAGGGATTGTGCGTGACGATAAGTAAGTAAGTAAGTAAGTACTTTCTATTGTTGGTTATCTTATTTCTCATACTAACAATAGAAAGTAATTTAGTGACAAATGTAGTAACGGCGTTCGAATATCCATTATCCTGTATGCAAATATCGTCCCGTGGGTGTCGTAACAAGCGACGGGTTTCTTCAACCCTCGCATCACATCCAAATCCACCAATGAAATTTTAATAACCTTTTAAGTTCTGGTATAATAAGGCTTCGGGGGTGAAGGAAAAAATCATGAAGAGAACTGTATGTTTGAGAAAAGATACGGCCTACGGCTGCTTCAGCAAGGGTCAAATCTTCCGGCGCCCATTCAGCAGAAGACTTCACGAGCAGACGCAGGTCGGGCCCCAATATGGCCACGTGGAATGTCCTATCACAATTATAATTGGGGAGAATACTAATAATACTAAATAGAAATAAATATTTTATTCCACATCGAGAACACGTTAAATCCGCCGACACGCATAAGTTTGTGAAATATTTGAACGTTTATCTATACAAATAAATAAAATTGAAGTGTCTGTTTGTAATGTCTTAATTACAGCTTTTTACTATATGCATATGAAAGTATATACGGTACTTATAATAAAAATACAATTTTTAAAGTTTTTGTCTGTCTGTCTGTCTGTCCGTCTGTCTGTCTGTTTGTTCCGGCCTAAACTCCTAAACGTCTGGACCGATTTTGATGGGATTTTCACTGGCAGATAGCTGATGTCACACGGAGTAACTTAGGATACTTTTATTTTAGAAAAAGAATTAGGGTTCCGCGCAAAAAAATTATAACCCCAAACAACACGCGGGCGAAGTCGCGGGGAACAGCTAGTTACTCAATAAAACATAAAAGGGATTTCAATTAAATTTAGTTCATGAATTTCCGCGATTTACACATACCATACATATTACTTTTTATTGTAGACAATAAAATTATGTTAGGAATATGTATGCAATATTTAGTTATCTTAGTCGCACCTACTGTTTTTTCAGTTGCTTCGACTTTACATATCCCAATTTCAAATCAAAATCTCTATCAATATAAAAAACAAAATCGACGATCAGCACAATAAGCAAACATGGATGAACATCATCATGAAACAATGGATTGACATCAATTGTGAAACTGACAGATGACTCAGAAATCCAAGCACCAAACTGTTCTCAAAGTTACAACAGGAGTCTGCGTCTGGTTACCGCTACCGGACCAACCATGGTTTCCGTGTCTACGGTGATTCGGTTTCAGGTTCGGTTCGGGTTACTATGCATAATTCTGAAGACTTTTCTATTTCCCTGCGGGCGTAGCCACGGGTGAAAGCTAGCTTTTTTTATATTATTATTACTTGCAGCGTTGTACGCTATTCTATTCTCAGGGACGGTGCCTCCTTCACCTACCTTCTACAGTGAGAGTAATTTCACCATCTAGCTGTGGTTATGTAATAGCCGTAATTAATTCTAGTAATAAAAATTTTATTTTGTGAATATTATTATTTTAATTCTATTCTTTCAAAGCTAAATATTTACCTACACCACCTAGCTATCTACCTATCTATTTAGCTAAAACACAGCCTCATATTAACTTTACAAACTATTTACTAATTAAGTAAAACTAATAAATATTACCAAAAAATTATAAATTTGCCGAGGCTTGGTCACCCGCGGTGAACAAAGAGGAACCCCTTGGCTGGCCCGTGGTGTAGGGCCGGTCCGAGGTGGCCACTCCGAGTGGACTTGGCGAGCCCACTTCGGATGTGTGTCGGTGGGCTGCGGTGAGAATTGTGTCCTCTCCCCCTACCGCAGCAGGCGAGGTGGAGTCGCGGAGGAAGAGGAGTGTTGGTATGGCGATGCGTCACTTGCCCTATCCTCCGCGACTTTGCTGGGGCCGCACCGTTGATGCGGTGGTGGTGGGGTCACGGGGGGAGAGTAGTGTCGGCATTGCGAGGCGCCGCTCTGACTACCCTCCGCGGCCGAAACTTAGTTGGCGGCGGAGCCAGAGACCAGCTCAGCCGCTGGGATCGGGAAAGTGGGTGCTACAAAGCGCTCGATTTTCCAGGCCTCATGGCCTCCGCGTATCAGACTCGGGGGGTCCGATACGCAGGTAGAGTTGGAGGCCGTGGAGGGGGGCGTGCCTCGTGTTCCTGGTGCGCCTTGTCTGAGAAGGAGAATAGGGAGGGTGGTCCTCCTCCGAGAAGGGGCTGCCATGGGGCGGCCGGCGCTGGTGGGGCCGCGGATGTGTGCGAAAGCATTCCCGTGGCCCTGCCAATATGCGGCGAAGGTGGAATACCATGGGGTTTTAGTCGGTGCGAGTCCGACATAACCCGTCCATGTCCCCAATAGGCGGTTATGCGTAGGCATTTCCCCAAGTAAAAAAAAGAGGTGTTCTCAGTGAAATTTGTTATAGCAGATCAGAGCAGTCAACACTACTTTACCATAGATTATAAATCAAGTTATTCCAAATAAAGAAACATCAAAATATTGAAACCAAGATTAAAATGCAGAACTCAACTTCGTAATATAAATAAAGTGTTCCCATTCCGGAGCCAAAAGCCTTCTCAAAAGACCGGATATAATTCTTTAATTATAAAATGTAAATTCTGCGAAATCTGTGATGGCAATCGATGCGCCCCGAGGGACGTTTATGGGGTGGAAAGTTGATGGAGCACTATACAGTTTTAGTGAAATGGTGAAGGATTTAGATTACGTTATTTTATGCGGGAGTCGCGATGAGTTTTGGTCTGAATAATAGCACTTACGATTTCATTCTTCATTTCATATTTTTCTTTATATCTATTTCATTTTAACATCTAAACACGTTTTATTATTAAGGGCTGATTTTTCAAAAAAAAAATGGATAACCTTATCTGATATAAGGTTATCCATTTTTTTTAATTTCGACCAACTTTGACCGAGAGGTCAACCGACGGTTTTAACTCGGTTGGGCAGCGTTCGGGAAATTACGGCACATCTTCTCGTCAGGAATACCTCAAAACTTGAAAACAAGACTGTACAACCGGTGCGTGTTGCTAGTGATGACCTATGGTACTGAGCCTTGATCCTTCACTGCTGGGGCCGTATGAGAAAGCTCAAGGTCGCTCAGCGAGTTATGGATAGGGCTATGCTCGGAGTTTCTTTGCATGATAAACTTAGAAATAAGGATATCCGCAGTAGAACCAGAGTGACCGACATAGCCCAACGGATTAGTAAGCTGAAGTGGCAATGGGCCGGCCATATAGGTCAAAGAACCGACAACCGTTGGGGAAAAAAGGTTCTCGAGTGGCGGCCTCGTACCGGCGGACGAAGTGTAGGGCGTCCCCCACTAGATGGAGTGACGACCTGGTAAGATATGCAGGAAGTCGATGGACGCAGGTGGCTCAGGATCGTGCTTTGTGGCATTCCTTGGGGGAGGCCTATGTTCAGCAGTGGACTTGTGAAGGGCTGTAATGATGATGATGATGATTTTTTTAAAATCTAACTGCAAATGAGAGTGTAATGTATAAGCTAATTTATTAGTAAAATTGTAATTATTTTTTTTTGTACTTTATTCTCAGTTGAGCTGTAAGAATATTCATTGCCACGTATCGAGGGAAACAAACCAGGAGATTGACAGTAGCGTTTTCCCTTTTTAATAGAAGAGGGGGAAATCAACAGCAAGAAGTATGTATGATAAAAAAATTAAAACTGCAGTTGCCAATCCGCATGGCAAGTGTGGATACTATGTCTAATATCGCCCCTATGAGGATTGGAGGAGATTATTGGCAAGGCCTATATTCAAGAATAATCTTTAAGGCTAAAAGTAGTGATTATATTCTCTTTGTTTAAGGCTGTAACCGTAACGGTGTTTTATTCCACGAATAACTATCATCTCATGAATGAAAAATTATGATGTCGAATTACTTTTTACCCTAGCAATTAAGAGCTAGTGTCAAAGTTTTCATGTATACATATCTGATACTGTTTTATTCCGCACAGTCAGTCGATAACGATGCAATCTTCAAAAGGTTTTTTCTACCGACTTCAAAAAGGAGACCGTACCGAATTCGGCCGTATGTTGTTTTTTCTTTTTTATGTGTGTTACTTCGTAACTTTTTTCTGGCTGAGTCGATTTCGATGACCCTATATTATCGAATCAGATGTCAACATAACCTCACCAAAAAACTTCATATTTTTAATTATTAACGAAACGTCAACACTTTATACAGTAATTTATCCTTTTGTTTATTAATTGTTTCCATATAACACTAAAAATTGTTTCGATCTTTCAATTATTTAATACTTTTCAATATCTAAAATATTCGCTCGCGTCGTTTTTCGATTCTACGAAAGATTTTACCATAGATTAGGTTTTAAACACGATTTTACTAATATCGTATGGAGGGTAGAGAGAAGGAGGACCATCTCTATATATGAAAACTGTCCCTAAAAACGTGTCCAACTTATTGGACACGTTTTTACACCCTTAGGTGGCGCTGCAGTAGCATAGGATAAATTAAAAAAAGCGCCAAAATTAATTAGAATAAGATGAAGAAATAAACAAGGACCGACCAATCCGCTTGGTTTTGTACTACGTAAATAGTTGAGGTTTTGTATACTGGCATTTTACTAACTACTCTAGCCATGAATTTTTTTAAATATTTGAATTCAGCTGACTTCACTCCGTTCACAACAGCTATCTTCATATCGTAGTTTTTCAGACGCCAGCGCTATTGTGGTAGGTTTTGGAACCTCTATTTTCAGTAAATAGTAGGACACTTTTTCAACTTTCGCCCCTTATAAGATGGTTCTAAGCCATAGGCTGTAGAGTACAAGGAGAACCAACGGTCGTCGAATTTTTTAATTTTTTATTTATTTTTAAAGATTGTTGGCTTGGATGTTTAGCTTGTAAGCCATGTTTTTAGTTATTAATTTTCAAGATTATCGGCTTGGATGTTTGTCTTTAAAAAAACTAAATTAAAAAATCGTGGGCTGTGCTATACAAATGATGAAGTGGTGCAAGGGAGCATCTCAGCATAAGGCACGAGCTTGCAGCGCTGATTTTCAGCCGACCCCGAACAAGTTCGGAAGGCCAACTTTATGCGAGCGAGTATTTTTTTTTTATCTGTATTCTATACCTCATGTAAGATGTGCCGTAGACGGTAGTATGCAGAGTCCCTACATTTTACTAAAATTTTATGATAAATATATTAATATATATACAGGATGTCCCATAATGGTGGATAATCTGGTACGTACGTATTCTGGGGGGGGGGGGAAGTGACCTCGGTTCCCTGAAAAAAAATTCTACCCCGAACGGATCGCACTCTAGGACATGTTTTATAAAATTCCGAAAATTCGTACTTCTGCTCATGATGTTCCTAAACTACCCTTAAAAATGTTCAACTACTATGGGTAGTATTTTACAAGACGGCACTAAACATAAGTTTAAATTTTTTACTTTATTTATCTGCTAAGCAGCACTTAACATCAAGTAATCATCAACCATACAAGTAATAAAAACCTGAAATTATTAACCACAATATTTATTACAGATGGGGTATCAATTCGCTTATTGTTAACAGAAATAATAAATAACCATTATTTATTGAAACGAATTTTACATTCTGACCACAGTAACCATACACGTAGATGAATAACCGCACACATCCAATGAAACGATGACGAATGACCGCACACATCAAATGAACTCATTATGGCTTTGATGAAATAAATGATAATTAAGTTTAAACATCATGTACTTTTTACAATAAGCGTTAGTAAACGTTTGCTTGGTCTCTTGGTCCAAACAACCGTACTTCAAAGCTTGTTGTATTAACCATACAAAATAAAGGACCCATGTAGCAGTTGAGAGACACTAACCATTGAGTTTGAACATTCAGCAAGCGTTTGATGACAATGATTTTCTGTCGACTTCCAAAAAGGAGACGGTAGTCAATTCGACTGTATGTTTTTTTTATGTGTGTTACCTCATAACTTTTTAGTGGGTGAACCGATTTGTATGATTTTTTTTTATTTAAAAGCTGGTACTTCTCCTGAGGTCACATATGAATTTAAGGTCATACCAATAGTTTTTGAATTATTCTTTATAACTAATATTGAAGTCGGCTCTACAAAATTTTTAATTTTAAATTATCTGATTGCGATTCCATTGTTGCTGTATTATTGTAACTGGGTGTCTAAAAACACAAAAGATTAAGCACTTTAAGATTGCAATATAGTCAATATTATGTAAAAAGATCTATCTATCCAGAGATTTCTTTTTAAATATGGACCTCTATTAACTCTTTCTACGATTTATTAAACTAGATAAGATGAAAGGTTACGAAAAGAGATACACATGTAAAACATACATAAGCACACCTACTAAATTCGGTCGTGCGACACACACTGTGTGCATTCCATACGGAATTTACGAATGTGTAATGCGACTCATACAAAATCTATGGAAGACTTGCGTTCGGAACTGCTGTTTTCCGTGCGGAATTCCGAACGCGCAGGCAATCATGCGGATTTCGAACCGAAGAATATTTCGAACGTAAAACTACTGTACGTGTGTCCTTGATTTTTTATGAATCTGCTGCGTTCAAAATCCCGAATTGATATTCCGAAACAGAATTCCGAATATATGTGGCTGGCCTAAAGATTTATTATTCAAACAAAACGGATTGAAATGGTGGCAATGGTCTCCGACTGAGCGTATTTTATGCTAGAAATGTTGGGCCGCGAAGCCTACAGCCCTTTTTAATATTTCAAGCTCCGTTTCATAATGCCTAACAGTTATTTTTTTTCGTTTTAAATAATCTAGAACAAAGCATTTTACTTTAAGCGACGTGAATTGTAATTTTAATAATTGCCTGACCTGTATACGTTATTGTTCTGATTGTTGATTATACTTTAAAAAAATGGAATTATGAAACAAATTTACAAATTTATCACCATATATAATTTATAACTAATTAGTTCGGTTAGCCGTGTGGTGGTGGCGTCACATGTTCCATAACCTCATTTCTCCGTCCTCGTCCAGTTGGCGTCGTAAAAGGTGAGTTTGAGGAATGCCACAAAATTTCATGACTTCTGATAATAAATGGCGGTGTAATCGTCTCGTTTACGTTAGGTGCTTAGGTTCGGTTCCCTGATCGGCGACGGACAACAGCGTCATAGGTACGATACATTTGTCGTTTAGATCATCGATTCGCCTGTCACGCGTGACGATTTGTGCATTTGCTTGTTTAATAGCCGTGACTTTGTCACCCACGGTGAACAAAGAGGAAACCACTTAGCCGACCCGAGCTGTAGGGCCGGCTCGAGGTGACTGCTCTCTAACCCACTCCGGTTACACGTTTGTGGACTGTGGCGGGAGGGATGTCCTCTTCCCCTTCCCATCGCGATCCGAAGTGAAGTCGCGGAGGAAGAAGGGTATTGGTGCGCCACATGCCCTATCTTCGTGACTATGGCGGGGCCACACCGGCGGGAAGAGGAGTATCGATATTGCGAGGCGCCGCTCTCCCTACCCATCGCGGCCCAAAATTGGTTGGTGGTGGGGTCACAGATCAGATCTGCCGCTAGGGTCAGGACCGTTGGTGCTTTCGAGTGCGCACTTTTTCCTGGCCCCATGGCCTCCGTGTATTAGACTCAAGTGCGTGCGTTGCACAGGTGGAGTTAGAGGCTGTGGAGGAAGGCATGCCTTGTGTTCCTGGAGCGCCTTACCTAAAAAAGAAAAGGGGAGGAGAAGTCATCTTCCGAGAAGGGCCGCCACGTGGCGGCTGGCCCCGTTGGGATCGCAGATGTGTGCTTTCCCCACGTAAACGAAAAAAGAGGTAGACGCGGTGAGTTGACTTGAAACTATGTAGTAATTTAAGGTTATAATTTCCTATATTACATTTATGTATACTCTCACAGCTCAGCTTAAATACAAAACATATTATTTATTATAATTTATACATATAAGACTTCTCCGAGGAACCACATCTATCGAAGATAGTATAGACAATAACTATCAAACATAAATATAAACGCGGTGGAGTGGATTGATAAAAATCTGTATATAAAAGGGTCTATGATTTGAGATATTACTTAAACATGTTTAACAATAATTTAAAATTAAACAACCAACTTCAATATACATTATTAAGAATAACTCAAAAACTATTGGTCTGACCTTGATCAAATTTATGTGGTACCACATGTAAAGCACCAACTTTCAAATAAAAATCATCGAAATCGGTTCACTCAGAAAGAAGTTTGAATTTGTTTTATAAATCATAATAAGAATTGGCCAGATTCACGGATGATTCTGATGGTGCTTGGATTCGCACAGAATGCATCAACATTTTAACAGTGGTAGAGCCACGCGGCGGCTTTTGCTGTCGCACGAATGGGCCGGCTCGAACCGGGGTGGTACCACGACCTCACAGAATACCAGCGTGAAGTAGAGGTTTACCTCTGCGTTTCGCTTGGTGAGTGCAGGTGGCCGGAGGCCCTTTTTACTGGAAATGAGGCATTCCATCTTAGTCCTCACGGGTGACAACGCATCTGCATTTTGATTCGCAAACGAGGATAGATGTACATGTTTATGGGCCGCAGCAACCACTTACCATCAGGTGGACTGTGTGCTCGTTTGTCACTCTTATCCTATAAAAAAAAATCAGGCCAATTCTTCTATTTCGAATCCTCTCTGGGTATTTCCAAAACTATTGTAGTTAATTTACGGATTCTAAGGATAGGGAAACATAACAACATTACGGCTCGGTGGTGTTTTTTTTTTATGTCATTAGATTCCAAAAATCACAATTTTGGTCCCCACTGATTAACTGTCATAACAAAATAATGTCATAAAAAACAAAATCATAAAACTACTTCAAAAAAAAAACTAAAGCTTTGAAATTTGGAACACATATTTTACTGGTGATAGTTGTGGGAAATATAAATGCAACAAAATATTTCAGAATTTAATTAATTAAATTCACAGAATTTCAAATTTTCAGCGAAATATGGAAGCTCCGTTTTAGTTGTAATGTCAGGACACAACCTTAGCTTGTAGCCCAACTCTAAAATGTATAATCTGGAATAAAATAATAATAATAAAGGCGGTTAGCCAATTCTACGTCAGTCAATTATTCAATTAATGTGTTTTATTGAACCTTTCCTACAAATTAAACACGGTGTCAGGTGTAAAGAACAAAAATAAAATGGAAAGTAATTTAAAATTGCGGGGCCCAATAGATTTAGATTCTTCCAATTTATTTGCATAATGGTGGCGCTTTCGTCAAGATTTCGAAATTTACACGTTAGCTTCGGCTGCCAATGATAAATCGGAAAACAGAAAAATTGTTCTGCTATTTGAGCTAATATGCTATACAATTGATAATTCATTTGAAAAGGTAAAGTTGCGGACTCTAAATAACCTGCTAACAGTGACTTACATAGAGGAAAAGGACCGAGTATGGAATACTTAAACAATTTATAAAAAAAATCAGTACAAATGTTTTATTTTAATCAGTCTCATTGATTAGAATTAAATATAGTCAGTATCACTCTCTAAAAATAATATTTAAATCAGTAAATCATAAACACTTTCCGTAATATTATTAACTAAAATAAATCAACAAAAAATATGCTTCTCAAAAACGTGACCCTATTATGGAATAGGGTATTCCATAATAGGGTCACGTCTCGTTAATCAAAAGAAAATAATAAAATTAACCCTGTAAGCTAAACCCTTGGGTGTCTTCTATTGAAAAATGCTAAGTCCAATCTCGTCGACGTTGTAGATCCTAGTTGGTGGAAATTTAAAAAGCTCAAATTTCTTTTCCAGTAAATCGAAGAAGAATTTAACATTTTCTTTCGTGAAACCTTTAACCCGAGCAAATGATGTACCAGTAGGTTGGACCGGAGAAAGTACTTAATGCCTCGAAAAAAACCCTTTTAACCATTTACGTCCAGCTGTTCTATTATTAAATGGATGTTTTAAATTATTTTTTACCGCCAACTGATATCCCATTCTCTTCACATCATTTCGTGTAAGCCCAAATTACCGTTTTTTTTCATTTGCTTGACATACTGTACTCGTACTAACATATATGTTCAATGTCAGGTCCCAAAACTGTTTTACGACCAAGGCGGTAGTCTATTTTTGGTTCATATCACGACAGAACCGAAAGAGGGTAGTCCGAGGTACATTAAAACCTGTGCAGCTTTCTTATAACCCATTTTTTTGGTTTTCACGGCTTTAATAGCATTTTTCATACAGGTGGGGTCAGTTTGATCATAATTATATCTGTAAAAGAGTGAAATAGTAATCAGACACCATATTAAAAACTTTCTTTCGTTGAGGTTCTTATATAGAATACTATTCCATATTAGGACCTCAACTGTATTCCATATTACGAACAATATGATGGCGAGAGGAAAATAAATGTAACTTTTTAATATTTTTAAAAATTCATAAAATAACAATACTATTAAAAAACTACATACTTTGTTCAGATACTTATCAACTTATTTTGAGATATTCATATACGAACAATATGAAATATATACGTAAAACTTACCTAAATATCCAACTGATGTTGCGCCAACAGTGTCGGGTACTCTCATTTGCGTGTATTGCTGCCGAAAGCCGCGCGCACCCTGGCCGTTGAACGTGGGTAGCGGGAGGAGTAACATGGCACAAGTTTGGAATATTTGTGGTGCTTAGTTTTAGAAATATTACGGTATTCCATATTAGGAACGTATTCCATAATTGGTACATTTCCTCTACTACTAGCGTAAAGACCGGGCCAACCGCGCAACTAAATAGCACAAATGCGTTGGCCCTAAAATATGACAGTTTAGGGCCAATGCGACTTTAATTTACGCCAGGGTTGGATTCAAACCCTTAAAAATGTTGTACATCGAAAATAAAATTATACTTACTATTTTTCCAAAATTGTACCATGTTTGGACGTTTCATGTTTTTTTTTCCATCCGCCGGGGTTTTTGCGTCACGCGTCTAGGTGTAGCGTATCTACACGTTAAATTTTTCGGCCTTTTCGTTTTGAATTGAAATAATTGCATTACGACATCACGTTCATAGCAAACTCAAAAATATTGCTATGAACATGATATCGTCTCTGTCAGAACGACCGGGATAGTAAAAAATCACATGAAAAATTCCCGCCTACCCTGTTGTTGCCTGATTTGGTATTGCCGAACATACAGAAATTCTCGATATTGTAGAGTAAATATTAAAAAGTAAAAGGACCACCAATAATACAAGTAGGTCGACCTGAAGATTAAATGATGGTATCTTCGCGTAGTATAGTCATTTATGGTACATTTTCCTCTCGCTGCGAACAGTAGATATTGTTATTAAGATTTTGTGGGCTATTATAGCGTAGGTGTTTTCGCTTTTGTATGGGAGTGATGTATCTGTTTAGTAAACCATTAAGTTATCTGTAGTATAGTGGCTTTAACATAGTATTTTATAAATGTTAACTATCAAGGTAAGAGTGAAACACCCCGACATGAGGAACTAAATTACTCTCTAATGTTGTTACATCACTAATTAATGAAATAGTATTATCTATACAAATAAATAAAATTAAAGTGTTTGTTTGTAATGTCAAAATAACAGCTTTTAACTAAATGCGTATGATAGTATATGCGATACTCATAACAAAAACAGAATTCTTTAAATTTTTGTCTGTCTGTCTGTTTGTTCCGGCTAATCTCCGAAACGGTTGGACCGATTTTAACGGGACTGTCACTGGTAGATAGCTAACATTTTAAGGAGTAACTTAGGCTACTTTTATTTTCATTCTAATTAATTCAGATTACTTCGTAAATACGAGCTCACATTAATACTGGCCATTGATATCTGCAGGTCTGCTGAGGCTACTACTTATCACGTTTATACGATAAATGACAACATCAAGAACATAATTATGTCATCTTTATTTAGAGAGGTGATGGTAGAAGGAGGAACACGTGGTCTGAAAGCAATATATTACCCAAAAGTTTTCTTGACAAAATTTAAAATAAATTTCAATGACAGTCTGCGGATACAATTTTATTAGCTTATGGAGGTCAAGAAATAAAGCCTCTGGGAGAGGTCTTTCTTAGTAATGTCTCTATAATAACCTGTAATAAAAAAAATAACTCTGGTGCAATCTCTTATTTTGCCTATTATTGACTATGCTGATGTATGTTTTCCTGATCTCAATGAGGTTTACCTTGATAAGCTGGATCGTCTCGTCAATAACTGTATCCGTTTTATTTTTCATCACTCAGCTTAAATGGCTTCCAATTCGTCAGTGAAGACACATTAGGATACTTAACACAGCTTTTTCTATTTTCTTCGATAACCATTATCCAAATTATCTAAAACATAAGTTTCAGTTTCTGCGGGACACTCATGACAGACAGCTTCGTTCATCGGAGACTTTTGCTCTCTCCATTCCCCTTCACCGTTCCAGTTTCATATCTTCATCGTTTGCTGTCCAAACCGCACGCCTATGGAATGACCTGCCTGAAAAATTAAGACAACCTACCTGCAAACAAACATTTAAGAAGAACATTCGAGATCATTTTCTAAAACTGCTTTACAACTGCTAAGTTCCGTCATCATTGGTATATTACGTATCTTTATGTATCTTGTATTATATTATATTTTCTTATAATATATAAATTTATATAATTGTGTATATTGTTATATGTATGTTGTATATGTATATAATATGTATATGTATGTGTGTATGCATATTTCTTTGTAACCGACTTCGTAGTTATATCACTGCCTTAAGGTTGACTGGCAGAGAATGCTTTTAGCATTAAGTCCGCCTTTTGTTCCTTTATTTAATGTGTAAGGTTCAATAAAGTTTAAATAAATAATAAATAAATAAAATATCTACTTAATTTAGTAATAGTCGATTTTGATACGACACCCATATTAGGATTAAAGAGTTATTTGTTGTACAAGATAATTAAATGTACGGATGGGATAACAACAAAGGAGAAACTTCTTTCAAAGTATTCCACTGTGTTTGAAGGTTTAGGAAAATAGCCAAAATATTATATATGATTGTTATCAATGACAATGTGGTTCCCTTTGCACAATGGACTAGAAACATTCCATTGGCAATTCATGAACAACTGAAACAGAAATCAGATGAGACGGAAAAATCAGGCATAATTCAAAAGGTAAAAGGCCCATCTGATTGGGTGAATTCTTAAGTGGTGATAAAAAAGAAAACTTATGATTTGAAACTGTGTGTGGATCCCACCAGGCTTAACGAGGCAATGAAAAGGTAACACTTTCCTATTCCTGCAGCACAGCAAAGACCATTGCTTCAAAGTTGACAGGTATGAAATATTTTACAGTGCTTGACATGAAGGATGGTTATTTGCAAGTGGAACTAGAAGAATCAAATTAAGACTTCACCACATTTAACACACCATTTGGCAGATACACGTTTCTTAGGCTGGGTTTCGGATTGTCTTCTGCGCCAGAAGTCAATCAAAAAATGAACTATGCGCTTTTTGGTGATCTTTCAGGGGTAGGTATCTATTATGATGACCTAATTATAGCCGGACGCTCATCTGAGGAGCATGATCATAATTTAGTTAATGTGTTGTTATGTTGCGCTCAAATTCAATACAAAGTTTATTAAAAACAAGTTGCAGTTTAAGATAATTAATAGAATCATGCGTTACTTTGCGGAAATTCATTATATGTAAGTTGAAAAAATTATTATGCGTACATCAGCTCAATAAAATAAAATAATGTGTCTTACCTAGTTTAAAGAGCACCTCCCACCCTCCCTCAATTGCGTACACTATACCCGTCACCACTAATCCCAGCACCACTACTCCCAACAATACTATACTAGGAAATACACACTACAATACCACACGTGTTTCGCCTCTACACGGGGCATCTTCAGATGAAGTAGACTCTACGGTGTCTGACCGCTAAGTGAGCGGCGAGCCAAAATAGCTACTATTTACACAACTCGCTGATACAACCGCTCCCCACTTAAGTAGCGAGCGACTGCGTCATGCGATAAAACATTCGACTAATCACCACCTGACGTACGCCGCGGAACACCCGTGTACCCTCCAACCACGCAACCAATCGCCGATCATCGTAAGGGTAGCGAATGACCATATTGCGAGGCTGTCTGTTATTAGAGAGCAGGCTTACAGATATTTAAGAGAGGTGAGTTAGAATCATTTGTTTGTTCATTCAGTTCAATAATATTCAATCCGAACAAAAACAGTTTCACTGTAAAAAATCGCGCCAAGTACACTTACAACTATAGTTACAAAAATGATGACTACATTTAAAAAAATTATAATGTCAAAAAAAACTTAAATTCGAAAAAACAATTTGCTGGAAAAAAGTATTAATAAAAAATTCGTGTACTTGGTGTGCATTATACTTTATAGTACGAGCATAATTCAAAAAGGTATAAAAAACGTCTTCTGATCTCAAGTTGGATGATTGAAAGTCTTAATCATGTACACAAGGACGAATCGGGACGTGTCACTAAACCCCTGTAAATTAGGATGTCTCGCGCAAATCGGGACACCTGGCAACAGTGTATAATATGTATATGCTAGCGCCTAGTGTCTTGTATCAAATACCTATCGGCCGTTTTGTAATTTCTAGTTGAGTTTATATTGCTTTTACTTCGATTATTGAGTTTATTATTGTGTTTTGTGAAGTTAATTTTTGCTATTTGTAGAGTTTGTTTATTTAGAATGCCAAAATACACCTAAACATTGTTAAAGCGAGTCGAGCGGGGGATTAATCATTCGCAGCTATGAATGATGATGAAGTTCTAAGAGCGACGCATCAAAAATCCAAAAACATCGAAAATTTCGCTATAATGCTTCCTAAATACTAAGTTCTACACAACAGTTCATATCTAACTGTTCATACCTGCCATAATCCGTATTTAAATAGCCTGTGGCTATTTAAATACGGGCAATTAAATAATTGCTCATGTGATAAAAACACCAGGACTAGTACCGTAAAATATCTTGGTGTAACTATTGATCAGCACCCTACTTGACTATTGGAGTCAACACACTGAAAGCATCGCTGACAGGATAAGAAAACTAACATGGGTGTTCAAAAAACTCAGGTGTGTTGCAAATAAAACGATCCTCATTACCACCTACAAAGCTCTTGCGCATTCGGTAAAACACATGCAATAGCACTAGAAAGAGCTCAAAGATCTTTAATTAACGTAATGTTCTTTAAACCGATGCGATTTTCAACTTTTTAACTACATAAGTCTTACAAATTGTTAACCACTCACCAGATTTATGAATTTCATCCTGAACGTTCGTCGACATTTACCATATCTACATCATCATACACCAAAACGAAGGAGCACCAAAATTTGTCATATAGCACAAAATAAAACAAAATTTAAGCAAAAACAATACGCATTCCAATCTATATATCTTTACAATAAATTCAACAGCAGATTGCATATTAACCCCTTGACGTGGACGTGGACTAAAGTTAAACGTGTAGTAACACAATTTTTATTAACACTAATGTACGAGAAAACTGAACTGAACACACACACACACACACACACACACACACACACACACACACACACGCACGCACAATTTGTTTTTGGTGCCGCACAGGCAGTATGCCGTATTATTAACGCTAAGCTCCCCACAGCTAGAGGTAGAGGTATAACAGTGGTTGAGCCACGCGGCAGCTTTTGCGGTCGCACGGATGGGCTGGCTCGAACCGGGATGGTACCACGACCTCACAGAAAACCAGCGTGAAGTAGAGGTTTACCTCTGCGTTTCGCTTGGTGAGTGCAGGTGGCCGTAGGCCCTTTTTACTGGAAATGTGGCATTCGATCTTAGTCCTCACGGGTGGCAATGCATCTACATTTTGATTTGGAATAGAGGATAGATGTAGATGTTTATGGGCCGTAGTAACTACTTACCATCAGGTGGACTGTGTGCTCGTTTTTCACCCTTATCCTATGAAAAAAAGGTAATGTAAAAGTAGCGCCATCCCAGCCTGGGAAGTAAGAATACGGGATCGTATCGCAAAAGCTAGGACCCCCATCGGCAGACAGATTTGCTTCAGGTCAGACAATAACAGGCCAAGTGTTGTGCGCACTATCATATATGCAAAATCTATTCTTTTTTTTAAAGGATAAGGGTGACAAACGAGCACACAGTCCACCTGATGGTAAGTGGTTACTGCGGCCCATAGACATCTACATCTATCCTCTATTACAAATCCAAATGCAGATGCGTTGTCACCCGTGAGGACTAAGATGGAATGCCTCATTTTTAGTAAAAAGGGCCTCCGGCCACCTGCACTCACCAAGCTAAACGCAGAGGTAAACCTCTACTTCACGCTGGTATTCTGTGAGCTCGTGGTACCACCCCGGTTCGAGCCGGCCCATCCGTGCGACAGCAAAAGCTGCCGCGTGGCTCTACCACTGTTAAAAATTCTACTCGTATAGATATAAAGAAAACGGAAGTGTCTGTAATATCGAAATTATTGACTTATATTGATCATCATCATCATCACTACAGCCCTTCACAAGTCCACTGCTGAACATAGGCCTACCCCAAAGAATGCCACAAAGCACGGTCCTGAGCCACCTGCATCCATCGACTTCCTGCATATCTTACCAGGACATCACTCCATCTAGTGGGGGGACGCCCTACACTTCGCCTGCCGGTACGAGGCTGCCACTCGAGAACCTTTCTTCCCCATCGGTTGTCGGTTCTTCGAGCTATATGGCCGGCCCATTGCCACTTCAGCTTACTAATCCGTTGGGCTATGTCGGTCACTTGTCGGTCATGTGGTTCTACTGCGGATATCCCCATTTATGAGTTTATCACGCAGAGAAACTCCGAGCATAACCCTCTCGATTGCTCGCTAAGCGACCTTGAGGTTCCTTAACCGGCCAGCAGTGAAGGACCACGTCTCAGTTCCGTATGTCATCACTGGCAACACGCACTGGGTGCACAGTCTCGTTTTCAAGTTTTTAGGTATACCTAACGAGAAGATGTGCCGTAATTTCCCGAACGCTGCCCAACCGAGTTGAATCCGTCGATTGACCTCTCGGTCGAAGTTGGACTTACCTAGTCGGACCATTTGTCCCAGGTAAACATACTCGTCAACAACTTCGAGCTTAGTGTTCCCAACAACTACCGGCATAGGTGTGACATGGACATTAAACATGATCTTTGTTTTGTCCATGTTCATCTTAAGACCTATCCGTTGGGAAACACTATTGAGCTTATTGAGCATAGTGCTTAGGTTCTCCAGCGATTCTGCCATAAGGCCTATATCGTCGGCAAATCGAAGGTGAGTGATGTACTCGCCATTGATGTTGATATCGTATCCTTTCCAGTCCAGAAGCTAGAAAACGTCTTCCAATGCAGCGGTGAAGAGTTTCGGGGATATGACGTCACCCTGTCTTACACCTCTCTGCAATTGGATAGGTTTCGTACTCTGGTTCTGTACTCGGATAGCCATCGTAGACCTACTGTACAAGCACTTCAACACTTCGATATACCGACAGTCAACTTGGCACTGCTGAAGGGACTGCAGCACCACCCAAATTTCGACGGAATCAAAGGCTTTCTCATAGTACACATACGCCAGACATAGTGGCAAATTGTACTCCCCGGACTTCTGTACAATTTGCCAAAGGGTATGTATCTGGTCTATGGTGCTAAAGCCTTTTCGGAAACAGGTTTGTTCGGGAGGCCGGAAGTCGTCAAGTCTGCGCGCGAGACGATTCGTAATGACTCTCGAAAACAACACGTAGACGCAGCTCAGAAGGAAAATCGGTCTGCATTTCTTCAAGAGAGCGTTGTCGCCTTTCTTGAAGAACAAGACCACCGCACTCCTGCTCCACGGATCAGGTCGAGTCGTTGTAGGTGACCACCGAACCTCCAGCGGAGATTCTTAGTGCCCCCTGCCCCGCCGTTACCATGGTCGCCACCGTAGCCAGGAATAGCGGGGCCGCCGGGGACTGGGGGCCGTCTCTTTGTAACTTTCATTATGGGGGGTATATTGCCATAGTTGCCACGCTTGGCGAGCGGGTTGGCAACCGCAGTTATTTTTATGCTATTTTTGCCGTTACTAGGAAGATGCTGCTGCCCATCTCCTGCCTGTTTCCCTTTGTCGGCTTTTACGACACCCACGGGAAGATATGGGGTAGTGGATATTCTTAACCGCCACTACACGGCATATTATATTGATATGAGGGGATTATTTGCATGCCATTAAGACATGAATAAATATTTTTAAAATGTTTGTTCATCTTTTTGCCTGTTTACATGTCCGGGCTTAATCTTCGGAAGATATAGAGAAATGCCAACATATATTTGGCTATAATTTATCCAAAATAGTCGATTTTTTTTTTGTTTGATTTTTAATTATCTGAAATCTAAATAATGCCACATTACGATAATATATGCTATTCAGGCGAAGACAAGGCGGACTTGCTTGTATAAAACAAACGCTATCGGGGGGCACGGCAGTGCCCCCGCCAAGTCGAGCGCGAAGCAAACACTGCGATACCATCCTTTACTGGAACCATTTCGCCGCATTTTCAGGCCCCCATTTGAGAATCTCTGGATAAGACCAGAACGCAGAAATTTTCGTCATCCAGTAAGCTATAATTACATATTTAAATATCCAAAATTTCAAGTCTGTAGGTTATTTAGTTCCGAAGTTAAGCGAAACTAAAGTTTCGCATTTATGACACTCACTCACTCACTCATGATCATCAGAATAGAACTAGTACTTCCCACAAACTCAGAGAGCTGAAATTTGGTACAGAGTTAGGGTTTAATGGCCATATAAAAGGAAAACTATAAAAACTAGGATAATCGAAGATCTGGAGTACCTGGTGACCCTGATTAGAAAACACAAGAGCCCAACCAAACTATTAGAAGAGATCGACATACCGCGTTTATAAAAATATTCAACTTGGTGGGCCGCTTCATTTGATGTCAAAAATAGAAGGTCTGAAGTATCTGATGAAGAACCCTCAGCTGGTCTCAGCTGTATTAGAGATATGGTAATGCCCCCTTCTACTATTGGTACATAAAAAAATCTACTGTCATTGCAAAACTCCAGCGTAGTGGGACACATCTTCTAATATAATCTAGCCTATAGCGTCCCACAGCTGGGCGAATGCCTCCCCTTCTGCTTTTAATACGCATATAAATAAAATTAAAGGAAAATTCTGGGGAAAAAATAGTTGAACGATTAACTTTATTCTACTCGAACATTACACAAATTAAATTAAAAAAATTACACTAAAATATTAATTTCGCTCAAAATTTAGTCAAAATATAATGCATTGTACTAAGAGCGCACACGTTGCTAGATGGCGCTGAACTGTATTTTAAAACGCGCTCACGTTTTGTTTTTCCGATAACCTTATATGGCGAAGGTGTCATATTTATGTATACATTTCAAGCGTTTGGATGGGAGTCTTGGCGGGAACTTGACCGGGGACGGATTGTGGCTCTTGTATTATTGTTTAAATAATAGTTTGAAGTGGATTTTGATATGTAAAAGTGGTGCGATTTTATGTATTAAATGTCTACGTATGTCAACTATTAGTGGAAACGGTGAAATAAGTGCTGTGATGGTGATGTGATTCTCAAGATAAGGTGACTGTCTGCTTAGGCGCCTTGAGATACCATCCCCAACTGTCAGCTGTCTGCTGGCTCAAGTTGCCGCCAAAATCTCTCAAGAGCTGCACAATGTGACGCATCAACATATTATGAAGCAGTGTACTATGAAGAATAATTATACATTGTAACTTCAGGCTCAGAAGGGCTAGAACCCAAAGCCGTAAAGCCAGTTATTAAGAAGTGGATATTTTAAGCGTGTTTGCCATTGATTTACAGTGTTGTAAATACAGTGAAGTCACTTTACGGTTTGAATAGTTATTTAAATTAAAAAAAGACTTAATTAAGTGCATAAACTACAAAAATGAAGTGTGCAGTGCACTGTTGTAAAACAATCGAAGATATCTCAAAGAGAGGTCGTTTTTCCGGCAAATTTAATAGTTTTCGTGACGATTTTGTTAACAGCATTCATAAATTTGCTAAAAATTAAGGCCTAGAATTATAAAATGAGTAAATTATTCTCAAAAATGATTTTGTTTTCTTGCGTAGTGCTCTTTCTCTCGGGGCATTTTATATGTCTCCTTTCATGTTCAGTGGTGGCTGAGCTCAATACTGTACAAGAATAAGAACCGGAAAAAAGGAAAAGAAAGATTTGTAATAATAAAAAAACTACTCCTAAAAAGAAAAAACATGTGTCAAATAAGAAAATCTAATAAAATAAATCAATATGCCCACGTTTCTACAAAAATCAGTGAAATCCCACCAAAAACATTCTGTAAAAAACTAGCCAAGTCTCGATGGAGCTACTTGTTTATCTCTAAAAAGTAATGAAATCTAGACAAAGTCGTGCCAAGTCTAAGGTTCCTTACTGCGATTTCTTTATTATTATAGTTAATGTTGTGTGACTTGGCCGTTGAAGAGTAGCAAACCAGGTGCTACATGATACCATTGCACCAATCTGTTGCCAGAACCGCTACCCATTGACGATGGAAAATTGCCACTTGGAAAACGTTGATTGAATAACCAGTCAATTGTAGGCTTGATAAAGTTGCGTTTACACGTAATGTTGCACGTAATTGTGTTTACACGTAATGTTATATCTGTTGTATCTACCTATGTTTGTTAAGCGAGATAATAGCCCATACTGGTATTTGTAATTGGATGCTAGTGTCTCATTTTAGGCAGTTGTTGATTGTGCAACACAGGCGTTCAGCGTTGAGAATGCTGACTTCTGCTCTCTTCTTTTTGGAGCATCAAATCGACCACCGATCTAACATAAAATAGACGCACAGACGGACTTCTATCAGTGATTAGAAGTCCGCCTGTACTGGAAATAATTTTTATACTGTTTATTTCAGGCTCACCTATACAAAAGTATTATTGAAATACGCAGCTTTATCAAGCCTACAATTGACTGGTTATTCAATCAACGTTTTCCAAGTGGCAATTTTCCATCGTCAATGGGTAGCGGTTCTGGGGACAGATTGGTGCAATAGTGTGTATACAATGTAGCACCTGGTTTTGTGCCCTTGTGTACCCTTCAACGGCCAAGTCACACAACATTAACTATAATAATAAAGAAATCGCAGTAAGGAACCTTAGACTTGGCACGACTTTGTCTAGATTTCATTACTTTTTAGAGATAAACAAGAAGCTCCATCGAGACTTGGCTAGTTTTTTACAGAATGTTTTTGGTGGGATTGTATGGTTTGCAGGGCCATACACTTTCAAGAAGTAGAGTTGAAGTTAGTTGATGAGCACGTCGAAAGGAAAAGATCACAAAAGTTTAAAACGTTTATTAAAAAGTAAAGTAGTTAGAAGGTTATTGTGGGAAATCTTTCCTTGAGTAGTTAGTGTTTAGTAGGACGGTTGTTGGCGTAATGATTTGAAGTTAAAAATAATAAAATTACTACTAATTAAAAAAATAAAGTACAGCTATTTTGCCTTGAAATACATCCCAAACACTACTGAAAAAGAACATATGTAGAATTCCACAAAATTGAATAAAACATCAATCGGTTGTAATCAATTTTGTGGACGACCGTCATATTAGTCTGTGAATAAGACCTTCAACAGTTAGACGATCACTAACAGATGCATCAACAACGAAGCTAACGTGGCAAGAGGCCGGCAATATAGAACGAAGAACCGACAACCGATGGGGAAGAAAGGTTATCGAGCTCTCGAGAAAGGGAAGAAAAAGAGAGAAGAAGAGTAGTGCATAACGCACTACACCACTAGATGAAGTGACTACCTGGTAAGAGATGCAAATGGGTTAAGACCGTACTTTGAGGCATTCCTTAAGGGCTACGTTCAGTAGTGGACTTGTGATGGGCTTTAATATTGATGACGATAATATATCGCTAAAGTTAGACATAAAATTGTAGTTTTTATTTGTTTTCGAATCTAAACAAAATAAATAATGTACTGTCCGTCCATTGGTACTAGCAGATGATATACAAGGCATGGATACGTTGCATACGCAAATCTGTTCATTTGTCAGACAAACTGCATTGTACGGCTCTGGAGAACTTCGTGATCGATGAGCACAATACAATATAAGGCGTGCAACGTCGTAGAATTATATGAGAGCTTTGTATCGCTATACAATAAATAACAAGTATTTGTACAATTTATACAACAGAAAGGGGGCTACAGAATAAATCATAACGTTTTAATTTTTTATAACAAACCAGCACACAGTCCACTTGATAGTAAGTGAATACTGTGGCCCATAGACATCTACATCTATCCTCGATTAAGAATCAAATTGTAGATGCGTTTTCATCCCTGAGGTCTAAGATAGATTTCGTTATCAATAATAAGGTCTCCGGTTCTCTCCGTTCACCATACGAAACACATCCACATCACAGCCAGCCAATACCAGCGCGAAATAGCAGCATTAAGTTGCTATTTCACGCTGGTATTCTGTGAGAGTGTGGATTTTCGTGCTGCACCTATGATACAGCTGAAACGTGGCAAGTATCTTGTACTATTATGTTGTATACATAAAAAATGTATAAAAGTGATTGTTATTTTGGGGTTGTTATAAACTAATTTGCTTAATGCCGCGTAAAGAAAGAAAATGATGTGTCCTGCCCAGTTTCAAGGGTACCTCCCACCTTCCCTCAATCGTGCGCACTATACCCGTAACCGTCAATCCAAGCACTACTACCCCCAGGACCATAACACTAGGCACGACACACCACTCTCTAAAATACGACACGTGTTTCGGAGGCTGGCCGCTGGACAGGACATCATTTTCTTTCTTTACGCGGCATTAAGCAAATTAGTTTTTAACAACCCCATTATAATGGATTTCCGCCAAGTAACGCCTGATTCTATTGATTATGATTATTATTTATTTTACGATATTTACATTCTATCAATTAGAGCCTAATAAAAGACCACTGCTGAACATAGACTCCCATAGACTGATTGCCTAATTGTAATAATACTTTATTTTTTGATGCCGTTGTCTGTTGCCTGGTTTAGCTTCTCTCTGTCGCCTTTTACATACGCACGAGATGAAAGAGGGTAGTGGAGGTAGTCCCACTGCTGGACACAGGCCTCCCCTCATTTCTGAGAGGGTTTTAGGGCAGGGAAGTGCCCGCCATGCTGCCCCAATTCGTGTTGGCGAATTTCACATGTCTTCGAAATATTTTTTCTGATTTATCAGACATGCAAGTCTCCTCACAATGTTTTCCTTCACCGCCGAGCACGTGGTAAATTAGCACTTAAAATTGCAATTAACAATTTCATTGGTGCCGGCGTGGATCGAATTCGGTTTGCTCGCATACTGTAAAATTTACAGCGAGCGCTCACCATCTGAACCATCAAGGCTCTACACGGATTAGTTATAAGAAAACCGATTTTTTTATAGAATTAGGGTAACCTGATGGTAAGTGGTTGCTGTGGCCCATAGAAACCTACATCTATCTTCGTTTGCGAATTAAAATGCAGATGCGTTGTCAGCCTTAACTACTAAGATAGAATGTCTCTTTTCTAGTAAAATAGGTCTCCGGTTCTCTACACTCACCATACGAAACACAGTAGTATTAAGCTGCAATTTACTCTGGTTTTCTGTGAGAACGTGGTCCTTCCCCGGTCGAGCCGACCCATTCGTGCTACAACTATACCACTAATATAGCTTCAGCATGGCTCTACCACGTAAAAAACTATTGTTACCAAACAAATTAATTCCACTTGCCGTTACAGCCTTTTAAAGTCCACGGCTGAACATAGACCTATATATTGTATTTGCCATAGAAACCACGCTTGGCAAGCGGGTTGGCAACCGCAGTTTTTTTTATTTTTAGGCCATATTAGGAAGACGCTTCTGCCCTACTCATGATTGGTTTCCCCCTGTGCCCTCTTACGAAACCGACGGTATGATATGGGGTAGTGGATAGTCTTACACTGCAACTAAACGGTAATTTCATTTAATAACTTCTTAATTATGTAGTTATTCCAAAAAAAATCAGATATAATACAATATAAAAATGGCGTTATCATCAATATTTTTATCAACGACATCGTATTTCATACATATAGTTATAGTCTAGTAAATCTGCGGTAACAATTTGTGATTGTAACTTGATTTTCGCAATTTATGTTTTGTCATTTTTACTAGAAGCTTTCACTGGAAGAAGCACACTTTACAATATTGCTTTACATTTTATTGTCACAGTTATGAATAAAAGAGAAAAAAGTTCGGATATTTGTGTCAGAAGGAGGGGACAATTGTGGGTTATGTAAATATTGTCTTCAGTTGGAATCAGGTGTTTTTCAATACACTTCGATTTTAACGAAATTATTTCAGTAATATAATTTCGAGATCCCTGACTCGGTGAATTTGAACTAGATCGCACTACCCTTTACTAAAAGTATCCCAGGACTGTAATTGTTATATACTTTTTCTTTCGACGACGACTATTTTATTTTATACTAGACTAGTAATCTGGCCCGGTTACGCACTGGTGATTTATTGATCTCGACAACAGCGCCACCTACCGGTTCTAACAATAGCTAAGAACCAAGTGACCCCCTCAGTAATAATAATAATAACCTTTTATTTATCTAACCGTGATTACAATAAGTATCGTATTTATTATAGGATGTATATATACAACGTGTTCCAAAATTCAACGATAAGCCAACACCGGAGGATAGACCTGCCCCGGACTAATCGGGGAAATAAAGAAAAAAAAATATATCCCAATTATATTTTAAGTTATATAAAAAAAAATGAAATTCTTCAGAAATTGAGACCGTTTATGATATTTTCACTACCATGACCACAATTTATTAAATATTTTTTTCTTTTTTTTTTATAGGCAACCTGAATACTACTGCTATCTACCACAATTCTTAAAAACTCCAGAATAACTCTTGTTTTATCACGAAAATTAATGAAACTTATTTTATTCCCAAACTTTTTTGAAGACTTTTACTTTTAACCAAATTTAACTTATCGTGGTGTAAAAAAAAGTATGAACACTAGTATGGCAAGTTTTTTAAATATTGACGCAACTAACCAACATTCCAAAATGGTATAATACTCTAGGAAAACAAATAATAAAAAAATATGGGCCTATTATTTCTAAACAGGGGCCAAATTCCTTAAATTGTAATTGCCAGTAATCACTTTTACTACATGCCCAAAATGGGTTCTTGTTACAATTTCTAAGAATTCGAATGGGGCATTAATACCTTAGATGTTAGAGAGAGATAGATAGATAGAGATATTTACGTTAAAAAGAGACAACAACAGGGCAGGTAGAGAAGCTGTTATTATTCTCAGCAAGTCGGTTCAGTACGCTCTGCTCCTTTGTTTACTGCGCACCGTTCCCAATTCAACTTACGTGGCCCTCGTACATACTATCGACTTTTGGCTTGGCTTTTTGGAATGGAATCGACCTGCAAACTTAACTGACCTGGCATTATTTGGACTGGAAGTGATCTGCAAACTGAACTGACCTGGCAATATCTTGGAATACGATTGTGTGTTTTGTGATTTAGAGTTCTGGCGCATTTTGGACTGTTTGGCGTTTAACATGCCGCAACCGTACACACCACAGGAATACGCCAATATGCATTTGATCTATGGAGAATGCCGATGTAATGCTAACGCTGCTAGCAGACTGTATCGAGAAAGATACCCAAATGCTCAAAAATATCCTGATTATCGAGTGTTTATTAATGTGCATCAAGCGTTTTCGGAGGGTCGTATGCCATCCAGTAGGAAAAGCGCTGGAAGACCTAGATTGGATCGTGATAAAGTTCTCAATGAGATAGAAAATGACTCGACTACTTCGGTACGTGCCATAGAAGAAGCTACAGGAATCCCGAAAAGTTCTGCACATCGAATATTAAAACGTCACCAGCTTCACCCATATCACTACAGGCGTGTGCAGACGTTATTATCGCGGGACTATCCGCTACGGGTCACATTTTGCCGTGTAATGCTGCAAAGGCACAGTGAAGATCCCCACTTCCTAGACAAAATTCGGTCGGATGAAACAACGTGCAAGAAAGATGGGTATTTAAATCTTCACAACCTACATAGTTGGAGTAATGAAAATCCACACTTGATGAGAAAAGACAAATCCCAATATCAATTCAAGGTTAACCTATGGACCGGCATATTAAATGGAAAAGTAATTGGGCCCTTTGAGTTACAAGGAAACTTAGATGGCAATAGTTATTTAAACTTTTTACAAAATGACTTGCAAGAATTGTTAAACGACGTGCCCTTAAGTGATCTTCAAAACATGTGGTTCCAAAATTATGGTTGCCCAGCACATTATGCCCGTCCTGTGCGAGAATATTTAAATCAAGAGTATCCAGGGCGTTGGATCGGGCGACTTGGTCCTATCTTATGGCCACCCCGTTCACCCGATTTGAACCCCCTGGACTTCTTCTATTGAGGTTGTCTTAAAAACAGGGTCTACTCAAAACCCATTGTGATATTGGACGAGCTTCGTCGAAATATCACTCAGGCTGCTGATTACATTAATAGCAGAAGATATGCAAGACAAATAAAACGATCATTTTTAAGGCGATGTCGTGCATGTATTAATGCTGGTGGCAAACAGTTCGAACATTTGCTATAATGTTAATAACCTAATAAATTACACGTGAAACTATTTGTACCATTTGTTTTGAAATATTAAACATTTTTCAAGAACTAATACTTTTATTACACCCGACCGTCATTTGGCCCCTGTTAAGAAATAATAGGCCCATATTTTTTTATAACTTGTTTTCCTAGAGTATTATACCATTTTGAAATCTTGGTTAGATGCGTCAATTTTTAAAAAAACTTGCCATACTAGTGTTCATACTTTTTTTTACATCACGATAAGTTAAATTTGGTTAAAAGTAAAAGTCTTCAAAAAATGTTGGGAATAAAATAAGTTTCATTAATTTTCGTGATAAAACAAGAGTTATTCTGGAGTTTTTAAGAATTGTGGTAGATAGCAGTACTATTCAGGATGCCTATAAAAAAAAAGAAAAAAATATTTAAAAAAATGTGGTCATGGTAGTGAAAAATATCATAAACGGTCTCAATTTCTGAAGAATTTAATTTTTTTTATATAACTTAAAATATAATTGGGATATATTTTTTTTTCTTTCCTCCTGTCTATCCTTCGGTATTAGCTTATCGTTGAATTTTGGGACACGTTGTATATATATATATATATATATATATATATATATATATATATATATATTTACAATATAATAACATTTACAAAGCTAGTAATTCTTAATAACTGTCCTACGCTTCTTTTAGGTCAGATTGTTTTGACAACCATATGTAAAACCATTAGTACTCCATAAAATGTCATCAAAATCGATCAAGCCGTTAATGAGTAGAAGAGTTGCGAACACACGCACGCCTGAATTAGTTGAAAGAATAGAACTGAATTAGAAATTTCACGAACTTATGTAATGAATTAAAGTTGAACTTTAATTCATTACATAAGTTCGTGAATTTTCTCTACCTCTATTTAGGTACTCGTACTAAGAACGTCACGTATTTGCGTTTGCGTTAACCGTCGCCCTTTTACTTTTACTGAAACGGTTTACTACTTTTTTAACTATTGACCTGATAAACTTAAACGTATCGCAGTTTTATGAAATTTCTTGTTTGTTATGACTGCTTACAAACTGTCGCAGTATCTTGGTCGCATTTATAGAATCCGTTGTAATATTTAGTAATTAGAAATAGTTTAACAAGTGTCCAATTTTAGCCTTGCAATACTTTTATTATTAGACCTACTATTTCTGTAAGAAACTTTCGATTTTCTAGGTTTCATATATATATATATATATATATATATAGCAGTACTTTGTACTTAACGCATAATCAAATCCGCGTCTTCTATAATATTAAAAGCTATAGCTAGCCGGCTTCAAGTCCCTAAATTTATTATTATCGAAAGTGTCCAATAAGAGCGTTAAGATTTTTTTTTGTATTTTATTATTCTTATTTAGCATAACTACGAAAACTAACCTTATTTGCTAAGGAGCGCTCACGCGTGTGTGCGTATGTGCACATGTGGTCAAAAACTAGAGTGTGATGCCACTTGTGACACACAATGTGACACTTTGTGATCGATAGACAGAACAAATTTACAAGGGTTCCTTTTATTACAGCGGAACGCTATTGATAGAAAATATATGGAAGCTTATTATGCCCAGTTGCGAACTTAAAAGAGCTCTTTTATGGTTGTTTGACATGAAAAGGTGCTCAAATTATTTTTCCAGCACCTTTGTCCACTTAGAATTCAAAGAAAGGCATGACGTGTCAAGTCACGTCTCTATAGCAATAACTTGCGTACATACGGGAGCTCCATCCCAGTTGGGCAAACTTGCTTAATCAAACGCCTAATTAGGAACGTGACGAGATTGCTTGGTCGCTTTAGCTAACAATCACCATTTTTAACCTAGCGCAGAGGTCAAAGTGATATACATGAAACTATAACAGAATAAATTATATTAAAAGTTATTTTAATCGCAAAATATTACCTTAACTCTGCTGTGTTTCGTATGGTGAGTATAGAGAACCGGAGACCCTTTATACTGGAAAAGAGGCATTCCATCTTAGCCCTCACGGGTGACAACGCATCTGCATTTCGTGTTTTTATTGAGGATACATTTAGATGTCTATGGGTCACAGCAACTACTTACCATCAGATGGACTGTGTGCTCGTTGGGCAAAAAAAAATTTTTTTTGCCAAACGAGCACACTCTCATTCTCATTGGGTAAAAAAAATATAAAATACTAGCTGCTAACCGGCGCTTTGTTGCCCAGAAGAAAAAATTGCGAAAACATCTTTTCAAATTTGGAAATGTCATATTTCTTAATTAGAAATGATAATACATTCATTGGAATTGTATGATATATGACTTCAAATAAATATGTCAGTGCGATACGCACGCCATCTACTGTAAGTTAATTATACTATGCTTACAACGCAAGCAATAAGTTGACAAAGTTTTACCGCAATCTGATGAACGGTATGGCAGCGCATAAAATACAAATAAACAAATATTAATTTTTATATATTAGATTAGCACACTAACAAGTTATGTGGTAGGTCTCCTTTTTCGCCTAGAATCCCGTTTAGGTATGCACCACCCTCCTAGCTATTTCCACCGTCACATAGGATACGCTTGCACTACTGTTGTTCGGTCCGAAGATTATAAATAGCCAGTATAATTACAGGCCATGAAGGATTTCATCATACGAGTAGTCCTCAAAGGTAGTATAGTCTTTTTTTTCGTTGGCTACAGGTGTACACAAGTGTACACATACCTTTAGGTGCTTGTATGCGTAGATATATGGATGTGATAGAAGTGAACGTGTCAGGCTCGTGTTCAATGGAAGTTCGTTTTTCTTCTTTCTTTTTAAAAAACGTTACCTCCACACTAGGATTATCTTCTGTATTACGGGGGCAGTTTACATACATAGATTTTACAAGTACAAACATCCAGACCTAGAACAATTATTTGTAGGTCATACAAATACTTGTTTCGTTCGGGAATTGAACCCGCAGCCCTTAGCGCTGCAACTGATTGTTAAGCCACTACGCCGTGGAGCTGTCATTTTGTAGACTCTGCCAACCCCTCTGAGTGACAGGCGTGAGCGTTTATTTTAGCCATACTAGTAATATTAGTGTGTCGTCTATACAACCTCTTGACGAACCAATTATTTATTATAAACTTACGTGCAAAAATTTCTCTATACTGGCAATATTAGCTCAACCTAAATGTATAAAAATATTTGAAAAATTTTCAAATATTTTTCATATGAATTTACACATATTTTGGGAAACAATGTAGGAAAAATCATATTGAGGATTTAGAGGAGATTATTATAATGAGGAATCCGCTAGAGAACCAATGTCACTCACAGCTTTCCATGTTTGCAAGGTAAGTTAATGAGGATTGGTCACATCTATTACAGAAGTGAAATTGTTAAAGTAGACGGGGCATAGAGTGGAGACGACGCCCCCTGGCTAGAAGTGACAATCTGCGCAAGGCAGCCGGCAGCAACTGGGTCGTATTACAATACATTTCTAATAATAATTAATAATTTAGAATAATAATCGAATAAATTAGAATAATAAACCTCTACAGGAGAGTTTTTAATGAAGGGTAACTTAATAAAGTGTTAATTCCATTCTTTGAAATACATATTTAATTGCTCACCAAATCGAATTTGATTTTGATTTTATTTTTATAGAAGAGAGGGCAAACGAGCATGCGGCTCACTTGATGTTAACTGCCTACCGTCGCCCATGAACCACCGCAACACCAGGGAAATTGCAGATGCGTTACCGGCCTTTTAGAAAGGTGTAAGCTCTTTTCTTGGAGGTCCTAAGTCCTATCGGTCCGGAAAAATTTCCATTCAGTAAACAATTCCACAGAGAAGTTGTACGAGGAAGGAAACTCCTAGTAAAAAGGTGGTGGACCACCAAGTTTCCAGATGGTGAGGATGGTATCGTGAATTTTGACGCGATATGCGTTCGTGAAATTTGGCGGCTGGAATTAATCCGAACAATTCCTCAGAACACTCCCCGTGGTAGATTCGATAGAAAATGCAAAGGGATGCAACATGGGGACGCAGCGCGTGAATCGAGGCGATCAGAAAGAACTCGGTCGTCGACGATTCGAACTGCTCTGCCCTTGATGCGGTCAAGTGGAAGAAGCTAGCACTGGAGTGCCCCATCCCAGTGATGAGAACACTATATTTCTTATTTTTATATTTCCTACTGTATGGAAATTCGGATAAATCCTTTTTCGTTACCACGATTTTATTAACTCGCTTTCATGTGTTTGTTCTAGATTTAGTCTAATTTAGTAGTTGATTTTAAACTAACTTCCCGATGAGCTAGTCGTGAAATTTTGAATATAGCTCATAATCGGATGACAATATAATAATGAAAAAAATGGTAAATTAGGATTTTTAACCTAAATAATTACTCATCTTATGGTTGCCATAAATATAATTTTTATGTTAGTAAAAGTGACATGCCGTGGGTCTCGTAAGAGGCAAAAGAAGGTAACTGTTAGAGTAGATGTGGAGCAGCATCTTTCTGAAATCCACTTCATAGTAGTAAAAGAAAACTACGGTGCCTTCTAAGCATGACAAATATGGATACCTCTATGAGGTAATCTATGGGGGCCTATATTCAGCAGGGAATTTTTTTTATAGGATAAGGGTGACAAACGAGCACACAGTCCACCTGATGGTAAGTGGTTGCTGCGGCCCATAGACATCTACATCTATCCTCGTTTGCGAAACAAAATGCAGATGCGTTGTCACCCGTGAGGACTAAGATAGAATGCCTCATTTCCAGTAAAAAGGGCCTCCGGTCACCTGCACTCACCAAGCGAAACGCAGAGGTAAACCTCTACTTCACGCTGGTATTCTGTGAGGTCGTGGTACCACCCCGATTCGAGCCGGCCCATCCGTGCGACAGCAAAAGCTGCCGCGTGGCTCTACCACTGTTAAAAACACTTCATTTTTTCATACACTATAGTGATAATTATTACGATGATTATTTGTAGGTATATAAATTGTACAAAAAACTTAGAAAGAACCCTGATAATAACATTCTGGCTCTATCGTATAAACTATATAGAAGTTTTTGTCATTCTCTCCTAAGCAGGCTTAAAATAGAATATGAAACATCTCTTTTTTAAAAAGACACAAAATAATAATCAAAATTGGAACGATACTAAAACTATTAGAAATCAAAATACTACTTATACACTAGCTAAAGCATATAGAATAATATTAGCAAAGACGTGTACAATTCAGAGTATGAATAAAAATTCTCAAACATTGATAAAAAAATTAGCAAATAGAAAATAGGTCAAGGAGATACCGAAAACTACGGATATAACTTTTAAGAAAATAGGTCAAGAAAGAACCAAAAACTACCGACGTAACTTGTAAGTGTCTTGTATTGTCATTTAGTGTTTGAAGAAATTAAATAATAAATTATTTTAATAGTGGTAGAGCCACGCGGCAGCTTTTGCTGTCGCACGGATGGGCCGGCTTGAACCGGGGTGGTTACCACGACCTCACAGAAAACCAGCGTGAAGTAGATGTTTACCTCTGCGTTTTGCTTGGTGAGTGCAGGTGGCCGGAGGCCCTTTTTACTGGAAAGGAGGCATTCCATCTTAGTCCTCACGGGTGACAACGCATCTGCATTTTGATAGATGTAGTTGTCTATGGGCCGCAGCAACCACTTACCATCAAGTAGACTGTGTGCTCGTTTGTCACTCTTATCCTATGAAAAAAAAGTAATTTGGTTAACAGATGTCCACCATTTGTTAACTAAATTACTTTTATTTTGATTTGGACAGCAGCTGAATAAACTGAAGTTATAATTCCGCTCTTAGAGGGAGGAGTTATACCACCACAAGACCACAGGGTTGTTAGGGTTTGTACCTACACGGGGCTGCATAAGCGTTAGACAGTGTCCAGTGACTATAAAGTCAGCGTTTTTGGTTGCATGAGGTATCAGGAAGACCTCTGTGAAGACGTGTTAATTAAGTATCTAAGTATATTTGTAATTAGAAATAAAATAGATATTAAGATTTTTTTAAATCATTTTATGTTCCCGTAATCTTACTTAATTAATACTTTTTTGCAGTATAGAATCAAGGAATACTACACTGAAAATACATATATTATTTTATTATATTTTATTTTTTATAGTATAAGGTGACAAACGAGCACACAGTCCACCTGATGGTAAGTGGATGCTGTGGCCCATCGACATCTACATCTATTCTCAATTAAGAATCAAAATGCAGATGCGTTGTCACCTCTTAGGACTAAGATGGAATGCCTCGTTTCCAGTAAAAAGGGTATCCGGTTCTCTGCACTCACTATACGAAACACAGCAGCATTAAGCTATTATTTTACGCTGATATTCTGTGAGAGCGTGATCCTTCCCCGGTCGAACTGACCCATTTGTGCTACTACCATATTATAGCTGCACCTTGGCTCTACCATGTAAAATTACATTGCTGTAATTTACTGAAAATTCGACAATATTCATGCCACATGCTCCGTAAATCTGATACTGTTAAATACCTAGGAGACAATTTAGATTGCAAAATAAACTGGCTTATTCATATAGATGAACAAGCCTCTAAAACGTATCTCATTTATTCTATATATTATATTTTTTAAATCTTTAAGACGCATTTTATTTATTTATTAACTACAGCGAAGATTAATCAGATTCCTAAACCGGAGCAGTTCGTTCAGTCTTAAAACACAAGGATGTTAAACATAAAGCGAGCTACGACGGCGAAATCACAATTGTTTATTCAAAGCGACGACTGTTTTTAACTTAATCTGATTCTCAATAAAGTGAAAGCGGAGAATTTCGTTTGAATTTTAAACAATTTGTCATAGAATGCTTAAATTTAGGAATGCGTTTGTTTGCTTTCGTAAAGAAAAATATTGCGTTATTAAAACGCATGTTATTTATTTTTTAGTTTGACCTGTATATTTACATAATGTATTTATGTTTTTTATCGAATAAGGGTGACGAATGAACACACAGTCCACATATTGAAAATAGATCATCCACCCTCGATTTAGAATCAAAATACAGATACGTTGTCAACCCCCTAAGCAATTAAGGAATGCGTCGTTCCCAGTAAAAAGGCTCTCCGGTTCTCTACACTCACCAAACACAGCTGAATTAAGCAGCTATTTTAGATGGTATATTAGAGCCGTGGTAGCCCATGGGCTTAGCACTCGTTGTAATTTTCACAGTACGCGAGCAACCCGGGTTTAATCCCCGCCGGCGCCAATGAAATTGTTAATTGTAATAATAAGTGCTGATTTACCACCTGCTCGGCGGTGGAGGAAAATATCGTGAAAAAAATATTTCGCAGATATGTGAAGTACGCCAACACGCATTGGCGCAGCACGGCGGACATTTCCGTGCCCTGAAAATCTCTCAGAAATGAGAGGAAGTCTGTTACCAGCAGTGCGACGTAGATAGGCTGTAAGTTTACCTTTTTTAGAATGGCATTCTGTAAGAGCATGGTTCTTCCCCGATCGAGCCAACCTATTCGCAGAAAAAGAGTTCTACTATCTCGTAAATATACATGATATATAATGATATATCATAATCGCCATGTTTGGTGATTATTTAGATGGCTGACCGCATTAACACACACTGCTTCCCATCGTCGAACGTTTCCCTTTTCCAAACAAGCAAGGATAACAAACAACATTTTTTTATAGAATAAGTGTGACAAACGAGCACACAGTCCACATGATGGTAAGTGGTTGCTGTGGCCCATAGACATCTACATCTATCCTCGATTACGAATCAAAATGCAGATGCGTTGTCACCCGTGAGGACTAAGATGGAATGCCTCGTTTCAAGTAAAAAGGGTCTCCTGTTCTCTACACTCACCGTACGAAACACAGCAGCGTTAAGCTGCTATTTTACGCTGGTATTCTGTGAAAGCGTGGTCCTTCCCCGGTCGAGCCGACCCATTCGTGCTACAACTATACTACTAATATAGCTGCAGCATGGCTCTACCACGTAAAAAACATTCTACTAAGCTTCGAGCTTTCTTTTCAACTAGCTAATACACACAATTTTATTTTTAAATTTGAAACTTAACAAATTGAATTTCTTATTAACCTAACCTTCTGAATATCTTTAACCTGTTATTGTTATTATTTTTAAATGAGCTTACGACGATTCTTCAATTACAAACATTTGATTTCAGCGTGTAAATAGACATTGAGTTACATCAAATACAATTTATTTCGAGAAAACTAATTTATATGAATTAAAGCACAATGTGTAAGGGTTTTTTGGACACAACAACCATCGCCATATTATAGTAGGTGGTCGGACTTCCTTTCTACCTAGGAGTCCGCCTGGATAGTTTCTACACTCTTACATATTTAGGCCCCCAATTATCAGTGCTTGCACTAATGTGTTCCAGTCTAAAGAATATATACGTTTAGAATTTGTTCTCAGAAATGCTAAAGAGTTTTGTAATGATAGCGTAATACGCTTAATAATCAATGCTCTGGTCACCAATTATGTTTGGAATCCGTATAAAAACACTTATATCTTTCTTTTGAAAAAGGTCCAAAAGATCTTTTTAAGATATCTCTACAAGCGCTTTATGGATACTATTCATATTTATATCCCACTCAATTTCTATTCGGTTCTGTGAGTTACAATTACATTGAAAGTACGTCGGGAGTATCAACAAGCTATCATAACATAGTAAAAATAAGTAAAATAATTCGTGGGCTAGACGCTCTAGACCTGAGTGCTGAACTGTGTCGATATTTTATATCAAATAACTGCTGTCAAAATCGCAAACATTAATTTTTTGCCGTAGCATAGGCACGCATCGTTGGGCGCGCCAATTGGCCTGTTCCCTGTCTTCTCGCCACACTTGATTCTCTATTGGACACAAATCCTGAGTGCGATCTGCTTGCTGTTCCTCTTTTATTAACGACAAGCTGTGCTCCGCGACATCGCCCGCGTTCAAGGTAATTTTTTTGCGCGTCTTTTTCTAAAATAAAAGTAGCCTAAGTTACTCCTTATATTATCAGCTATCTACCAGTGAAAGTCCCGTCAAAATTGGTTGTATAGCGATATCGGAGATTAGCTGCAACAAACAGGCAGATAGAGAGACAAAAAGTTAAATTATGGTTATGTTTTAAGGACACTTTCATATGTATTTAATAAAAAGCTGTTATTTTGATATTAAAAACAGACACTTAAATTTTATTTATTTGTATAGATAAGAATGAACATATTGTTTTTAATTAATGTAATTGGTTTAGCTGTTTTAATAAAATTAAACATAAATAAATAATAAATAATAAATAGAAAGTCTGTATATTTACAGGCTGAGATGCATTTCATCTTAGTTCTCGGAGGTAACAACGCATGTGTAGCCTTCTTTGTTTAAAGTTGGTTCTTTTTCCTTTTTTACTAGCTTCTGAAAGTTCGCTGCTGAAAGTATGCCCTTTTCGTTGTAGGAAGGTCTTACATATCCCGATTGGCAGGTCTATCTATCTATTTTAGTTCTATTAAATTGTAATTGCTTGCAATGAAATTAAATCTCTAAACTACATAGTTTTTTCATCTCATCGTCACCACACAGCATCTTACTGCTGGTTTTCTTTGCTAGCGTGTTCCTTCCTGGCTAACGATGACTCTTCTTATAAAGGTTTGTTTTATGATTTTCAGTTGGATATTCTAGGAAAAGTGTTTTTTTTTATATAGGACAGGGGGCAAACGGCTCACCTGATGGTAAGTGACTACCGCCGCCCATGAACAACTGCAACACCAGGGGAATTGCAGATGCGTTGCCGGCCTTTTAAAAAAGAGTAGGCTCTTTTCTTGAAGGTCCCTAAGTCGTATCACCAAACCAAATACCCGGAATACATCAATTCGATTACATTTTAACTTCAATACCAAACACTTTTTCGTTTTTTTCATCAATCATTAATAAGCATTCTGATTAAAAAATAACTAATAAATTACAGCAATAATAAACAAGAGCTATTTTGTAAGGGAAATATTATGTGTTCTATTTATCACAGCCAAACATTATTAATGTGCTCGGAGAACATGAAGTCAAGATGATCGTTTTTCCAATTTAACTTATCGGAGCTTAGAAGTTGGCTCCCGAGGTAACGAGTAACGAGGAAAGCCTTGATACAATCTAAGTAGCTGATACACAGTGTAATAGTTCACAGAGAATTCACTTTAAAGTTTGAAGATTAATTATTTTTGAAGAGATTGATCACTGGTGATGAAAAGTGGATCACCTACGACAAGAACGTATGAAAAAGATCATGGTCAAAGGGTAGTCAAGCTCCAAAGACTGTAGCGAAACCCATATTTACACGCAATAAGGTGATGCTGTGCGTATGGTGGGATTGGAATAGCATCGTTTATTATGAGCATCTTTGAACACTCAGCATAAATTGAGCTTGGTTGGGAAGTGTTAATGCTTCAACCTTGCATCCTCAGATTTTTACCTGTTTCGGTCACTTCAGAATTCTTTGGTTAATGTTAGGTTAACATCAAGAGAGTACTGTCAATAGTACTTGTCGCATTTTTTTATCATAATACCAAGATTTCTACAGCAACGGGATTATGTCACTACCTACAAAATGGCAACAAGTTATCGAACAAAATAGCACATAATGTAATTAAACTTCGAAAAAAATATGTCTTGAATTTGTATATAAAATACGAAGAAACTTGTTCCCCAACCTTTATTATAAAAGACCACTAGGGTATTTGTTTGTTTAAACAAGCTAATCTTTTGAACTACCAGTCCGATTATTTTTTTTTTGTATATTATAGCCAGATTCATGAGAAAGAGTATAGGCTATCTTGCATTGGGCTATATCTATCAACTAGCCTTAAATATTGATATTTGTTAACCAAGTCAGAAGAAAAAGCGCTCCCGAAATGACTTACATATATCCGCGTGAGCTTGCGTAATGGTCAGTGATACGTCAATACAATACTTTGCAAAAATATAAATATTTACTCCATCTAAAAAAATCCGCGATACCATATAACTTTTTCTTATAAATATGGTACTTAGTGACAAAAATATTGAAAATAAAAAAAATGATTTATGAGTGTTATTATTAGGCGTGGCATATTAATAATTACAAACGAAAGTTACTTCATCATCAAGACAATTTTATGAAGATAAACTTTTTTATTGCATGTTATTTTGACGAATAGTTTAAGAGATAATATACAATTGAAATTATTCAACACTTGGCTTGGCGCGCGAACCGAGAGAAGCCAGCAGTGAATTCTTCTTTGAGCGAGGTAAGTTCCATCATTATAGCTAAAAATTTGTCTGAATTAAAGGAGCACTTTGGAGTGCGTGTTGCCAGTGATGACTTATGGAACTGAAACGTGGTCCTTCACTGCTGGTAGTATGAGGAAGCTCAAGGTCGCTCAGCGAGCTATGGAGGAGGCTATGCTTGGCGTTTCTCTGCATGATAAACATAGAAATGAGGATAATCCGCATTAGAACCAGAGTGACCGACATAGCTGAAAGAGTAAAGGTCAATAGAATGACAACAGAAGAGAAAAAAAATACTACTGCAGTGTCTTTGAAATTCCTAAAAAAATCCTAAAAAATGTGGACTACAATAAATAGTATGGCTACAAATAAAATTTCAAAGAGTTGCGCTCTCCCTAAGCTTATTATCGACTCTAAAATTATAACTAACGGATTCTAGGTTTGTAATGTGTTTAATGATTCCTTTTCATCCATAGGTTCTTCTCTAGCAGATAAAATAATGCAAAAACAAAACATAATAACTAATATTTCTCAAGGTAATATTAATAAACTTAATAACTTTAGACCATGTTTACGCCAAGAAATTACAAAAATTATTGATAATTTAGATAGCAATACTAACTCGGGTATAGATATTTTTTCAATAATAGCAATAAAATGTATTAAAAACTTAATAAGTGGCAACCTAAAACCTTGAATTAACACGTGTCTGAAAAATGTTCACTTTCCAGAAAGACTAAGGATAGCAATGGTAACCCCAATTTATAAAAATGGTGACAAGACTGATCCTAACAGTTATCGACCAATATCTGTCCTAAATTATTCGAAAAAATTATTTACTCCAGGCTATATGTAAATTTGAACAAAATAAATTTTCTTATGGATCAACAGTGTGGTTTTTGGCCAAAGTCTAACACATTGAGTGCTACCATTGATCTAGTCCCTAAAATTAGGGAAAGTATTGACAAAAAACAAATAGTTTTAGGCATATTTATCGACCTTAAAAAGCCTTTGACACGGTAAGCAACAAAGTGCTACTTAACAAACTTAAAAATATAGCGAAAGCGATTGGAAACTACTCAAAATTTTCGAATCATATATACATGATAGGTATCAAGTTGATAGAATTGGAGCATTCGAAAGTCAACCTAAAAATTGGCTGTAGTGTGCCGCAGGGGTCTATATTAGGACCATTGTTGTTCCTTATATATGTGAATAACATTAGTACAATAGGACTGACAGGACATATTACACCCTATGCGGATGATACCAGTCCTTTTATTTTGGTAACACAACAGCGTCTGTCATTAATGAAGCCCAACATGATCTTGATAAAATTAATTTGTGATTGCATAATAACTTGCTAACACTTAACACTTCAAAAATATTTTACATAATTTTTTTCTGATATAAACAAGAAACTCACCGATCATCCACCTCTTATTATAGCTAATTAACCCATACACAAGTCTAAAGAAGAAAAATACTTTAAATTAAATTGACCTGGAAACCTCATATAGATAATATCCAATCTAAATTAACAACCTTAATAGGAACCTTAAGAAAAATAGCAAAATGTTTCCCACAATCAATTAAAAAGCTAATATATAATACTCTTGTAAAGCCGCACTTAGAATATCTAATACAAGTATGGTAAAGTGTCACAAAAACTAATCTAGATGTACCACAGCGAAGTCAAAATAAGGCTATTAAAGTACTATTTAACTACCATTACTTAACACCAACGGATAAATCTATAAAAATACTAAACTACTCAATATAAATAAACTTTATATATACAGTACTTGCGTACTAGTAAAAAAATACTATTAAAATCAACCCATTCAATAACTAATTTTTCCAGTAGATCACACCGATATTTTACTCGAAATAGACACAATCTAGCGCTGCCTAATAGAACTGACATAGGAAGAAAAAACATTAAGTTTGAGGGAGTGCAACTTTAGAACAAGCTGCCTAATTGTGTGAAAGAATGTAGCACTATTGCATTATTCAAAAGACGCCTGTTAAATTACTTATCCTAATTTATACTTGTTTTGGACCACAGATTTTCTTTTTCTGCCGCCTCCAAAAAGGAGACGGTACTCAAGTGGACTGTATGTTTTTTTTATGTATGTTGCCTCATAAATTTTTACTGGGTGAACCGATTTCGATGATTCTTTTTTGTTTGAAATCTGATACTTTTCGTATGGTCCCATATGAATTTGATCAAGGTCAGACCAAAAGTTTTTGAGTTATTCTTAATAACTTATATTGAAGTCGGCTGTACGAAATGTTTAATTTTAAATTATTTATATTTTGATTGTTATTTATTTACTATTTATCACTGTTAAGCGAAATGTATATTGTTCTTATGTGATAAATAAATGTCTTTATCCTGAACCGACAACCGATGGGGAAAAAAGGTTCTCGAGTGGCAGCCTCGAACCGGCGGACCAAGTGTAGGGCGTCCCCTCACTTCGCTAACACACTTTTGTATGTATAAGAGGTTGATAGCAAATTTATCAAGAATTATTTCGTACCTACACACTTTTCGTGTAAAGTGTACGTTTTTCTTTAAAACTGGAAAAAACAACCTTTGGAACACTTTCTGGGATGAGGAGTGAAGGGGGAATACTTTACCGGGAGGGGGAGAGACATTGGTTAAATTTAACTTCGCTCTATAACGTACACATGCCGATAGATAAAAGTATTCCATTAACCTACCTAATATGCAAAATTTAAAATAAACGCAAACGCTTTTTTTATATGACATACATATTTCTACTCCACACACGATTGAAAAAGAAACATTTGAAATCACACAAAATTCACAGCTCATTCAGAACTATTTGTTGGCAGCATTTTATGATTCTTTAACGATAATGTCTTCTCTGTGCAACTGTTCGACTACAGTCTATTAAGACTTTGACATTGGCGTTGGAGTAATATTAATAATATACTTAATTTCATACATCCAGGACTCATTCCATATTAAGTGTAAGTGTTGTAGTAACAATTTTACTTAATATGTATGTTAGTAGTTATCAATTGAATCCTATTGCCAGCTATACTCAGTGTCACTGAAAGTGGTAATCTGGCCCCACCGCTATCATTTTTAGAATGCCGTTTTTACTGCTTCGTGGACGCTGCAACCTGGAGGTTGATTTCTTTCGCAAAACTGAATGAAATCTATCAGTCCTCGCGAATATTTTCGAAGCACTAGAGCGCCATGGCAGTCTCAACAGCATCATAAAAGCGTTACCAAGATAATTAAAACTATTAACAATATTTAGAGCTATACCATTGCGGTATACGGTTGGAACACGACGCGGCCGCTGTTTATGAGCTGTAAGAACAAGAATTCTACTCTTTTTCGAGTTGTACTTCAAGCCGTGGTCCTCCGCGCGTATTTCTCCTAAACCGATAATAATTTCCTTTACCCTCCTATAGATGGACTGAGCTACACCATGTCGTCTGCATAGCTTATATTATTAACACATGTCTCGTTAATATGACAACCAACATGTGCGCCAACCAGTTCCACGATAAGCTGGTTAATATTATATAAATTAAATAACAACGTTGAACTTAAACCGCCCTGTCTTACACCATATTTTAATCTATATTCATCAGATAGCGTACCCACCCATCGATAGCCACAGCTTACCATTCAGAATGTATCAATCTTGTGCTAAGCTACAAACAGTTTATAAGCACTGTAGTCTCTTTATCGCTTCATTTGAATATTCAACACGTGTTTATATATCTTTGTAACGGCATATTTGAATGTGATTTTCATACTCTTCAAAACGTTGGATTGATTTGAAACTTCGTACACTTATAAAGGACCGATGACAATACAATAAATTAAATAGTTTGTCCCATTATCCTTGCCAGGATCGACAGGATTTGCGAATAATTTATAAAACAACTACGATTTTTGCCAGTTCTATCTCCTGTAAGCCACGTAAAACAACTTCGTTCCAAAAAACACAAACAAAAAACACGCTTTTGTAGTTGGCCGCACTAAAAAGAAGAAGAAACATAAAAAAAAAATTTTATTGTAAAAGAGCGGGAGGTGCTTTATGTCATTTGTTGTAAACATTTTTGTGGATATTTATAAAATTAGCTTTATCATAAAAATATCTGATAAGCACCCCATGCTTTTTTACAATAAAATATTTTTTTATGTTAATCACTATTTTCTTATTTTAAACTTATTGAATATTATTTTCTATTTTTTAGACCGGTTATTTCCAGAAGCGTGTTTTTTTAGATTTCTTAAACTATTATTTATAATAAGATAAATCTTTGCCCGAGTTTTTATATATAAAGTTAACAATGTCCTATTGTTCCACATTAATTGAGGATAGATGTAGATGTCTATGGGCCGCAGCAACCACTTACCATCAGGTGGACTGTGTGCTCGTTTGTCACCCTTATCCTATAAAAAAAAAACATTAGATATAAAAAGGGGCACATGCATGTCCGCTGCCTTACACTTTAGACTTTTCCCTCTAAATCAACTGCCGTTGCTTTTTGAATCATAGATCGGTTTCTTAGTCTACGTTTTTGGGCTCGCTTCTTCTTCGCTCCTTTTTGGTTCTTTCCATTCTTCATCTCTCTGAACCACCTCAGAAAAATGATTTCGCCTCGCTTTTAAGGTATCATTTAGTTGTTTATCCTTATAACTTAACTCGTCGAACGATTTGCAAACGTGCCCATCAGCTGTTTCATTTACTACAGGTATAAGCGGTCGTGCTGCATTATAATTCAATGTGCACTCATCTAATATTCCATTCGCACATTGTGAGCTTCGTAATACACTCGCTGAAGGTTGCGACTTCTCATTCACTCTTGATATAAATATTGGAGATGAGTGACGGGAATGCATAGACACCAAGAGTGTGATTTATTAGACAGAGATTTACACTTTTCTGGTTTATTAGCCTCGGCAACGTATGATGCATTATAACAAGATTCTGAAAGCGCGATCGGTCCACTATCGTACATAAAACTATCACAACACTATTTATAATATTTTGTTCACGGTTTGCAACCAAAGTTAATCTAAATAACTCATTTATTTCATCATGAAGTTGATTTTTCGTAACATAGTGATTTTGAATATCACGTATAGTTTTCTCTAATAGTATTATTTTTTTAAGCAACGCTGTCACATTACATGACCGAACATTATGGGTGGTAGGTTTTCTAATCGTCTTGATACAAAAATTGGTACCTATTCGGTGTCTGTTTATTTAAGCAAGCAGATGATATCCTCAATATTCCTTCGAGTTTTGCCTTGTCGATTTCTATTTTTTATTTTTTTGCCGCTTGCTTACTGTTTTAAATAATAACGACTTCGCATATTCGATTTCTTCAGCACTAAATTCATTACATATAGTTTATTTTACACAAAGTCCAATACTTCACAAATTACAATATTACAATTAAAACACTTCAATGGCTTCGATATGCTATCCATTGTAGCGGCAAAGATCAATGACAGCTTGCGCTAGCTTTAACGGTCTTTACCGGTCTGATATATATTATGTAATAACCAAAGATGTATTATAGGAAAACATCTTTGGTAATAACATCCATAGTGCTTTGACACGTTGGACGAATTGTACGTCAACAACCGACATACTAAGTTCACTCTTTTCCCAAAAGAGGGTCGCTTCCGATTTGGCAGAGAGGCTTAATAAGTAAACGCCGTACACTGAAGTGGAGTTCTGTGAATATCACTTAGGGTGGTTAGGATAGTTAGGCACAGTGAGTCCCGCATAACCACGACAGACCGGCTGTCGTGGTATGCATAAAGCATTCTCCACTTCCTCGCGTATCGGGGTAGCCCTTTCCAATTCCTTCTGGGCGCAAAAAAAAAACGTTCAAGCGACATTTATGTTATATTATAATCAATATGTTTTAATTATGTGTTTGACATTGGCAGTATGAACGAAAACAATTAACGCTTTATTTAATTTAATGTATTTGTAACAAATATTACTTATAAAAATTAGCTTTCAGTATTCCTTCTACATATAAACTCCAACTATGCCAAATCTCAAACTCCTCCGAGCACGCAATATACTTAAAAATAGTTTGGAAAAGCCAAACGTGCACGCCTCATGAGAATTTCATTTAATTTTGATGAAAAATAATAATTGTATTACTGATTTTTTAAATATATTCATCATCATCATTACAGCTTTTCATAAGTCTACTGCTGAACATAGGCCTCCCCCAAAGAATGCCACAAAGCACGGTCCTGTGCCACCTGCATCCATCGACTTCCTGCATGTCTTACCAGGTCATCACTCCATCTAGTGGCGGGTCGCCCTACACTTCACCTACCGGTACGAGACTGCCACTCGAGAACCTTTGTTCCTCATCCGTTGTTGGTTCTTCGAGCTATATGGCCGGCCCACTGCCACTTCAGCTTACTAATCAGTTGGGCTATGTCGGTTACTCTGGTTCTACTGCGGATATACTCATTTCTAAGTTAATCACGCAGAGAAACCCCGAGCATAGCCCTCTCCATAGCTCGCTGAGCGACCTTGAGCTTCCTCATACGGCCAGCAGTGAAAGACCACGTCTCAGATCCGTAAGTCATCACTGACAACACGCACTGGTTGTACAATTTCGTTTTCAGATTTCGAGGTATGTCTAACGAGAAGATGTGTCGTAGTTTCCCGAACGCTGCCCAGCCGAGTTGAATCCAGAACAGAAACAGAAAGAGAAACAGAAACTTTTTTATGCAATATAGATTATAAATAATGCTTATTGAAAGTCACTCATTTGTATAATTGCCACTGGTTCGAAAAAAAAACCTCTGTCCTGGGAAGAACCAGCAAGAAACCCAGCGGGACTTTTTTTTAAAAAAATAACAGCTTACAATCATGTATGTTACACAAATTAACAACACAACAAATTAGAGATAGCTTGGTAGCGATCACCTCATTTCCAGGGGTTATTATCATCTATAAATTCTTTAATACTATAATAACCCTTTTTATACAAACTTAGTTTAATAAAGTTTTTGAACTTTGAGCAGGTCAAATTTTGTGTATTTTCTGGAATTTTGTTGTAAAAGCGTATGCATCGCCCCAAGAATGAATTACTGACTCGATGGAGTCGAGTAACCGGTACTACTAGCTTGTGTCTGTTCCTAGTATTTACAGAATGAATATCACTTATTTTTGTAAAACTACTTTTATTTTTGTGTACGTACATTACATTTTTATAAATGTATTGAGAGGCCAAAGTTAATACATTAATTTCCTTAAATTTTTGTCGCAGCGACTCTTTAGGCTTTAAATCATAAATTGCTCTTATGGCCCTCTTCTGTAAAACAAATATAATTTCAGTGTCAGCTGTGTGTCCCCATAGCAAAATACCATACGACATTATGCTATGGAAATAGCTAAAGTAAACTAGTCTAGCTGTTTCAACACTAGCTAGACTTCTAATCTTTTTTACGGCATATGCTGCAGAACTAAGTCTGCTTGCTAGTTTTGATATATGGGGGCTCCATTGAAGCTTCGCGTCTAGTGTGATTCCAAGAAAAATGGTGGTATCTACAAGACTCAGTTTCTCCCCATTTAAAATTACATAAGTATTTAATTGTTTGACATTTGGAGTCATAAATTTTAAACATTTCGTTTTAGTGCCATTTAAATGCAAATTATTAACATTGATCCAATTTACTAATTTAGATATAGCATTATTTACTTCGTCATATTTTAGCAATTGTCGACTTAATTTGAAAATTAAAGAAGTGTCATCTGCAAATAATACTATATCATGGTTATCTCCTACTATGTAAGGTAAGTCATTAATGTATACAAGAAACAGAAAGGGGCCTAGAAATGAGCCTTGAGGCACGCCCATCTGTACCATCGACCCGGAAGAACTCATACTGTTAATGACAACTTTTTGCGTTCTCTTACTTAAATATGAAATAGTTAATTTGAGAGCATCACTTAAATCCGTCGATTGATCTCTTGGTCAAAGTTGGACTTCTCTTCTCTTCTTTTCACCGCTGCATTGGCAGACATTTTCAAGCTACTGGACTGTATGCGCTGTATGCGGTATTAACATCAATGGCGAGTACATCACTCACCTTCGATTTGCCGACGATATAGTCCTTATGGCAGAATCGCTGGAGGACCTAAGCACTATGCTCAATGACCTCAATAGTGTCTCCCAATGGATAGGTCTTAAGATGAATATGGGCAAAACAAAGATTATGTTTAATGCCCATGTCACACCTATGCCGGTAGTTGTTGGGAGCACTAAGCTCGAAGTTGTTGACGAGTATGTTTACCTGGGACAAATATTCCGACTAGGTAAGTCCAACTTCGACCGAGAGGTCAATCGACGGATTCAACTCGGCTGGGCAGCGTTCGGGAAGCTACGACACATCTTCTCGTCAGACATACCTCAAAACCTTAAAACGAAATTGTACAACCAGTGCGTGTTGCCAGTGATGACTTACGGAACGGAGACGTGGTCCTTCACTGCTGGCCGTATGAGGAAGTTTAAGGTCGCTCAGCGAGCTATGGAGAGGGCTATGCTGGGAGTTTCTCTGCGTGATAAACTTAGGAATAAGGATATCCGCAGTAGAACCAGAGTAACTGACATAGCCCAACGGATTAGTAAGCTGAAGTGGCAGTGGGCCGGCCAAATAGCTCGAAGAACCGACAACCGATGGGGAAGAAAGGTTCTCGAGTGGCAGCCTCGTACCGGTAGGCGAAGTGTAGGGTGTCTCCCCACGAGATGGAGTGACGACCTGGTAAGACATGCAGGAAGTCGATGGATGCAGGTGGCTCAGGACAGTGCTTTGTGGCATTCTTTGGGGGAGGCCTATGTTCAGCAGTGGACTTGTGAAGGGCTGAAATGATGATGATGATGATCATATAATAATAATAATAATAATAATAATAGCCTTTTATTCCTAAACATAGGGTTACAAGAGATCCCTAAGTTCGGTGTGCCTTTTGGCATAGGCCTCCTCCAATTCCTTCCAATGGTTCCTGTCCCTTGCTACTCTCAACCAGAATGGTCCCGCTGTCTGTTTCAAGTCGTCTTCCCATCTCATGACTTGACGACCCCTGCCTCTTTTGCCGTCTCTTGATGATCCGATGAGCCGATGATCATATATATATATATGATATTATATTACATATACTATTACATTATATATATTATATATATATATATATACATATATATATATATATATATAATGTAATAATTAGATAATTATAGAAATTAGATTCTAATTTATTGTAAAAAACTCAATTTATATATGAATAAATATATATTTTTCTTATGAATAAATAGATTAGTTTTTTTATCAAAAAACTTTATTTATGCAAGTAATATTTATGGTTGGCAAGAAAAAAAAAGTAGCTCTTTAAAAACTAAGAAATTTTGTAAATTGTAATATTTGACTCTTCCGACTCAAAAGGTGGCCGACCCCTGAACTAGGCTATTGATATGAAATAGGGAACCACTTGATGTAATTCTGAATCTAATAAGAAAACCGGTGTCGATACGTCAATTTTCGGGAGTTACCGTGACCACATTCAAAATCAACATCCGGACGTCTACGTAAAATTTTTTGAAAACCGATTTTTTCCAAAGTAGCATAACAGAAGATAGGCAATTCTAAATGGAAATAAAGATCTGCGTTTGCTAATTCCCTTGCTAGTCGTGGCAAATAACCATGTCAAATACCTCCCTTTGAAGCAATCTGTCTAGAAGGCCTGTGTCCAGTGGTGGACTTTGGTTGACTGTTATGAATAATTGTTAAGAAAAGTATAACAAACCTTCTAATTGTCTTCTACACTGTCTACCTCATTGCAAGTTCATGCTGTGGCATAGACACTTACATTATAGATGAAGGAGTCTATAGACCACAGGAACTGCATATTTATATATTATGTTCTGTCTATCTTATTCTATGTCTTTCTATCTCTTCTTCTGTCTATCTATACAGATGATAAAGATGTAAATTGCAGGTGTCTGTACATTGTATATTTTTGCGACAAAAATGATTGAGCGAAGTAAGGATAAGTAACTAACAATGTCAGCACGTTTATAAAATACCAGTTGGCTCGAGAGTGAGCAAGAGGTTACGTCACTCGAGTGGAGCGTCATATCGATGGTAGCGAGGTGAAATTGAGTTACTAGTACTTATTTGTGCAGTATAAAGTTCACTGTAGGCGTCGTGCACGGGGGAGTCAATCTAAGTCATTATACGTAGTAGCAGTGCTTAGATAGTGTCGTTGTTCTATTCATTGTGGTGCTTCTTCTGGTGCAGTCCAGGAAGGTGGTGTTGCTGAGAGGCTGCTCTGTGCTACACTAAGATGTGTAGTATTGCTTATGGTTTGCATACCTTGGTGTTATCATGTAATTACGTCCCTCACGTTACACTGGTGTGTGATTATAGGGGAGACGTGTTACGGTGTGGTCGAAATGTAATTGCTCTATACTTAATGTATAGTGCGTTACGCTGTTTTATTACTGATAGTGATTATTTGCATAAGCAAGAGAGCAAGATGAACATCCGTTCTCACACTTTTATTAACAATTAACCTTTTTTGATGTATTTCCGAGAAATACATTTCTATCATTTTTAGAATTGTCTGTCTGTCTTTCTGTCTGTTTGTTAATAAACGTATCATGTCGAAACTACTAGTCGAAGATCCTAGGGCCACCATATGTCACTTATTTTCTGACGAACGAAATGTGTAGAATTGAGTAGTGTTAGTATATACTATGATCGCATGCCTAACTGTTAGCTTGGCCAGATGGCCATTTTCCAGGTATCAGGTAATCAAGGTACGTAAAAACTTTATTCACCTCACGTTAAATCGCCCAGGTGAGTTTTACGTATATGTTACATAATATCGTTAATAATCAGTCATTAATACCATACGAGTTTGTAGGCAGGGAGACTAGAGGTCAGTATAATCTATTTAATATATGTCTCATTGACGATCATACGCGCAGATAATGCCTTCGCTCTCTTACCCACAGAGGCGTTAAAATTAGGTCTAGGGATGATTGACTCCTTGGATCAGTCTTGTAAAACGTTTTAAAATTGTTGTCTACGTATCACATATATAAAAATTTGGTTTCAGAATGTTAGTAAAATTGAGTAATTTTTTGAGAGCTTTAAAGAGTCTGCAAATCTGACTGATTTTTAATGATATTATCTAACATATACGTAAAAATTAGCTGGGAGAATTAACGTAAGTTGAGTAATGTTTTTACGTACCTGAATTACCTTATACCTGGAAAATGGCCGTCTGTCCAATCTAGCAGGTAGACGTGGTTTTGGTTCTGTTTTATTAAAATCAGTTAGTTCTATCAAAAGTTATAAAAGGAAATGTATTTTATTGCATATTTGTGATGTAGAGCTAGGATGTCAATCAATTTAAAGATTTAAGTGATAAACCCTTTTCTTTAAAAACAATAGGGCTTATCCGTCACAAGAGCAAACAGTAAGAGGTTTTCGTCTATTAAAAAGTAACCTAACAGCCTTTATATATCCTACTGCTGAGTACAGGCATCTAAATATTTTTGAGATGATTTTTGTTTGGATCAAGGAAGAACTCGTGACGTTGACGTAGTGCGTGAGTAATATTTTTTTACTACCGAGTAGGGTCGTTGCGCTGTTTTTCGGCCTTTTAGTGGAGTTTTAATGAACTTTAAGGTACTAGAAAAAATAAACATAGCAAGCTAACAGCATAGCAAAGTGGCGAAGCAATCAGCTTTGTAGCGGTTTCTAACGGGAAAAAAATTTCAAAATAGGAGGTTCAGATGCCTGGGTGATCAGTAATCGATTGCTGAAAACAGAATTTGAAAGTTCGAAACCGTTCTCGAGATAATCGTGGGTCAGACGGACAGACGGGCGGACAGACGGACAGACGGACAGACATCGTGAAATCAATAAGTGACTTCGCAAGCTTCGCCACTTAATAATTGCCATTATGCTGGCCTAGTACTGTTAATGGTAATTTCTAGCTTACATAATGTAGTTTTCTTTTTTGTAACTCATTGATGCTACAAGAAAATTCTCAATTTTATAATAATTTTTGATATGAAAAATATGTAAAATGCTAGTGTTTGGCCCTAAATTTTAAATCTCGGCCCACAAGAATTTTAAATTTCGGCCACTGCATTAGACACAATAGAAAAGGTGCCTTAACCTTAACTTAAATTATTTTTATAAAATTATAATAAAATTTCGTGTCGTTAAATATTACAATCAAATCTTCTCATTTTTTTTGTACTTTCTCATATTTTCATCATCATCAGCCTATCCATTACATCCCTTCACAAGTCTACTGCTGAACGTAGGCCTCCCCAAAGATATGCCATAAAACACTGTCCTGAGCAACCTGCATGCATCGACTTCCTGCATGTCTTACCAGGTCGTCACTCCATCTAGTGGGGGGACGCCCTATACTACGTCTGCCGTTACGAGGCCGACATTCGAGACACTTTTTTCACATTGGTTGTCGGTTCTTCGAGCTATATAGCCGGCCCATTGCCACTTCAGCTTACTAACCCGTTGGGCTATGTCGGTCACTCTGGATCTACTACGGGTGTCCTCATTTCTAAGTTTATCACGCAGAGAAACTCCGAGCATATCCCTCTCCATAGCTCTCTGAGCAACCTTGAGCTTCTTTATCCGGCCAGCAGTGAAGGACCACGTCTCAGTTCCACAGGTCATCACTGGCAACACGCACTGGTTGTACAGTCTCGTTTTGAGGTATACCTGATGAGAAGATGTGCTGTAATCTCCCGAACGCTGCCTCAAATTTTAGTTCAACAAAATCTATACATCTCAAATGCATTTGGTGCAAAAGTCACATCCAATTTTTTTTTCATATCTTCTTCTGTATCGCTTATTAAAATGTCATAACACCAGGTGCAATTTACTTTTACTCTTTCATTTTCCTTCATGGAATCCTTGGATTTTGCGATTTTTCGTTTTTGAACTTTAGCACTTTTTAAGTTTTTTTTTATATTCTTTTCTTTTTCAAAATATCTTATCTTTTTTAACTCAGTTCTTACTTATCTATTTTCACTTTCTCTTTATCTTTATAAAGTTTTCGCCACTCTGCATATCAAAGTACTACAGAAGAAAGTGTACGTGTACTGTTTATAATTGATTTTTTTACAAGTTTCGGTTTAAATAAATGTTTTTCTATCGCATCTCTGTATTCTTTATATATCTGTATGTATATCTCTGTATACTGAAGGCGATGTTTCACTAGTTTGTAGAGGTGTACTAGTCTGTTTTATTGGAATATCAAACAGCACATTTTCTAAAATTTAAAGGGGTTGTTTGTTATCATCGGTGTTAGTGGTGGTGGTATCATCGTTGCCATTGTACTACTTTGAGTCGTTATTATTCCATTATTGGAATCTATTACCATTTCCGGCATTGTCAATTCTGTTGTCATTGGTACGCTTATTTGAGTTGGGATTACAAGAACATCATCTTATGATACTAACGAACTGATATCCAAATAATTTCCTGACAAATGCAATGTTGAAATGTTGTTATCGATAAACGATTCTAATGCATCGTTAGATGAATTCATAGTTACTAGAATATCGCCAACCATGTATTTTTTCTGCCAGATTTGATTTTAAATGTTTCAATACTTTTCTTGTGGAAACTAGGTCTGCGTTAGTTATTTCTTTAGAAATATATTTTTTCTGGTGTCTGAATTTTCACTAATTAGTCTCTCCGGGGTATTCCGGACACATTTTGAGTAATCGACTACATAGTGATCAAATTCATTAAGTTCACATTTTCTGAAACCAATTGCTAATTATATTTTTTTGGAGGAGCCATCTGAAGAAAATAATTTCTTATTGAATCTTCTTCCTAAAACGCAACGTGAATGAAATATTTCATGAAATGTCCGTCAACCAGAGCAGAATTAAATTTTCAGCTTCCCTATTCCTTCATACAATTTTAAGTTGGCCGAAAACTAAATAATAATTTTAGACTCAATCTAGTTTTCGGCCACAACTAAAATGGGTATTTTAGTTTCATCAATAACCATTCAAATTGCAGTATTTGGTGGCCGAAAACTGAAATCTAAAAAAGCAAGGATACAATTCATTATAAATAAGAAAGAAGACTAATAGTAGGTAAACAAATAAATGAAAGAGACTAAATATTTAGGCTATACTCGGCCTACTTTCCGGCCACATGGCCGATAACCAAATAATGGGAAAATTTTATGCGTCACTTTCCGGCCACCTAATTTATTAACTTTTAAAATAAAATATTACAGTAATCTATGTAACAATTTAAAATTAAGTTATTTATATAGTGAAATATCAGCACAATATTAAATAATCATTGTAAATACAGCGCAAAAATTACTTTTGAGTGAAACGCGCGCCATTATTTTTTTTTTGCACGATCTTACACTCTTTGACAGCTCCTGTGCCGGCGTTAAACTGAACTATTTATTATAAAACGCGTGTTATGTTTACCCGATGAAGTAATGTTGCAATATATAATGCAACTCTTTACAAATGCCTTAAACTTACTTTTGGACGATAATATTTATTAAAATCGTTATTTAATCAAATTTACTGCATCACCTGGTGCCAAAGGCCGAAAACTATACCCGGTCGGCTTACCGGCGCAACGACCCTACGTGATAAAGCAAATTTTAGAACTGTATTCCAGTAGGTTCGGCGACAATCAAACTTAGTGTGTAAAGTTCTTTTAAGAAGTATAAATATTTAACTACATAATATATATGTAGTTATATATTTATACTTCTTAAGAAACTTGGTAGATGCTACTAGTTATGACGTTTATTAACGTCCCACAGCTCGGCACAAGCATCTTGTTACTTTTAAAAGAGTTTTTAGGCAAGGCAATATTCGCTGAGCTACATCAAAAACGCAAAACACCTACATCTTTGCAATGACAATTGTTAACAATGTTAATTGCATGAACTGCTATAAAGTTTCGTACTGAAGCAATATCACGCTGCAGCATTGCTCTACCAAGAAAAAATGGAAATACTAAGCAAATCACAATTGTTTTATTAAAACTATAAAACAGTATCATTGGGTAGGATCTCAATTAAGATCTCACAAACTAACCGTCTGATACCGCTTTCCACTAAGCAACATCAGGTCCTTATAGTACAACAGAATGATGTACCACACAAACATGACGTGGCTTGGTGGGACTGGAGAAGTGCTTACAATGGACAGAATAGTTTATAGTTCAACATATTTGTCATCAATAATTCTTTACCTGTTTGTAATGAGAAAATAAATAATAAATATACTCTATTCTAATACGTTATTATTTGAACTCTCACAACTCTGTATATGTTAAATTCTATATTGAATAATATTTTGTTATACCAGTAGAAATTCCACAGTTCACTCTCATTTCAGCCATATGCGTTTATTAGCACAGCTTTTAATCACTAAAGACAACCTGTTGAAAGTTATTTAAAGAGCTTATACTCCCGACCGATGAGAGTCTGGGAGAATTAGCTGTACCCTTTTCAAAGCCCACAAACCAAGTAGCGTAAACAAAAGTCATTTTCAGGAAATTCAATAGCAAATACAAAGTAATGCTGATTGAAATGGTTGAATAGGTCAGGGAAAATTTTCTTTGAATTTTGTAATTCTACAAATTCAAGAATTATTTTAACTTCTTTTTTTATAGGATAGAATGACAAACGAGCAGATAGTCCACCTGATGGTAAGTGGTTGCTATGGCCCATAGACATCTACATCTATCCTCGTTTGCGAATCAAAATGCAGATGCGTCGTCACCCGTGAGGACTAAGATGAAATGTTTCTTTACCAGTAAAAAGGGTCGCCGGTTTTCTACATTCTCCATACGAAACACAGCAGTGTTAAGCTGCTATTTTATGCTGGTATTCTGTGAGAGCGTAGTCCTTGCCCGGTCCGTCCAGCGCGGGGCCGCGCGAGCGATAACAGCGATACGTTATTACAATTTCAACTTTTTGCAGCTTCACTTCGCATTTCAATGTTTATTCTGTGTTTTTACTTTAATGCTTTTTTAAAGATTTTAGTGAAAATGGAGGATAATAGTGATCATTGTGAAATGATGAATTGTAGTGTGTTAAAGTGCTAATCGGTGAGGCAAAGGTAAAATCTTTAAACTTTGTTAAAAAAAACAGCTCCTATTCACATACACAGTTATTGGTACAATTAAAATGTTCATCAACATTTTACGCAGACGTAATGAAATCTTTTCTTAAGAAAGAGAGACGAGTCGATTTTTAATATAAATAATTTGTTTCTTTTTAATGTTGTACATAATTTGTTTGTACTTTGATCATGCTTTTCTTTTTTTCATATATTTTATTGTATAAAAGTTTCTATTTCTTTCGTTCAAGCAAACTAAACGGCTTTTTTCAAAGCCACCGAAGGTATGCGACTGCTGATATGTCATACAATCTATCTATCAGTAGTATGCCTTCTATGTGCTTTATTAAACACGTCCTCGACAGCACTGAATATGAAACTGAAGAGTGGAGACAGATCAAGATTGATGTATTTTTATAAAACTGCTAAAAACACAAAACCACATCTTGGGCTTGCCCTAGTTTGGAGCCCTAGCTTCGCCACTGTTGACTACCCTTTGACCATGACCTTTTTCGCATGTTCTTGTCGTAGGTGATCCACTTTTTATCACCAGTGATCAATCTTTTCAAAAATGGTTCGGTGTCATTACGTTTCAATAGAGAATCGCAAATGAGTACACGATCCATTAGGTTTATGTCAGTGAGCTCGAGGGTTCCCAAATATCGAGCTTTTTTGTACAGCCAGACTTTTACAAATGGGTCAAAACTATTTTGTATACAAAATTCAATTCCTCAACAATGTTGTAACTACTAATCTGCCGATCATGCTACATTTTTTCGAAAATGGCATCGAATTTATCCGAATGACCAGAGCGAGCTGCATCTTTGACATCAAAATTCCAAACAATTTTGTGCTACTCTTACTGTGACTGTCACAAATTTTTATCGCGACTTTAGTCGCGTTTTTCCCTTTTTTGTAATAAAACTTCAGAATGTATCGAATTTCTTCGTTAGATTCACTCATTTTGGCAGACATACAAACAAACAAAAAATGGCGGGAAAGTGCTTTGTTTCTTTTTATTTTTCTTTTTCTTAATTTCCTATTGTTGATATTAAAATCATCCAGACACAAACAGTACAACCAAAAAGGTCCTTTTTTTTTTCAAATTTATACAAACAAAATACGAAGAAACTTTTCCCCGACCTACTATGACTATAATTATTTACGTGATTATATTTTAGATTACGTAAACATTTTATTTTTGACTACTCCAAGAACGTCATCATAAAAAGTAATAATACTCGTATAAAGTAAAAATAAATGAGGTTCCTTTAAAGAGAATGCCATCTACAAAGTCTTTTGAAACAATTTCGTCCTATCAAAGTTCAACTACTAGTTTGTCTTTGTTCACATCACGTATGTCCCTGCAGTTGTTTACTGTAAGTCACTCTTAAATTGAAGTTACAAGAGTTTTCCTTAACTAAATAATGTGTCTCAAACGGTTTGTAAAAATTGCAGACTGAATTGATTACGTTTTTAGCTTACGCGAGCATTGTGAAATTTTACGGCAAAAATACAGAAAAACGATACACTAACTTGATTAGCGATTTTAATATTATGTTATAATTAAATACTTAATAAAACAAAATTTGTATTTAGACTTGTGATGAAAAACTAAGAAACACGTATTTCAGTATTTTTGAAAATTCTACTTTTGTTTAATTCTACCCTGTGTAAAATTAGAAATGAAATATTGTTTAAAATTCTGTCATATTTTTAAATACCTTTGGTAACACTATTAGTTACATGTATTTAAGAATTTTTTGACTCTCACCCTATCTAATAGGATGAAAGCTATTAAGTTTAAACTTTACGCTATTTTTATGCAGTTTTTAATTTACCTATATACTAGTGATCCAGCCCGACTAGGCACACGTAATTTTTGGATCTCTACAGCTCCACCTACTAGAGCCAATTGTGAATCTAAACCATCCAAGAACCCACTCAAACACACAAAAAACTTCATCAGAATCGTTCGAGCCAGTTTCGAGTTTTAGTGCGACTAACGAGCAGTAATAGATTTTATACTCGTATATTATTCTTTATTGTACACAAACATTATAACAAAAACAAAATTAAATCAATAAAAAAGGTACAACAGGCGGTTATATCGTCCCGGAAGCGATTTTTTCCAGACAACCTTATCACACAAAGAATTGTTCACAACTTCACAACTAATGCCCAGCAGGACTAGCATAAGTAGGAAACAATTTTATCCCCGGGGATAGGAGAAAATGTTTATCCCCTCGCTTAGTTTTATCCACCGTTCGAGCATGGGCACCGGTGGATATAATATCTACAGTACATAAAATGGGAGATAGATTCAGACTTGGATATTTTTTTTTGTATGAATATTAACTTAAGCCCACGTCCAATGAACTACTGGAACTTTTAAACGTGGTAGAGCCATGCAGCAGCTATATTAGTAGTATAGTTGTAGCACGAATGGGTCGGCTCGACCAGGGAACGACCACGCTCTCACAGAATACCAGCGTAAAATAGCAGTTTAACACTGCTGTGTTTCGTATGGTGAGTGTAGAGATCCGGAGACAGTTTTTACTTGAAAAGAGGCATTCCATCTTAGTCCTCACGGATGACAACGCATCTGCATTTTGATTCGCAAACGAGGATAAATGTAGATGTCTATGGGCCACAAAAACCACTTAAAATTAGGTAGACTGTGTGATCGTTTGTCACCCTATCCTATAAAAAACTAGAAAAAATTATCCCTTTTATTTAACATTTGTCAAAAAAACATAATTTTTTATTTTTCATTTGGCTCCATGCTACGGACGGGGGATATAACATGTCTACTCGTTATGTCAAACGGGGATATACTTTTCCCCGTTGCCGTGCTTTGACATAAGGACAAGATAATTTTATCTCTTGTCAGTGGATATAATCGGGGGATAATTTTTTTGTCCCCAGCCCATGCTAGCCGTGCAGGACGGAGGTGTACGTAAATTACAATTAAATTTAAAAAAAAAGTTAAAACACAAAATGATGACACGAAGTATGTTTGGAATTGTAAGAGTTTCAAGTAATAAGCTTTGAGTAGATTTTTTAAGGAATAAAAGGATTGAGAAGGCGAATACGTAGATGGAAGGAGTTGCAGAAGTGCACATCTGTAACAGAAAATAACTCATTGAAAAAGGAGGATGGATGTACGGGACTACGAAGAGGCAAAATATTATAGTGGTTTTCATTATTCGAAAAGCCTTAGTCTAATTTAAAATCTTCGATCATTATCATTCCGTAATATGAGAAAGATTCCATGCGATAAGTTGTGTTCTCCGTATTATGTGACCTCATAAGTATGGGTCATGACTGTCTTTACCCTTCTTTCTTTTTTTTAAATGATTTTCAATAAGTATTACAAATGTGATCTATATTGAATAAAAAAATATTCTATTCTATTCTATTTTACATTATAACGTGGACGTGGGTAGCACAGCGGGGCAAAAAGCTAGTTTTCAAGTAAAAGTAAAAGTTACACACTATATATACGCCCTACTCCTAGCTAGCTAGCTAGCTTTTATTAGTGGTAGAGCCAGGCGGCAGCTTTTGCTGTGGCATGGATGGACCGGCTCGAACCGGGGTGTTACCACGACCTCACAGAATACCAGCGTGAAGTAGAGGTATACCTCTGCGTTTCGCTTGGTGAGTGCAGGTGGCCGGAGGCCCTTTTTACTGGAAATGAAGCATTCCATCCTAGTCCTCACGGGTGAAAACGCATCTGCATTTTGATCTGTAACAGAGGATAGATTTAGATGTCTATGGGCCGCAGCAACCACTTACCATCAGGTGGGCTGTGTGCTCGTTTTTCACCCTTATCCTATAAAAAAAGCCTCCTCTCATTTCTGCGAGGGTTATTTGAAGGGTGTGTCCGCCGCACTGCGTTAATGCTGGTTGGTGGGCGGCGAGTTTTCGTAATAGTATTTAATTTCTTTAACGTGCAGATTTCCTCACGATATTTTACTTCACTTCCGCGCATGTTGTAAATCAGCATTAATATTGTAATTATTAATTTCATTGATGCCGCTGAGGATTGAAAACACATTGCTCGCTTTTCTAGCGCACGAGGAATTGTTCGGACTAATTCCAGCCGCTCAATTTCACCATCACACATCGCGAACAAAACTCGCGATACCATCCACCACCACTGAGCGATTCAGAAGAAGTTTTCTCCCTCGCACAACTCCCTTGTAGAATCGATTATCACCAGTGATTTTTCCGGACCGATACGACTTAGGGACCTTCAAGATAAGAGCCTACTCCTTTTTAAAAGGCCGTCAACGCATCTGCGATTCCCCTGGTGTTGCAGTTGTTCATGGGCGGCGGTAGTCACTTACCAACAGGTGAGCCGCATGCTCGTTTGCCCCCTCTCCTATAAATAGAAAAAAAAACGTTTAGCCCGTTAGCTACCACGGCTCTCGTTCAATTTAATTATTGTTTTTCTCAGGTGTGGTTAAGTTTAATAACCCCATGTCTCTGGCGTATACTGACAATCAACGTGTGGTTTTCGCTGTGGTTTCAAATAACATACGTGCTAAGTTGACGTCATTGTAGTGCCTTGGATATTGATACAATTATGATACTAAATGTAACTATTATTATCATTTTAGTAATCTCATCCGATTGGTATAAATAAATTTAGATAAATACACAAAAGGATGAATATGATAACATGAAATTAGTGGTGAATAACATATATATATATATATATATATATATATATATATATATATATATTACGTGTAGTACGTAACATATATACATAAATAATATTATAGAAGAATATGAAATAAATTAAAATACAACCCAACCAGACTGAAGCCTTCGTCAGGTGAGACCAAACGGCCGGGAGTTAGGTGAAAGGGCAAGAACAAAGAAGGAATATTTTACGTTTGAGGACCGAACGATCTGTCACGGAATCGCAGTTAACTTAGATTATCAGAGAGGCGACTAGGGTTAAACCTTTCGCAGAAACGACTACTGGAATAATTTCGTTTGGCTAGTCACCCCACATATCGGTCAAATCGTGAGCCAGCTCCAAATGTTTTGTTCTTTTGTCTGTTTCCTCTTTCGCATAACCACGTCCTCCAGACCGAATTTTGGTCACGGCGGCCTGTCTCAACGGAATCTTGCCATCGGTGCAGGACAGGATCATAGTACCCAACTGTATGCGTGAGCACAGATGCACTCTCTATTCCCTCACTCTCATAGTCCAATGGGGCGATAAAACGACACTACCGGAGATAGATCAGTCGCAGAACTCGGCTTTAAGTGCTTTCCGAGGCACGGGGGTTGGCGGTGTGAATTACAGATTATCGTACAAATAAGAGATTGAAACTAAACATTTTGTAACTAATACTAATATATTGTATCGTTAAGAGCTATATATAACTGTTTGTTAAAATACTCGTATTTTATTTTAAATTGTTGAAATCATTCACGAATTTTATTAATAAAATTGTAAAATATGGTTGTAGAGATATCATCTTATATGAATAGGTTTTTTTAGTTACACTTAGAGAAAAATTTCCTACATTGTCAGATCAACAGTTATACTGTTTGTGAACCGTGATCATACAAAAGTTACATAAGTTAAAAAAATATGTAATTTTCACTTATTCTGGTTAACCAAGGTTTACTAATGTGACAAACGAACTTGCAGTTTGTTGCAGTTAAGTGGCTACTGTTATAATTATTATAATAATAATAATAAATTCCTCGAGCTGTATAAGGTCAATTGTACAGTTCGAGACTTCCTCGGGCAGTGTATGGGGCAATGGAGTACGTTCCTTTGTCATCTAGGCGAGCGGATGACGGCTGCGGAGAGCCAAATAAGGATAAGAAGGGGTATCTTCCAGGGCGATTGTTTGAGTCCAATCTGGTTCTGCCTCTCTCTGAACCCTCTCACTACCTTACTGGAGGGCTCCGGAAGGGGATTTCAGCTTCGGAAAGGAGGTACAAAAGTGACCCACCTTTACTATATGGATGATCTCAAGTTATTCGCCTCCAGTCGCTCTCATCTTATGGAATTGCTAAACATCACTTGTGATTTTAACAATTCTATTAGAATGGAGCTGGGGACGGATAAGTGTGCGGTCCTCCATGTTGAAAGGGGAATGGTTGCTAACTCTGAGGGCATATACTTATCTATGCCCATCAACATAAGGACCCTTTCCGAGGCTGAAACATACCGATACCTGGGTATGTCACAGAACATCGGTGTAGATGAGGCGGGTATGAAACAGTCAGTTTGCGATGTGTTTTATGCACGCTTGACCAAAGTGCTTTACAGCCTTTTATCCGGTGCGAATAAGACGCACGCATATAACGGTTGGGTCATGCCTGTTCTCATGTATACCTTTGGCATACTCAAGTGGACTCAGACCGAACTGAACGCTCTGGACAGAAAAGTCCGCACTATAATGACGTCCCACAGGATGCATCATCCGAGATCGTCAGTAATGAGGCTGTACTTGCCGCGGAAGCATGGTGGAAGCGGCTTTTTAAGCGCGCTTACCATGCATAATCGCGAAGTGTGTAGCCTCCGTAATTACTTTCTGACGAGAGCGGATGATCCATACCATAGGGACGTTATTTTTTGTGATAAAGGACTTACCCTTCTATCCTTAGCCAACGAGCAATGGCAAAACCCGGCAGTACAGAGCATTTCCGACCGGGAGACCGTATGGAAGGAGAAGGAGCTCCACGGGAGGTTCTACAAGGCTCTACATGAGCCTTTCGTAGACTCAGTTGCCTCCCTCCACTGGCTACGTTTTAGTGACCTCTTCGGAGAAACCGAGAGTTTTGTCTGTGCAATACAGGATCAGGTTATTAAGACCAACAACTATTGGAGATTCATCCTGAGGGATGGCACCGTCGACATTGTCGAGCTTGTCGCCATCCCGGTGAATCACTTAGGCATGTCATCTCCGGTTGTTAGGCGCTTTCTAACTCTGAGTACTTGCATAGGCACAGCCTAGTAGCCAGGATTCTATACTAGGAGCTCGCTCTGAAATACGGTCTCGTGGATCGGAAACTGCCGTATTATAAGTACATGCCGAAAGCCGTGCTCGAAAATGACCGCGCCAAGCTCTACTGGGACCGGGCCATCATCACAGACAGGATTATTCTTGCGTATAAGCCTGATATTGTGCTGATGGACCGGGCACAGTAAAGGATATTTTTGGTCGACATTACCATTCCGTATGACGAGAACCTCGTTAAAGCCTAAACAGATAAGCGAACAAAATATCTGGACCTGGCTCACGAGGTGACCAACATGTAGATTGTCTGCCGGCCGAAATTATTCCTGTGGTCGTTTCTGTGAACGGGTTAATCCCAGTTAGCCTCACGAGTCATCTGAGGCGACTAAGACTCCGTGACGGACCACTCCAAGCTCAAATGCAGAAGGCGATGCTCCTCGATACCGCCCGCATCGTCCGCCGGTTTCTTTCCTTTTCCCCCTAACTCTCGGCTGTTTGGTCTCCCCTGCCGAGGGCTTCCACCTGGTTGGGTTTTTATATATTTATGTATTTTTTATGTTTTTATTCCATTTTATTGATATTTATGTATGTTTATATATTTCGTTTACAATTATATATTTAAACAGCCCAACCAGATGAGCAAACTTTATAGATAACCCCAATAATAATAACAGGGACTATTCCCGACTTATTTTAAATTTCATTTGTTTAATGAACTTTTAAAACATAACACATTATTATAATTTTAGACAATGGAAGTCAAATGTGTCATCATCATCATCATCATTACAGCCTTTCATAAGTCCACTGCTGAACATAGGCCTCCCCCAAGGAATGCCACAAAGCACGGTCCTGAGCCACCTGCATCCATCGACTTCCTGCATGTCTAACCAGGTCGACACTCCATCTAGTGGGGGGTCACCCTACACTTCGCCTACCGGTACGAGGCTGCCACTCGAGAACCTTTTTTCCCCACCGGTTGTCGGTTCTTCGAGCTATATGGCCGGCCCACTGCCACTTCAGCTTACTAATCCGTTTTGCTATGTCGGTCACTCTGGTTCTACTGCGGATTACCCTCATTTCTAAGTTTATCACGAAGAGACACCCCCAGCATAACCCTCTCCATAGCTCGCTGAGCAACCTTGAGCTTCCTCATCCAGCAGTGAAGGACAACTTCTCAGTTCCATAGGTCATCACTGGTAACATGCACTGGTTGTACAGTCTCGTTTTCAAGTTTTGAGGTATGCCTGATGAGAAGATGTGCCGTAATTTCCCGAACGCTGCCCAACAGAGTTTAATCCGTCGTTTGACCTCTTGGTCGAAGTTGGACTTACCTAGTCGGACTAATTGTCCCAGGTAAACATACTCGTCAACAACTTCGAGCTTAGTGCTTCCAACAACTACTGCCATAGGTGTGACATGGACGTTAAACATGATCTTTGTTTTGTCCATGTTCATCTTAAGACCTATCCGTTGGTAGACACTAATGAGATCATTGAGCATAGTGCTTAGGTCCTCCAGCGATTCTGCCATAAGGACTATATCGTCGGCAAATCAAAGGTGAGTGAAGTAATCGCCATTGATGTTAATACCACATCCTTTCCAGTCCAGTAGCTTGAAAACGTCTTCCAATGCAGCGATGAAGAGTTTGGGAGATATAACGTCACCCTGTCTTACACTTATCTGCAGTAAGATAGGTTTCGTATTCTAATTCTGTACTCGAAAAGCCATCGTAGCCTTACTGTACAAACACTTCAGCACTTCGATATACCGACACCGACAGTCAACTTTGCATCGCTGAAGGGACTGCAGCACCGCCCAAATTTCAACTGAATCAAAGGCTTTCTCATAGTCCACACACGCAAGGCAAAGTGGCAGATTATACTCCTCTATCTTCTGTACAATCTACTGCAGGGTATGCATGTGGTCTATGGTACTAAAGCCTTTTCGGAAACCGGCTTATTCGGAAGGTTGGAAGTCGTCAAGTCTGTGTGCGAGACGATTCGTAATGACTCTCGAAAACAGCACGTAGACGCGGCTCAGAAGGTAAATCGGTCTGTAGTTTTTCAAGAGAGCGTTGTCGCCTTTCTTGAAGAACAAGACCACCGCACTTCTGCTCCACGCCTCCGGAGTAGTGCTACCATGGAAGACGGAATTAAAGAGCTTCTGAAGGACTTCAAGTACCGGTTTTCCACCCGCTTTCAGAAGCTCCGCTGTAATTCCATCCTGGCCTGGGGCCTTGCCGTTTTTAAGATGCTGGAGAGCCATTCTAATCTCGCTCAGACTGACGTCCGGGATATCTTCGGAATAGTGTCGGATAAGACTCGCTCTTGGATCGTTACTCACATTTGCGTGTGGCTCCAACGATGACGTGTACAGCTACCCATAGAACCTCTCAATCTCACTCAAAATCTCAGCTGTCCCGGAAACGATTCTGCCACACTCGGTCTTAAGCTTTGACAGTTGACTCTTTCTGGCAGACAGATCTCTGGCAAAGAATTTGGAGCATTGGTTTCGCTCGATCGCTTCTTCAATACAAGCTGTATTGAAGTTTCTTAAGTCCCACCGCATGCATTTGGAGATCTGTCTGTTCAGATGCCTGTATGCTGTCAAATCTGTTGAAAAAAGTAGCTTCATCTCCCGTCTAACAGTCATGAGATTAAGAGTGTGATCGGAGAGTATTTGTATTCTTCTGCGACGGGTCTTGTAGAACTTAGCTCCGACCGCATGGACAGTTTCCACGAGCTTGTCGTTCATATCGTCCACTTCATTGCAGTCTTGTAAGGACCGAAAACGGTTTTGTAACTCAAGCTGAAAGGTTTCAGGACTTTGGATTAGAGCACGAGGGGGACGGAGCGTTGACTTCATTTGACTAGACCTCTCCAACTTAACGTTTAGATTCAGTGTGCCTCTAACCATTCGGTGATCGCGGTAGCGAAAAACTGGTAAGTTTTCACCCTCGCGATCACGGAGACATCACTGAACAGTTGTTGTCTGATCATCATAATGAAGTCAATCTCATTTTTTGTGAAACCGTCGAAGCTCGACCAGGTCCACTCCTTGTGGGGCCGCTTCTAGAAGAAAGAGTTCATCATAAAGAGTCCCTCTTTCTCAATGAAGTCGGTCAGCTGCTGGTTGCCCTATTCCAAATTTCCCTACTTTCAGCTCACCGTTTTCTCTTGTGCCTAGTTTTGCATTGAAGTTTCCCATTAACACCGTATAGTCGGTTTTGGAGGAATGCATGTATCTAGAGATATCCTCATACATTTCCTCCACCCCCTCATCGGGATGTGCCGAGGTTGGTTTTTAAACCTGTATGACCTTCAGCGAATACTGTTTGGTGATTCTGAGTATAAGGTACGCAACCATCGTCGACACACTCCCGATCTTTACCACGTTGTTAACGAAACACTTGTGGACCATAAGTCCGGGACCTCATTGGGACAGATGGTCGCCCTCCCGGTGATAGAGCAGAGCAAGTTGCCGGTTTCGAGGATTAATGTGTCTTCTCACTCTCTAAGGACCTTGGATAATCCTATAATATGCCAGCGTAACTTGTCTATCTCGTTTTCCAGCTCCACGATCTTCTCGTCAGTCCTCAGAATTTCTTGCGTTGTATGTTGCCAGGTCGAGTCATCTTAAGTGGCAACCGAACCTCCACCGGAGATTCTTAGTACCCCCTGCCCCGCCGTTACCATGGTCGCCACCGTAGCCAGGAATAGCGGGACCGCCGGGGTCTGGGGGCCGTCTCTTTGTTACCCTCATAGTGGGGTAATTGCCATAGTTGCCACGCTTGGCGAGCGGGTTGGCAACCGCCGTTTTTTTATTGTAATTTTGCTGTTATTAGGAAAATGTTGCTGCCCATCTCCTGTCTGTTTCCTTTTGTCGCATTTTACGACACCCACGGGAAGATATGGCGTAGTGGATATTCTTAACCGCCACTACACGGCAGTCAAATATGTATTAACAGCTATTATGACGCTGCCTTGAGTAAAAGTTTATAGGACAGGCCTGTTGGTCTAGTGGTTAGTGACCCTGACTGCTATGCCGGAGGTCGTGGGTTCGATTCCCACCCAGGACAAATGTTTGTGTGATGAGCATGATCATTTGTTCTGTGTCTGGGTGTAATTTATCTATAATATTTATGTATTTAGAAATATATAAGTATGTTTATCAGTTGTCTAGTACCCATAACACAAGCTCTGCTTAGCTTGGGACTAGATGGCGTTGTGTGATAGTTGTGGAATATTATTATTATTATAATATAGTGTTAGGTACAAGTATTGTACTAGACAATACAAGTTCTTGTATAATATTAAATATCACATTTTCAAATTGTATTCTGAAAACTTTGAATCTGACTATCGGCGTTTCACAAAGAGGAGATTTCTATTTCATTTGGTTTATTGGTATACGTTTTTTCCTGATATTCTAGAATTGTAGACTATTTAAGTGGTCATTTATGTATTTATTTACAATAACATAAACATACACAATATTTATTCATTATCATAACAAAACTAAAACTAAAACTTAAATGATCATACAGTCCTAATCCCCACTGTTTTGCCGAGAACGCTGGCTGCGTGTCCTCGCTGAATGGCTGTACTTATTCTTTGAACGAAAAAAGAACCAGCCCTCTTATCACCAGTACAAGAATTTATAGATTGGTAGACACCTCTGATGACTAAGATGGCTTGACAGGGTGACAAACGAGCACACAGTCCACCTGATAGTAAGTGGTTGCTATGGCTCATAGACATCTACATCTATCTTCGATTACGAATCAAAATGCAGATGCGTTGTCACCCGTGAGGACTAAGACGGAATGCCTCATTTCCAGTAAAAAGGGGTCTCCGGTTCTCTACACTCACCATACGAAACACAGCAGCGTTAAGCTGCTATTTTACGCTGGTATTCTGTGAGAGCGTCGTCCTTCCCCGGTCGAGTCGACCCATTATGCTACAACTATACCAGTATTATAGCTGCAGCATGGCCCTACAACGTACAAAAAAATGTAAATGAACTAGCTTTTTATACCTTTAAGTCTGGATTGCAATAAAAATTAAAAAAATAAAAGTACCTAGTACCGTACCTACAGACGGATTACTCGGAAGATAAGGAAGAGTACCATCTACTAATTCTGTTCTGCATTGAGAGCTTTAAACGCCTGTGTCCAGTAGTGAACTAAAAAAAACTAAAACTGCTTCGTCTTTTGTGTTGCGTACAGCAAAGGAGTGGAATAATTTGCTGGTGTCTATCTTTCCGTCCGAATACAATCTGGGCGTCTTCAAGGCAAGGGTGAATAGGCTGTTGTTACGCTAAGACAGAGTGATTTACCATCTAAGGCTGAATCACCACTTACCACCAGGTGGGATCGTGGTCAAGCACTGGCTTATAATAAGTGAAAAAAGGCTGTTGATGTGGTATTTGCTAATGAATATAATTTTATTCTTCCCTTTTCTTTATAAATTCTAAATGATTTTACTATAGCCAAACATTGATTAGCCTGTGCCGCTTAAGTGCAACCTGTAATGTAGAGCACTTGCGCTTTGTACATATAGTGGATTGATTGCACTTACATCAACTTATCAGATTTCGTATCATAGAGGGCTGTTGATGTTCTCACGGAAGTTGTTTTGGTTTTCTTAGTTACAAATTTCTCAAAAAAAAAAAGATAATTTTCGGGGATTTGTATATTGCTTATAATATAGTATTACTTTTAATAATCCTTTATTCATTCATGACTGTGTATCAAAGTCAACTGCTAAACGTAGACCTCATATTTCCTTATATTGCGGGCCACAGGTGCTACGCCATCAGTTGATCACCAGATCTTCGCCTGTTAATCCTTGTGCCGTGTGGTGACGGCGTGGGAGAACTCATCACCTCATTTCATAAATAACATAACCTACTTGTATTATTAAAAAAAAACAGAGACTAACTTCAGTCAGATAAAGTTCAGAATAATCTATGATCTATGTGCTAAATTCGTTAGGAACCTAATTTCATCTTTCAAGCTCGAATGACGTATTGGTTTAGAGTTTTTAGTATTTAACACATTAAATATTCGCTGAAAAGCTAACGCGATACATTCATCTTGATTCACCCATCATGCACTATATTATTATGTATTAAACTACTGGAAATATATTTAACAGAATTTTAATATGTGACTTCGTCTTTTTCATAGAACCAGTTCAAACGAATTGTTATTCAAATGCTGTTTGAAAGCTGTTGAACCCTCTTCTGACTCTGTAAATGTCAAACCTCTTATTAAATCTTTAATTTTTGTTAACATTAAGAAATCTCATAGTGCGAGATCTGAACTGGGTGTGGAATGGTTCACGAACATGACGTGTGTGCCAAAGCATTGTTATGGTGTATATAATGTCATGTACACCTCATTTAAAAGTCCGTGATCATACTTTAAGATCATTATTTTGCACTAATCAACTCGAGCCCTTTATTTCTATTCTAATGATTTCATGTGGAATCCAGCGGCAATAAAGTTTTTTTTACTTTTTAAATGTTGATGTAATATTTTTTGAATTTGACTCATACCAATACTCAAATGTCTTCGGATCTCCTTATGGGTGATGCGCCGGTTTTCTTTTATTATTCGTCTGATAGAAGCCGAATACTCATTATTAAATGCAGTTGAGAGTGAACCTTCACGAATATAATACGAGAAACCCAGTTATGATAAAACTCTGCGTACATTAGACGTTAGTACTTAACAATCACAGTGCAATCTTGCGAAGAGAGTGAACTATTAAAACCATAAAAAATCATGGCCTTTAAATGGTTTTACGCGCCATTCGGTCAAAATTATTTTAATAAATTTTATATGAGTTCTTAATATTTAAAATATGCCGACGAAAATCAAACTAGGTTCACGTACTATAAAATTTTAAGGCACTTAATATTTTTAAGACTATTAGAAACAATGAGGCATATCGGCACCTACATAGTGTAAGAGGCAATGGATTTTTGTATGAGGCATGCCTTGGCTACAAAAGTATTAATGAATCATCATCATTACAGCCCTTCACAAGTCCACTGCTGAACATAGGCCTCCCCCAAAGAATGCCACAAAGCACGGTCCTGAGCCACCTGCATCCATCGACTTCCTGCATATCTTACCAGGTCGTCACTCCATCTAGTGGGGGGACGCCCTACACTTCGCCTGCCGGTACGAGGCTGCCAATCAAGAACCTTTCTTCCCCATCGGTTGTCGGTTCTTCGAGCTATATGGCCGGCCCATTGCCACTTCAGTTTACTAATCCGTTGGGCTATGTCGGTCACTCTGGTTCTACTGCGGATATCCTCATTTCTGAGTTTATCACGCAGAGAAACTCCGAGCATAGCCCTCTCCATAGCTCGCTGAGCGACCTTGAGCTTCCTCATCCGGCCAGCAGTGAAGGACCACGTCTCAGTTCCGTATGTCATCATTGGCATCACGCACTGGGTGTACAGTTTCGTTTTCAAGTTTTGAGGTATACCTGACGAGAAGATTAATAAATATGAAACTAAAAAGTAAAGTAAAAAAAATAAAGTTGCAGCCTATTTACGTCCCACTGCTGGGCACATGCCTCCTCTCATTTCTGAGAGGGTTTTAGGGCAAGGAAATGTCCACCGCGCTGCCCCAATGTGTGTTGGCGAACTTCACATGTCTTCGAAATGTATTTTTTGTTATTTCTCAGACATGCAGGTTTCCTCACGATGTTTTCCTTCACCGCCGAGCACGTGGTAAATCAGCACTTAAAATTGCAATCAACAATTTTATTGGTGTCAGCGGAAATCGAACCCGGGTTGCTCGAGTACTGCGAAGCTTACAGCGAGCGCTAACCATCTGAGCTACTACGGCTCCTATAAATATAAAACTAAAGAACATTAAAAAAACTTGTTAGAAACGTATTTTGTCACCTTATGTTATTTAAAATCTTAAACTAAATATATCATAACAATAAATAAAGCACTTTAGATACAAATGCAGCTTTATCCGCTGCTAACGCCTAACAAATGTACAATACAAATAGCCTGGTGAAAAGCTCAAGATACATATACAATAAAAAGTTCGAGCCACATTAATGATCTAATTTTAGAGTAAATTCTGAGACCTCATATCTAGAGCATCAGGAAATTAAATTAGTGAGTTTTTTGATAATATCGAGATATAAAAAAATAACTTTTAATAAAAAATAAAAGCCGACTTCAATGATCTAAAAATAATAAAATATTTTTCTTTTTTTGAAGAATATTCAGAACAAATATGAAATATATGTATATGAAAGAGCTATATTAGTTCAAACTTGTCAAGCAACCATTAACATACACGCCAAGGTTCTTTTTATGGGGAGAGAATGGTATGACACTATTATTAAACATAATTGATGGTAAGGTGGGAATATCAAGTTTAGATAATAATCTTAAGCTACCTAAGATTATCGTTTGGCATTTAGACTGGTCCACGTTTATGCCATACACAGTGAGTATATGGCATATATATGAGATATAGAGATATAATTAAAGATATTCGAGGGTTCCACTTGCACATACACCTGCAGATCATCGGCATACAAACGGTCTGAATGCTTGAAATTTAATGTGATGAGATTGATAAAAATGGAAAACAGAAGAGGAGAGATAATACCGCCTTGAAGGACGCCAGTAGGCATATCACACCAGTCGAACAGTATATCTCCAGTAGATATATGAGAGAAGATATGATGATTAAGATATGATGGGAACCATCCTGAGCTGAAAACGAGATTTTCAAATGAGAAAGAAGACCTAACAAGATATCATGATCGACAGAATTAAATGCATTAGAAAAATCAATTAAGATGAGAATGGTCAGTTTTTATTTTTCCATCCCCTCTCAGATACTCACCTCAGAGTTCGTCACCTTGATAAGAACAGTAGTTGTAGAATGACTAGGGCTAGGGAATATTCTTTCCCCGACCCTTGAAGGTGTCAGGAGGGGTCAGGGGTGCGTAGCAGCACGGTTCGGGGAGTTCGTCGTTGTGGGGGTGTACTTCTCCCCGAACCGATCTCTCGCCGAGCTCCATAACTCTCTTGCAGAGCTGAGAGCAGTCGTCGTCGGAAGCTATCCCCTCCCCGTACTTGTCCTCGGGGACTTCAATGCCAAGAACTTGGCTTGGGGTTCTCGTCGTACAGATGTGCGGGGTAGGATGGTGGAAGACTGGGCTCTGGAGACAGGCCTGGTCGTCCTAAATCGGGGTTCTGTCTCCACGTGTGTGCGGATGCGGGGCGAGTCGGTGGTGGACATTTCATTCGCTAGCCCCGCTCTGTCGCCGCGTGCCATTGACTGGCGAGTCATGGAGGGGGTGGAGACCTACTCCGACCACCGGTACATCCGGTTTGACGTCTCCACCCAGCCCTCGAGCGCGCCAGTCCAACAGGCCCCGAGTGGTCCGCGTTGGGCGCTGAAGCAGCTGGACCGGGAGTTCCTCCTGGAAGCCTCGATCGTGCAGGCCTGGGTGTCATCACCGGATAGGCCTGCCGACGTCAATGATGAGGCAGGGTGGTTCCAGGAGGCCATGTCCGAGATATGTGACGTGGCAATGCCCCGCGTCCGGCCAGGAAGCGCCCGGCGTCAGGTGTATTGGTGGTCGCGTGAGCTGACGTGTCTGCGCGAGGCTTGTGTCGCCGCGCGGCACCTGTACGCCAGGCATCGCAGGCTCCGCATTCGTCCACCGAATGCGGCAGCCATTGAGGCGGAGCTGTACGAGGGATACAGAGCGGCGAAGACCGCCCTCCGGGAGGCTGTCATGCGGGCCCGGGATCGGGCCCGTGAGGAGATGCTGGAGACTCTCGACAGAGATCCGTGGGGGCGCCCTTACAAGATGGTGCGGGATAAACTCCGCACCTGGGCCCCCCCGCTAACGCAGAGTCTCCGGCCTCAGCTCGTGGAGGACGTGGTGAGCGCTCTGTTCCCTGCACGAGGGGAACATCCGCCCCCGCCTATGGCTCCGCCACCTGCGGTGCCGGAAGCGGACCACCAGGACGACGACGACGACATCCCGGAAGGGACCGGGATAGACCTGAGAGTGGCGGTACGTAGGCTCAAGGCCAGGAATACCGCCCCAGGACCCGATGGCTTGCCTGGCAAAGCCTGGGTCCTGGCCTCGGAGGCTCTCGGGCCCCGACTGGAGGGGCTCCTAAGCGCATGCTTGGAGAGAGGCCAATTCCCGCTTCGTTGGAAGACGGGGAAGCTGGTCCTCATTTGGAAGCCGGGGCGCCCTGCGGACTCTCCGTCCGCATACCGGCCCGTGGTGCTGCTCGACGAGGTGGGCAAGCTCTTTGAAAGAGTCATTGCAAACCGCCTCGCCGAGCACCTTGCGGGGACGGGGCCGGATCTTGCGGAACACCAGTTTGGTTTCCGCAAGAGGCGCTCTACGGTGGACGCCATCATGCGCGTGAGAGCCCTCACGACGGGGGATGCAGTGGCCAGGGGGGGGGTTGTTTTGGCGGTGTCTCTCGACATCGCCAACGCCTTCAACTCCATGCCCTGGAGCTGCATTAGGGAGGCACTCCGGTATCACCGGGTGCCGACCTATCTCCGTCGTATAGTCGGGGACTATCTGACGGACAGGGCCGTCATCTACCCCGGTCGCAACGGTGAGTGGAACCGGCGAGAGATGTCGTGCGGTGTCCCACAGGGTTCGGTTCTGGGGCCGCCCCTGTGGAACATCGGTTACGACTGGGTGCTGCGCGCCGACCTCCCTACCGGCGTCAGCGTAGTTTGCTACGCTGACGACACGCTGGTACTGGCACAGGGGGGGTCGTACGAGGCGGCGGCGGAAAATATGACACGCGGGGTTGCGATAGTCGTTGAGAGGATCCGGCAGCTGGGTCTTGAGGTGGCTCTGCACAAGTCCGAGGCCATGCACTTCCATGGTCCTCGGAACAGGCCACCACCGGGATCCTCAGTGATGGTAGGAGGGGTATCCGTCGGCGTCGAGTTGACGTTGAAGTACCTAGGACTCGTCCTCGACGGCCGATGGAACTTCGTTGAGCACTTCCGACGTTTGGCTCCCAAACTGGAACGGACCGGGGCTGCCTTCAGGCGGCTCCTGCCGAACCTGGGGGGGCCAAACGCCTCCTGCCGGAGGCTCTACGCGGGGATTGTGCGGTCCATGGCCCTTTACGGGGCCCCGGTGTGGGCGCGTGGTTTGGCGCGGCTTGCCGTCCACCACCTGAACGCGCCCCAAAGGGTGGTCGCCGTGAGAATGGTTCGCGGCTACCGCACGATCTCCCGCGAGGCGGCGTGCCTCCTTGCCGGATTGTCGCCATGGCATCTGGAGGCGATAGTCCTCGCGCGCCTGCACGAATGGCGCACGGAGGCACTATGCCGGGGGGAAACCCCGCTGCCGCGGCAAGTTGTCGTGCAGCGGACAGACTTCCGGCGTGATCTCATGGCGACATGGAGAGAGCGACTGTCGCAACCCCGTGCTGGGCACGCCACTATAGCGGCGATAAGACCCCTCTTTGAGGAGTGGCTTGAGGGACGCCACGGCGTCCTCACCTTCCGCCTGACGCAGGTCCTCACCGGACACGGTGTGTTCGGGAGGTTCCTGCACCGAATCGGGCGGGAGGAAACGCCCGGGTGCTCCCACTACGAGGATCGACCGGAGGACACGGTGGAGCACACCGTGGAGGTGTGCCCTGCTTGGGCGGAGCACCGCCGTGTCCTCGTAGCGGCGATAGGCGGCGGCGACCTCTCGCGTCCGGCCCTGGTCGGAGCCATGGTCCGGAGCGAGACGGAATGGGATGCCGTCACCACCTTCTGCGAAGCAGTGATGCTAGCGAAGGAGGTGGCGGAGCAGGAGAAGGAGAGAGCAGCAGCTTTCCTTCCCGGCCGCCGCGGGAGACGCCCCGGGCGTCGGGGGCTACGTCGTGGCCCCCGGCCACCGTAGGCGCGGGCCTGTGGATGGCGAGCAATGGGTAGCTCGCCGTCCGTCCGTCTAACGACGACAGGCCGTGTCGACGGCGCGTTTTGTTCCACGCGCGCCTCAAAGAGCTGTCAGCATCGTGAAGGGGCCCGCAAGGGCCGACGCCTGCCGGGGCTGCGGGCTGTTCGAAAGAGATACCACGGCTCCGGAACGTAAGGGCACTGAAGGAACACGGATGGTTTTTAGTCAGTAAAAGTCTGACACTCCCTTCCGCTCCACCCAGAGCGAAAGGCGTCATTTGATGATTTTCCATACGCAAAAAAAAAAAAAAAGGGAATATTCTTTCACCGTATTAGGCGGGTTTCCGCCTAATACGGTGAAAGAATATTCTTTGAGAAAACAAAAGAAGATATCTGTTTATGACCAACAGATTCCAGAACCTTATAGAGAAAAGGCAGGATAGAAATTGATCTGAAATTAGATATAGCGCTGCAATCGGTGGATTGAGGAATGAGAATAATAAAGGCTTTATGCCAAAATGTTGGAAGAGCACCATTTGTCTGTGAAAAATTTATGATATGAGTTATCACGGCCAAAACAGTATCCAACACATGCATAACCATTACCCTACTCACATCATCGCAACCTATGGCTTTCGATGTAATAGAAGAAAGTACTTTGCGTACCTCATCTTCGTTTACAGGAGAAAAATTGAAAGTTTCATGAGAATAAGGAGCCATGGAAGATATAAATGAGATAGCATTAACTATAGAATTATCAGAAACTATTTGAGAAGACAAAAAATGACGATTAAAATCGTCAGGAGCCTATATGTGGTAGTGAATATTCAAACACCCCACTACACGACCAACTTTCACTCATAAATGATAAATAAATAAAAATATTTTCCATGTTTGCAACTAAAGCACGCCAAATTTACACTTGGTGTATCTTCAGCCTTATACCTTTCAGACCATTACGATATTTCACGACAGGTGTAGCAGCGCTGCTTGTACTTGATAGTAATAGAATAAAGCGCCTTGGATCGGCAAATTGAGTCGAAGCGATGATTTAATTTTACTCAGAACATCGCTCTACCATGAAATTATTATTATCTACCGACTTCAAAAAGGAAGAGGTACTCAAGTCGACTATATATTCTTTTTCTTATGTGTGTAAAAAGTTTTGAGGTAAACTTTTTTCGGATGAACGGATTTCGATGATTCTTTTTTTTATTTGAAAGGTGGTGCTTCTCGTGTGGTCCTATTCAAATCAAGATCTGACCAATAGTTTTTGAGTTATTCTTAATAATTTATATAAAACATGGTTGTACAAAATTTTAATTTTGAATTATTATTAAAAATGTGGTATCTTCTATCAAGTAATGTACAATAACGCAATTTTATTATTTTATTTTCTGTCTAAATAACAATGGTTACAATAATACATACTTAAACTCTCACGACTGTCACCTAAAGGCTTAGGCAGAGACTAGGATATTTCATTTTGCACGATCCTAATACACCTATTTCAGTTCTTCTACTTCCATATCTACGTATCTACGCATACATTCCATATCTACGCATACATGGTTGTCGGTCAAGGATTCTCTCAGTTTAGCTCATTTTGAATATTATTGACAAATTGTTTGATAAACTGCTACCTGGGCGTTCTTTTCTGATTCTGCCACTTTTTCTGCATTCAATCTTGCTACGTGTTCAAACTACCGAAGCATTCCTTTTTTAATCCTAGCCATAACATCAGTTACGCTGGTGGTTCAACGAGAACTTAACGCTTCTATAGTAAAATTATTTCGTACGTGCAGTTATGGTCATAAATCATAGCTCGGCCTCAGCCCGGCTAGGGCGGTAAGCATGTTGCGCGGGCACAACGCCATTATCGATAACAACGAAACATCGACGATTTAATTTTAGATATGTTATTATCTTTATATTTATATTTATTTTTAATATAAATGGTTACACTCCATACATTTATAAATATAGTTTTTAATACGTAGATACCTAATTAATAATTTATTTTAAATCATTATTATTCTTATTTTAATAAATTCGTTGTTTTATCTATTTTATTTTCATTTTTATCACCTACCCACATAATGACAAAACTAAATACACTATCGTTAACTCTTATCGACAAAAATAATGCGCATCACTATGCTCGCCTCTAAGGCCCGTGAGTGGAAGAGAGAGCGAATTAATCCGATGATTTATGACCCAAACTGCACGAACAAACTAATTTTAGTATAGTACCAATTCTAATACTTTCGATCGTCTTGTGATTGGTTGGTACTATATCCTACATTTGCTAAAAATTTAATTAACACTCAAATTAAGTAATAAAAGAAGTAAGAATTAAATATATAGGTATACATAGTGAATATTTGTATACAAAAACTTTGGCTCACACGTGTGTGACGCCCTTTAGCTAAACATGGCAAAACTACTCTAAATATTTATAAGGAAAACATTTCAGCTATTCCCCAGTAGGTAACGTTAATAAATGTAAGGTAAAAATCCGTTTTAGGAATTTTACCGTTTCGACATCAAAGAATCGATAATGTTGTTGAAGGTAACTACGTTTGTAATGTTTTACGATATAATAATAGGGAATATGCATGCTTTTTATAGTATAAATCTATTTATTATAACTCCCATCACATCAAAAGATCATATAAACTTTTTAAGTCATGAATAACGTCATGAATGTCATGCAATATCATGAAATAAAATATTTAATTTCCAATAACTAAAAATCAATTCAAACAGCAGTCACATTGATCAAGATGACAACACTAGGTCAAATTGAATAAGAGAGCGCCTCCATGTTTTTCAAATTCGTATCTTTTACAAAAATACACTTTAAATCTAGCATATTTTAGGAAAGCACTGAACTTAAAAGTCCTTACACGATAAATTATTACACAAATTCACAAGTTTGCGCGTTTACCGCTTAAAAGAACACCTTTGTCGTATCTCCTCAATTTCGCAGTAGTGGAATGTACGGCGTCCACATATCGAATGACCTGCAGTAGCAGCAGTAGCTTGGCGTACTCAGTAGAGCGGGACAGCATTTCATGTTTGCACACCGTTCGCAACTTTACAAGCGCAGGTTCAGCTTCACATGGAATACTGTTCTCATCTCTGGGCCGGAGCTCCTTTCACTTGACCGCATAGAGAGCAGAACGGTTTGAATCGTCGACGACCGAATTCTCTTCAATTGGCTGGATTTACTGGCACTGCGTAGACATGTTGCATCCCTTTGCATTTTCTTTAGTATTTACAACGCGGAGTTCTCTAAGGAATTGTTCGGATTAAATCCATCCACCAAATTTTACCAATACATATCCCGACAAATCTTACGTCCACACATCCACATCATTTGAATGCTTTTTATGAGTTTTCTTAGGAATCGTTTACCATCGGCGATTTTTATGGACCGATACGACTTAGGGACCTTCAAGAAATGAGCTTACTCCTTTTTAAAAGACCGGTAATGCATCTGCAATTCTCCTAGTGTCGTAGAATTTCATTAAAATTTTAAAAGAAGGCTACCTTATTGACTAGTTATACTGGTTGAACTGGCTGACATAGACGTTTCACGTTAAAACCAACGGCCGTGTGCCTCGACACAGGCCTACCCAATTTCTTTATTGGCACGGATACAGTATGGTTTACTGTTTCACCTCCTTAAATATTATAGATGAAACCAATAGATAAAATTTGTCAATCTTGAACAGTGGTAGAGCCACGCGGCAGCTTTTGCTGTCGCACGGATGGGCCGGCTCCAACCGGGGTGGTACCACGACCTCACAGAATACCAGCGTGAAGTAGAGGTTTACTTCTGCGTTCCGCTTGGTGAGTGCAGGTGGCCGGAGGCCCTTTTTACTGGTAATGAGGTATTCCATCTTAGTCCTCACGGGTGACAACGCATCTGCATTTTGATTTGTAATAGAGGATAGATGTAGATGTCTATGGGCCGCAGCAACCACTTACCATCAGGTGGACTGTGTGCTCGTTTGTCACCCTTATCCTATAAAAAAAAAATCAGTAACTAATTTGGTGACGTTATTAGATAACAGAGGGCGCTTGTTACAATGATGTTAAATGTTCTAGAACAATCTACCAGAAATAATAAAATTTAAAAATTATGGGGTAATATACATTATATTTGCGATAATATACCGGAATCACATTTAATATTTGCTACATATCGGGAATAACAATACCTTAATGCACATTCGGGCATATTTTCTTTTAAAATATTTTTTTAAATTTAGGAAAAGAATGCCTTTTAAGCTTTTGTCGATGTTACTTAAGCTAAATTACACAAATCCGAAATATACCCTATAGGACATAAGTAAAAGGTGACCATTTTGTTGCTGATGAACGGTCTATTACTACTACTACTAAAATGTCTTTGTTCTTACTCTAAGGTTTCGCTACATCAAATTTTTGTCGCATAATAGAGGCATTTCGCGTGGTTGTATTCTTGGACAAATTATCATAAGTCGCATTGCTATTTGTTTTAAAAAACGTTACCTCCACACTAGGATTTTCTCCTGTATCGTGGGGGCAGTTTACATACATAAATTTCACAAGGACAAACATCCAGACCCGGAACAATTATTTGTATACCATACAAATACTTATTCCGTGCGGGATTCGAACCTGCGGCCCTTAGCTCAGCAACTCATTGCTAAGCCACTGCGCAACGGAGCCGTCAAATTTATCGTAAGATATCTATCAAAATATTGTCTATAGTGCCACCAACTTATCTGTGAACTGACAGCTTGGCGCTTCTGCGCTGAAGTGTTGCCAGTTCGGAAATATTCCCATCTAAGGGTCTTATATTCCTACATAGAGTCCACATACTAGGGTAATAAATTAGTCACGAAATAAAAAGACTAGAACACAGATTTAACAGATATATGTCCAAGAACAAGAAGAAACAAAAATATCATAATTGAACAATTTAAACTTTAATTAAATAATATGCCTTTATGCCTTTTTTACCGGGCGTTGTAATTTGCGTTCCTGTGGTTTATGCGGTTTCTGGTTCTTTAACTATTTTGGAAATGAATCCTTGACTAACATCTGAAGAAGAAATGAATTGCATTAACCAATCCATTAATCGGAAATACGAAAGGAAGGAACAAAACATAGCAATACTGACCTGTAGCAGCTGATACTCATTTATAGACCTGATTGAAAGGCATTATCGGTACTTGCCCTCGAGCTTCTTGCTCACAAAATTTTAATACTTTTAAAATAATGTTTCAGGCATCAATTTTAATGGTTTTTGGCATTTTTTATTTTTCTATAAACTCTCAAAACAATGACGTATCGAGTGACATTTGATTAAATGGCGGCTGTAGTTCACAATTTTGCCGCAGCTGTCAGTTCACAGATAAGTTGGTGGGACTATAGATGTAATTGCATACGTAATAATATTTAGAAGTGTAATCTAAATCGTAATGATTACATACTCTTTGGCATAGAGCAACACTGGCCACCGGCGGAGTGGAGGGGATGGGCTAAAGCGTTTTTGCTCCATACAGAACTGTTAGTTATTTTTTGCGGGGGAAATCTGGGGGTTTGTGTGTTTGTGGGGGTTTTTATATAAAAACAATCGTCGGTCACTACAAAAGTCACACATACTAACAATTTCAAGCACACGTAGATACCATTATACCACTATCGCTCGGTGACAGCGACGACTCGGATACAGACTGAACTGAACAATTCGGCATTTTTGTAGGACGTAGTTTCAGCCGCGCAACTATATTGTCTTAAGAGCAGTGCGCTGCGACTAGTTTTCAACCGGCTTCAAAAAAGGAGGAGGCTCTCAAATCGTCGAAATCTTTTTTTTTCATATATGTTCACTGATTACTCGAAGACAGCCCAACCGATTTGGATAATTCTTTTTTTTATTTCAAAGATTATACTTTCCAGATGGTCCCATTTAAATTTTATATAAATCGGTCGAGCGGTTTTTAAAAAATCAACAATAAATTATTTATATTGAAGTCGGTTATACAAAATTTAATTTTACCACTTGTATTGTACGCACAGGACCGCGTGGACTTGTACTTTAACAGAGGGCAACGCCTGAGTATGGCTACTCCCCTCCAACCTGCCAGTGGCTCATGTTTTCTATACTCTTTGGTCTTTTATTTTTATAGTCATTTTTAATTATTAACTGCCCATTGAGCAACACACGCCACCGGTGGACGGAAGTCGTGTGTAGTAGCCGTAGCATTTTTCCCCGATACAAAACCGTCTGTCATTTTTTTTTTCGGGGGAAAATCTGCATACACTTAAATAATATTCTGTCACCACGAAACTCACACATAACAAAAACAATAAACTAAAAATTTTACATACTTACAGAGACATCATAACGGTACAGCTCGGTGACAGCGACAACTCCCATACAGACTCTGATCAGTCACGGATCTCCTAAGTGTGTGTTGTTTGTGGATTAGCAGTGGTCCCAAGCAACCGCCGGTACGACATACTCCGCTAAGCGTCGAGACCGCATACTCCGCGAGGCGTCGAGGTCACCGGCCCTTAGGCAGATTCTTGGCACTTAAGTGCGTTCCGTGCCTTTTGTGCCCAGTCGCGTACCTAAGTGCTCTCTCTAGCACTTCTCTCAACCCTTTCCTGAGGAAAGGGGTAGGCAGTGCGCCAAGTGTTGCGGTCATCTCTCTCTCTCGCACCCGTTCCGTATCCTACGTCGCGCGTCGCTTGTCTGTCACTCAGCACCTGCAACGTAGATAGGGAACTCTTAGACATAGGCACTACAATCGCAATCAGAAAACAGTGTAACAACAAAACAGCTGTAACATGTCAGATAAGGGGAAGGGGGAACCCCCCCCCCCCTGTTAGGAAACCCCCGGATCGCCCGGGAATTTTGGATCACCCATTATTACTGAAGGACCTATCTAACCCGGAGCGCTCCAGGGTAGTGGAATCCTTCAGTCATATCCCAAAGAGATACCCGAAGACAATTTCGCCGAGCAAGATGGCCGCACCGAGCGCCACCCAACCCACCGTATCTGAGTATACGAGCGGGTTGGAATCGACGCCCAAGCCCCAGCGGCCGATGAAATCAGCGAGAAGGCACACCCCACCGGAAACGAAAAGCTCACTAAAAGAGAAGAGGCAGTGCATAGGATCACCGATGCCGTCGTCTTCATCATCATCCGCATCATCATCCGCCTCATCATCAGATGAAGAGCAGGAGGAATTACCAACGAAAGGGAAGAAGAAGGAGAGGACTCCTCCGAAGTCTCCATCGCCACCCCAACCAGCCACCTACACATCGCCGGACCGAAGGAGCCAGATGGACTCGGCCCACGAGGAGCAGGGAGGCGAAGAATCCTACAGCTGGGGGTCCACAACGTATGCGACCCTAGCTGCATCTGCCGGACGTTCATCGCCCGTGCCTCACCCCAATCCATCGGGACTACCGCAAGACGATGGGCAGAGGCCATCCACCAGCTATGCCCAGCTGGCAGCAGCACCAGTAGCAACCAGGACGAAGGTGGTGGAAGAGCCAAAGACGGCAGTAGAAGCCGAAAAGGCGAGATACCCACCAATAGTAGTGGAATGCCTCCCGAATTGGACGGGGCATTTCAAAATACTACATGAAAAATTAGGCCACGCCCCCAATGCCCGCCCATTCGGGAAGGGCGTTCGATTTACACCGCAGAGTCCGGATGAGTTCCGTATCATACAGAGATACATGAAGGAACTCTCCGCGAACACACCAGACCTGTCCTGGTATTGCTTTACCCCGGAGGAGGAGACGCCCACTAAGGTGGGCATCCGGGGTCTGCCAGCGGGAACGAATACCAAAACAATAGAGGAGGCTGTAAAGGCAAAGGGCTTCCCGATCCAGTTCGTCAAGGCAATCCCTCCCCGTAGAGGTAGACCGGGATGCCTATATTTCGCACAGCTGGACCACCTGAGCCTGGAGCAACTAAATCACCTGTACCAAGTCGACGAACTCCTCTACATGAAGGGAGTAGTCATCGAAGCCTGGCAGAAACGGATAGGAACGGCACAATGCCATCGCTGCCAGGCTTTCGGGCATGCATCAGCCGATTGCTTCAGGCCAGTGAAGTGCGTTCGCTGTGCCGGGGAGAATATCGCCGCCCTTTGCCCTCGGGGTAGAGAGGAAGAGCCAACGTGCGCGAATTGCGCACAAAACATACCGCCAACGATCGCCGCTGTCCAGTCCTTAGGAAGGTAGCCAGGAGGCAAGGGATTACCCTGCCGGGCCTACTCCCGGAGGACCCGAAGAAGAATCCCCAGAGTCGCCCAAGAGCAGTTACAATCCAGGAAGACGGGTGGACCACCGTGAGAGGAAAGGGTAGGCAATCAGCCCCCCCTCCACCCGTAACACCAATGGAAACGGTGGAACCTACAGAAACAAAGGCAACCACCGGGGCGACTCTACAGCCCCCCGCTAATGACGCAATAGAGCGTCAGCCCTCAAAGAAGAGGAAGCGGGGGAGGAAAAGGAAAAATGAGGAGCAGCCTCTACCTCCTAAGGCTGTGACCTCTACCCCGACACCGCAAGTAACAACAACCGCAAAGGCGCAGGTTACTAGGAGAGAAGCCAGCGAGGGTAGAGCGCCGGAAAGGGCTCTATCGGAACATAGAGCCCGCTCTACATATAGAGCGCGCTCTACCAAACGTAGAGATGAACCGATTGTGAAATCCAATGTCCCGAGGCCAGTACCAAGAACAAGAACAGCAGTTCCAACGCCATCAACCGACTTCGAGACAGCTGATGCCATCCAAAGACTGGTAGGCATAGCTATCGAAGTCGGCTCCCAAGTCCTGGCCGACATAAGGGCCGGGTCTGATCCCATCACCGCCGTGATGAAGGCACTCGCAACCTTACTGGCCCGGCATTACGGAGGAGAGTAACGGTAACCTGCGCCTCCTCTATTGGAACCCGGACGGGATACAACAGAGGATCCATGAACTCCGTACAGTCGCTCAATAACAGGACATTCAAGTGATCTTGCTGGGGGAGACGAAACTTAGACCATCAACGCATCTGAAGCTGCCAAACTTTCACATCTATAGGCGGGACGAGGTCAATCCTCACGGGACCGCCTATTGAGGCACGGCGGTTCTAGTGAGGAGAGACATCGTCCACCAAGAGCTAGAGCTACCAGATTACAGAACGATGCGCTCCGTCGGCATAAAAATAGAGGCGGCGGGCGAGGAACTAAGGATCTACGCAGCATACTGCCTGCCAGGGACTCCATTTCACTCCTCAGACGTCCGGACGGTAATGGAAGGCACGACGCCCACCATCATCGCCGGGGACCTAAACGCCAAACACCCGGCGTGGGGATCAAGGTTGATCAACCCGCCGGGTCGTGCACTATACGAAGATGCGGAGGAGAACAACTATGACGTTTTAGGTCCCGAGGAACCTTCACACGTCCCTACAGACACACGCAAAAGTCCGGACGTATTGGACATCGTGCTCTCTAGGAACGTCAACTACCCGATAGTGGTAGAGGTGCTGTATGACATAGACACACAGCACCTCCCGATACTAATTACCCTTGGCCTCAGGGCAGTGCCTACACCGCCCAGAGCATTCAAGACTAGAATAGACTGGGGGCTCTACCATCAACACCTGCAGGAGAGACCTCTAGTCTTCACACCTATTAGTACAGCGGACGACGTAGAGGCCGCTGCAACAAGAATAAACACCATCAAAGAAGCCCTCGACGCGGCCTCTACGGTCGTCCCACTAACAACTAGAAGAGACGTCCTGCCGCGACCAATACGCGAGAAGATAAAGCGCAAGAGGGCGCTAAGGAAGCTCTGGGCGAGCACTCGCTGCCCAAGACTGAAGACTCAGCTAAATCGGATTTCTGATGAACTGTCGGTTGCAATCCAGGCCCACAGAGGAGAGGCCTGGGAGCGGCGCATTGTGAAGGCAGACGAGCAAGATGCGTCGCTCTACAAATTGAACCGGCAGTTGACCAAAAAACGACCTGCCGTATGCCCGCTGACCAACAGCGCGGGCGAACGTCGATATAACGCCAAGGGTAGAGCGGATATCCTAGTAGAGCACTTCGAGGAGCAATTTATGCCGAACCCAGCAAGTGCGGAGTTCATGGATCTTTATGCCCGGAAGGAGAGCCGCGTACAGGAGTTCCTGTCATCGCCCGCGCCACTCACTTGCAGGAGAGTGGTACATCTCCCCCGCTGAACTGCGGAGGACAGTAGCCCGCCTGCAACCCAGGAAGGCGCCGGGGCACGACGGGATCACCAACGCTGCGCTTCGACAGCTGCCCAATAGGACACTAGTAGATATCAGACGACTCTACAATGGAATATTGCGGACATCCCACTTCCCGGAGGAATAGAAGATAGAGAGGGTGATTTTATTACCGAAGCCCGGGAAGAACAGGCGTAGAGCTGCCAGCTACAGGCCGATTACGCTACTACCGCACATAGCTAAACTGCTAGAAAGACTGCTGCTAAGACGCCTCCGCCCGTGCATCCCCCTTCGGGCGGAGCAGCACGGATTCAGGAGGGACCACTCATCAGCAACACAGCTGACCAGGTTGCTACACTACTTAGCGGTCGAGTACAACTTCGGCCGCACATCGTTGGGCGTCCTTCTCGATATAGAGAAGGCGTTCGACAGAGTGTGGCACTCTGGTTTACTCTCCAAGTTAGAAGAACAAACCAGTATCCCTCCTGCTATGTTGCGGCTAGTAGCGTCATTCCTGGCTGATAGGAAGTTCTACGTCTGCGTAGAGGGCGCGATGTCCGCAATGAAGACCAGCAGAGCCGGCGTACCACAGGGCAGATGTCTGTCACCAGTCCTGTACGCGGCTTATACCAACGATATCCCAACACTGGAAAGGACACCTACGAGAGTGGGAGGACGACGTTGAACTGGTGCTATACGCGGACGATAGCGCCTACTTCACCTCGTCCAGAAGAGCCCACATCGCAGTTGCCAGGATGCAGAGGCTGTTGGACTTGCTGCCAGCATGGCTGGATGAGTGGAGGATGGCCGTCAATGTTGGTAAGACGGCCGCTCTGCTCACTCGCCGCTACAGGAACTTCCCACCACCACTAACGCTCAGAGGACAGGAAATTGCATACCAGAAGACCGTGACGTACCTTGGATGCCGGATCGACAGAATGCTGCGCATGACCGCGCACGTCGATCTCGTCGTCCGCAACGCGTGAGGTGCGCGGGCGGCGCTGCGTCCCGTACTGGCATCAAAGTTACCACTGAAGACAAAGGTGAAACTATATAAACTCTACATACGACCCGTTTTAACATACGCTGCTCCGGCCTAGTATGCACTCCTGAGCGACCGGCAGAAGCGGCGACTGCAAGTCCAACAGAATTTGGCATTAAGGACCATTGTCGGTGCTGGTCGCTACGTCCGGAACGACGTGATAGCGGCCGACCTGAAAATTGAAGACCTGGAAGAATTTGTGGTCCGGTTGGCGCGCGGTATGTTCAACCGCGCTGACAACGGGCCACACCCGCACCTAAACAACTTCGCGCCGCTTCACGCCCGCCCCCCGGACGGGCGACCATTACCAAGAGAACTCCTCCCTATATAGATTAGGGAGTTGAGTAAAACCCACAATGCCACAGAAAGGCCAACATAGACACCTGAATACCACCCATAGTTGAAAACCAACTCACATCGACCGGAATTGAATCCGCGTCGCTGTAACATATAGATAAATGCCAAGAAGGCACCTATGACCGGCCCATAGTTATGGGCTGAGATGAATACCCAGGCAATGGGGAGATGCGCCGAGGCCTGAACCTGCAGCGCTGATGCGCGCGCAGAAGAAGACAACGTAGTGTCTGATCAGTCGCTCGACCGATCAAATCCGATATAACACGACCGTTATTATTGTAATTTTTAAGTTCAAGAAGTAGTAAATAGCAATAAAGTGATGAAATCTGTTATATATAAAAGATACCGTCATCCTTTTGTAAATTATACATGGCAAATCTCTTCTTGCAGCAAGAAACTGAACAGTTCGGCATTTTTGTAGGACATCGATTCTGCCACGCAACTAGATTTAGTCTAGTGAGCGGTGCCGCTGCAACTAGTTTTATCATACGCATAGGGCCACGTGGACTCATAATTTGATAGAAGGGAACGCGTGCGTGACCTACTACGTCAATGCCTGCGTATGACTACTCCCCTAGGATACACCGGTATTGGTCTATGTTAACTGCCTAAACTGAAATGCAGTAATTATAAAACTCTTTGGTATTATCTTCTTTTATACTATAATAAATCTCTAAGATTACGCATATCCGTAAGTTAAATAGTTTTCTGAAATTTTGATTTAAATATAGTAAACTATTATTACTAATAATCGGTACAAATGTCAAAGCAACAAATTATGAAACGTTATCTGTCTGTCCGTCTAAACACGCGTCAAACAAAAACCTGTGAACGGATTTGAATGAAATTTTTACTAACTACTAATATGTTACAAAAAAGGTCGAATCGTTAGAAAAAATTTACATCATTACATTATCTATTATAGGAGCTGGACAGTAAGCCTAAATTGTCTCAATGCATAATAGACAAACCGTTGGAAAATGATATTGGTAATTTTAACACAATTTTCTTTAGTAGTTAGTAATCCATTACCTTTATCCAACATCGAAGATTCAAAAAGGCAAGTTGTGCTTTTATTTAATTTAAGGTTCCATTGTGTATTTATCGCTAACTATCGCTATTCTTTATATTATTTACGGTCGGAATAACTCATAGTAATAATGTAAGCATTTTAATGTATCGCTTAAGATACGTTAACCGCAAAAACTCTCTGTTAAGTCTGTTAACAGCAAAAAGGTGAGATATTCTACTTCAATAAAAGCTAAAGCAACACCCTATTTATTATGTCCCACTGCAGGACATAAGCATCTTCACATTTTGAGAAGGTTTTGGACTATTTAAGAGTCCATCTCGCAGCACAGCTTCGTGTTAACGGGTTATAAATGAACTTTAATTTTTAAAATTTACCTTTCCTATCATTGTTATTTGTAATGCTGTCGTCACCTGTTATTTGTAAATTATGGTATTTTTTGGTGTATTTTTACGTGCTAGAGTCACGCTGTAGCTTCAATGTGGCTGCAGCGTGAATGGTTCGACTTGACCCAGAAAAGACGACGCTGTCATAAAATACCAGCTTAAAATAGCCGCATAGTGCTACTATGTTTCTTACAGTGTGTAAAAAACACAGTAGCACTATGTAGCCATTGTAGAAAACCGGAGACCCTTTTCACTTGCACATTCCATCTTAGTTCTCAGGGGTCATAACGCATCTACATTTTGATTCTTAATCGAGGATATATGTAGGTATCAACGGACACAGGATCCACTTACCATCAACTTACATGTGGTAGAACCATGCTACAGCTATATTAATAGTATAGTTACAGCACGAACGGGTCGGCTCGGCCGGAGAAGGACCACGCTATCACAGAAACCCAGCGTAAAATAGCAGCTTAATTCTGCTGTGTTCCGTTTGGGGAGCGTAGAGAGCCGGAGACCGTTTTTCCTGCATAAGAGGCATTCCATCTTAGTTCTCACGGCTGGCAACGCATCTGCATTTTATTCGGAAACGAAGACCTTTTTACTGGAACCGAGGCATTCCATCTTAGTCCTCACGGGTGACGACGCATCTGCATTTTGATTTGTAATCGAGGATAGATGTAGATGTGTATGGGCCACAGCAACCACTTACCATCAGGTGGACTGTGTGCTCGTTTGTCAACTTTATCCTATAAAAAAAAGTTCGGCGATTAGTCTCGATATGTACTCATTTGTCATCATTATATTATAAAATAAAAATTAATAAATATAAAAATTTCTTTGGCACATATCCAATGGTAAACCACGCCACTAATAGCTCATTTATCATAATAACTAAATACACATGAAAATAATTTGAACGTTCTTATTTTATTATTAAATGGAAAGTTATAAAGCATAAACTGTACAAATAAGTCTAACTTAGTTTAAAAGTATCTTCTCTGTCTAAATTCGCCTTGCCTTTGCAGGTTACGAGGCCTTTTGTTGCCATAAAAAGCAGCATGAATAAAGAGTTTTGCAATGAGAACTAATAATGCTCGACATACACAGGAATAGTCTAGTTATTTTTTTTTGAAATAAAAAATACTTTCATTTTTAATTTGTGTTTTATGATAATTAGAGGCAGAAATTATTGAAAAATATTATTACAGTATTCGTTCACGACGGCCAAATAGTGTTTAAAAACAAAGTGATTCAAGACAATATTAAAAGTGAAGTTACCGACACAATTGAGTGAAAAGTGTATTAATCTAGTTTTACAGCATATTTATAACCCTAATATATTAGTATAGGATGTCGTTTTGATAGTTGAGATAAACAACTTTTATTGTATAAAGAAATAACGACCAATCATAGCGCGTCGTATCATAGAACTTTCTAGAAGTTTTTAATTAACTTCGTAATAGCTGATCCCGAAAATGATGGGAATAATTTTTAGGTTCTAAAAGAACTATAAATATGACATTAAATTAGCATAAGGTTTATAGACTAAGGAAGTACAAGAATATTTTGTATAATTAAACTTATTTCCTTTTAATGATAAAATTAAAGAATTAATGTACGCAAATAGGCAAAACGGACAATGGCAAGCGGCTCACTATAAAGTACAGCTCAAGTCTATCTTATGGACTCGGGACCCAGTAACGTTGTAGTATGAAGAACTACTAATGGCAACCAGCAGTAGTATGAATAACTACCAGTAAGAAGCGGTAGTAACCAATAGTAGCTGAAGTAACTAGTAGCAGAATATAGTGAATTATGAAAGTGAAAGTGTAAGCTAGTCGAAAAACGTGGTAACTCATATTCACAGTTACATAGCAAAAGTGTTAGCTAATCGCAGAAAGTGGTAACTGATATCCGCAGTTACACAAGTGATAAAAATAGCTAGTTTAGTTGATAATAGCTGCTAGTCAGACAGTATTAATAAAACCAGCTACTACTAATAGATATTTGATACTACCAAATAATTTGAAGTAATCTTTTGAAAAATATAGTGACCAACTGGTAGTGAACAAGCGTATTCAACAACCGTGGTCAAGAAACAATAGTTAGAAGATTTCCGAGTATAATTGATCAATCGAACCACTGGCCGCTGTCTTGCCATTTGTATTTTATAGACCGTGCATTTTAATTTTGAACCTCAGTCCACAGTATCCCAGCAGCACTCGAATAGACGGCAGTAGAAGTATCCTCCGGAACCTATAAGTGAAGGACGTGAGCGACTCGTGGTTCGAGTTCGTATCTTTGTCGACATTTACTCCGGAGAGTTTCGCCCGTCCAGCACAGTATTCTGTCGCTCATTCATCATCATCATCATCGTCAACATTACAACCAATCAAAAGTCCAGTGCAGAATATAGGCCTCCCCCCATTGGATGCCTCATATTTGTCGCCCTCTGTCACCAGTAACTACACCCAAGAGATGAGATGCGGTATTGAATATTCTAACGCCGCTATATATCTACGAATATACATTGTTGCTTTTAAATTCAAGTGATCAACAGCTGTGCTAAGTGATAAAGGTTTATTAGTTAAAATAAAGACTAAAGTTATGCAAGAAAAATTTGACTCTGCATGTTGTTATTTTGGAAAACAATCATAGACTGTTATCTAGAGCCATATACATCCTTCAGGGTGTCGATAGATGTAGGTTACTTAGAAGCTAACTTTATACATAGCAAGTATTGTTAAATTTTTAAAAGCATTAATAATTATTAAAAAATCAATAATCATTTATCATTTAAAAAATATAAATGATTAATAGTTTTTCATAATTATTTTTAAGAATTTTACATTATTTGTTATGTATGCAATACATTAGAACTAAAATAGTAAGATTTTGAATAATACAAAACATAATAAAATATAGTAGGAGATATTTTTTAAATATTGTCTTCATATATTTGATTGTAGAATAAATACCTGTTATTTTGGGCCCATAAGCGCTTTGTAATTAAGAAGGGCGTGAGGCTCCATCCAGCAGAGCACTTGTAGGCTATTTTAATTGATGATATAGGATTACATTAGATTATTTGCTACGTGCTCGGCGGTGAAAATAAACATCGCTAGGAAACATGTTGCAAAGTCTGTCGAAATACGCACTATAGCAACTTTCCGCAATTATTGCTTTCTAATCATTTAGGTTTAGGGAATGAGACGAGATTTGTGCTAAGCAGTGGCTATATACGCCGTAGCTTAAGAATATACATAAAATTAACACGAGTACAAGGATATAAAAATCCATTATAATGACAGGCTGTGAGGCATTTAATCTGGGCCTTTAGAGGTGACAAAGCATCTGTAGCCTTTTTGCTTCAAGATAGGTGCAGGTGTCCATGGGGTGCACAAACTACGTACCATCAGGTGGTGAAGTGACAAATGGACTGAAGTTCATTAAATGAAACTAATTTTTACGGATTTTTTCGCATTTAATTTAACTTTTTAATTCCCGACCTTTCGGATGCTTTACAGCAGCCATGGTCACGGTGTGGACTGAGGTGTTTGACGTTCCGATGTCATAGTTAGCCCGGCTACCTTCAGTTTTTGAATATTAATTTTTGGTCCGATCTACGTAGAATAAGCTTACAGTATCTTGAGGTCTTACAGTGGTATGCTTGGGTTTGAATTTAATTTTATTAATTATAGGATTCTAAGCAGATGGCAGCACCCATCCATCTTCTCTATTGAAATTAGGTAGTAATCGGTGTTCTTTTGTGAGGATTAGCGATATATCAAATCTAATGTAATAGCGGGGAAATCTAGAACATGTTCCCACACTGCAGACTTCCCGGAACGTCGGCGCTTCAAGTCTGCTATATGTTCTTTCATGCGGGTTTTACTAGATCTTTTTGTTTGTTCTATGTAAGAAAAACCACATTCACAATTCAGCCTATACACTCCTGCATCTTTTAGAGGGATATGACACCTGACGGATGGAAATTAAAAAGTTAAATTAAACGCGAAAAAATCCGTAAAAATTAGTTTCATTTAATGTGGAGTCCTCGCAGAAATATAAAAAATCATTATCGACTGAAGTTCATTTGTCACTTCAGTTCTATAAAAAAGATTATCACTTCGTAGCAGCACAAGCAATATTTTTTTTAAACGCGCAAAGTAACGTAATAAACTTAAGCTGAGCCGTGGTTTACTTTTTAAAGGAAATAAAACCTTTAAAATATTTCTCTGCCCGCTGAACTCACATTTGCATCGTTTGCGAGGAAGCGGGAGTACATAAACGGACGCCTTATAAGTTAAGTGCACTCAACTGATTGTTCCGTATTAAAGTGGAATCTAGTTATAGCGTAAAACATTTTGTATATTTGTCACCTTTTGTTATTCTTTTATTTCGACTTTGTGGAACCTTACAAAACAGTAAAGGATCAAATGCGGACTTTATGCCAAAAGCATTCTCCGTCAATTAACCTAAGACTTTGGATGGTTTCATTGACTTGTCTAGGATGACAGTCACAGGATCCAAGGGGTCACCCGCAGAAGATAGTACACTGTGCATGCATACGTTCGAAGTTGTCTGCGACCTCTAAAAGGTGAGCGGGATCTATAGGTTCGTTAAATGGTGTACATTTCTAAACTGTCTGCGAGGCATTCGGCTCTTTAAGAATTGTCGAAGGCTGGATCGGGATTTCCTGGCCTTATGAAAACCGTTCCCGGTATCATCCACCCCTGCTTATTTTAGGTTTTTACCATTGACACTGGTTCTTTAATGAGAATGAAATAATATACCATAAAAGCCACATAATTTCATCAGATAAATATTTAAAGTGATAACAATTCAGTGTAACGGCTAGTCACAGTTAATTGTAATCAATTGTAAATTGTACTCAAATAAAAAAAAGAAATATATATACAGTAACATAAATTAAGCATCAATTGTAAATGTAACACGTTAGTTAGACTTTTATTAAAAAGTGTGACTTATGGAGAGACTTTTTAAAATAATGAATATAAATAATGATAGTTTATAAAAAATATACACATATACACAAATAAATAAATGTACATTATAATATAAGATACATGATATACTGATCAAACGAAAATAGATGGCTGCGCATAGTACTTATTGACCATTCAAAAAATATATATAAACATACTATATATAATATATACATAAAAGTGTACGTGTCTTATAGTGGCAGCGTAAGAAAATCCACTACCCCCATATCATTTCGATGATGTCGTAAGACTCAACAGAGGATACCTGAGACGGAAAACGTACATCGGCATCTTCTCCTTCTTCTTGCTAACTATGCCCAGCAGTGGACTTTTGATAGGCTGTAAAGAATTATTTTTTTATAGAAGAGTGAGCAAACGAGCATGCGGCTCACCTGATGGTAAGTGACTACTGCCGCCCATGAACAACCGCAACACCAGGAGAATTGCAGATGCGTTGCCGACCTTTATGAAAGGAGTAAGCTCTTTTCTTGAAGGTTCCTAAGTCGTATCAGTCCGGAAAATTCGCTGGAGGTAATTAATTCATTCATAACTACGCTGCTTTAGGTATATGGGGTAGTGATTCAAGCAATTACAATATATCTATATATACGTATGTATTATAAATATTCCGAATATCTTTTTCAAAAAAAATCAAGAATAACGTCATGTTATTCCTGATTTTTTTTAATAACGTTACCACCACACTAGGCTTTTCTCCTGTATCGTGGAGGCAGACACAACATCCAGACCCGGAACAATTATTTGTAAGCCATACAAATACTTGTTCCGTGCGGGATTCGAACCCGCGCACATGTACATTTTCTTTTTAGTTTATCTTCATTAGTATATTAAAAACTTTCTGTATTTTTGAGCATTGTAATATTGTATCCTTTTTTTAAGCATATTTATTTATTTTTGGTCACATCCGGTATATTTTTGTGTCAATCCTCTCAACAGTCTTCATAATTTAATTTTGTTACCTTGTAATATTAATATTTTACTTCCCTACTTTTATATACTCGTAAGTCCCGGCGTGGTGCGGCGGTGCGCTTGTATTGTCGCAATATTTCATTGTACTCGGCTGAAAGATGGATTTTTATGATTTACTATGTACATACTACTGAAATTATACATTATATTCTGAATGCCATTTTAATTTGCACTTCAAAATTGTAGAGCTCAATTAAAGCAAGTAAACAACAAAAATAAAGCCTTTAATCAAGCCCCCCCCCCCCCCCCCCCATAAAAAGGCATTACGGCAAACCAATGAGGGCTAATAACTTTCTGCTCACTAGATGTCGCTAGTTGACACTGAGATAAAGTTTTTTGTTACACAATGTAATTTAATTCAGAAGTTGGGTTGTTATACTTTACTACCGACAATGACGTGTCCCTTCGGTAAAAAAAAATCGGTATTCGTCGAAAATTGCATTTTCTCAAATTTTATTTTCACAGGATTTTTTTTGGACCATATAGTTATTGTAATAATACTAAAATCCCGTTTTATTGTTTTTGGTTTTTACAAAATCATTGTGACATAGTATTCGAAATGTGTGACAGAGGTGTTTTACATACAAATAAAATGTGTCTCTGCGCCGCCTAATGTTACAAAATGATCTCGCTTATCAAACCCAAATAGAACCCTTTTATATAAAATTATTTATTGAACTTCTGAAATATTATCATTAAATGAATTTGAAATATAATAATCGTAAAGGTTCATACTAATAAACAAAAAAAATATTTTATCGTTGGGTCCGGCTGGATATATTTTTTCTTGCTATCTTCCGTCACGCATTTTGCAAAACAAAAAACGCGCCTTAGCTGTTTGTCCTTTAACACTAAGCAACAGTACGGTTTCCTCTCCCCTCTTGGCGTAACGTCTTGAGGCCCCACCCGGGACCGAGCAGAGTTAGTCGCCCGCAAGTAGTGAACAGAGGTGCGTGTGTTTATTCGGCGACCGCTCTGTCACGTAAGTTACTAATTTGAAATCTTATTTTAATTTCTGTTTATATACGTAGTATTATTATTTCCCAGTAAATCTGTCATATACACCCACTTTTACGAACAATTCGTAATTTTGTGAACGCCAAAATCCTCGAACACTATTATTTTACACCTCTGTCACGAGGCAACTCTGTCACAGAAAAACTGTGACGGAGTGGCATAACTCGTGACGGAGTGGTAATTTTTGTCTGGAACTTTGCCTTGATTGAATTTCACAATACTTAATTAATATTTTTTGTGTTCTGTATATTACATTATCAATTATTTTATTCATTTAAGGTATTATCATCAGGGTAATTAAAAAATGGCGTTATCTGCGGCGGAAAGGCAGCGGAGTTGTCGTGAAAAAAGAAAAGAAAACCACGAAAAAGTTGCAGAAGTGAAACAAAAACTTAGAAAGATACCATGCTCGCAAAAAGCTTGTCAAAGATATGACACTAAGAGAACACAGACAAATGAAAAGAAAATGGCAAGCTAGAAACAAGAAGAGAAGAGAACAACAAAGTTTTGCAGAACGTTCTAATGAATACTCCGCCTTCCACACCTGTTCCTTCAAGTCGCAGGTCTTCCTTCCTTTAAGTCCTAGATCTCGTTCACTAACTTCAACCTCATTCGCTGCTAGAGCAAGGAGAAGAGAAAAAGTTAGACGAGACAGATCGAAAATTTATAGGCAAAATATGAAACTTCAGGACCAAGTAAAAGAATTACAGAAAAAAAATTAAAAAAATACAAGAAAAGACTTCAACTTAACAAAATAATCAAGACAATTTATTATATAATATAACCAAAAGTAAAGAAAAAAATGAAGATAAAATTAAAAGCACTGAAGAAGAAAAAAGAAAATATAGTATTTTGACAAATGCCATTAAGGAACATTACAAAAACATTAAAGACTATAAAACAAAACATCACTTTAAAAAAATCCTTAAAAACACAACAATTAACCGTTTAGGACTAAAACATAAACTGTTTCAAGAAACTTTGGGATTAAAAAGAAAATCAAGAAATTGTACATTGCGATCAAGATATATTTCATTGAAAGCGAAAATTCATATATTTTATCTCAAGGATGATGTGTCACGAGCTACTGCTGTTCCCAGCAGTAGCTCGTGACACATCATCCCTGAGAATCCCTGAGAAAACGAGACTGTAACTTTTCATAAAAAAAGATACAGAAACGGATTTTGTTAGACACAAGGACAAATCTATACTTATCGTTTTGAAAAGAGAATCCGGACGTTACATGTCACTACAGTTATTTTGCGAGACATAAACCGTTTTATGTCGTATCACCTCTAATTGATGGCCGCGAAACCTGCATGTGCAAGCTGCACGCAAATATTATGTTTATGAAAGTTGCTCTATAGAGCAACTATATATATATTTATATTTAAAAACAAAGTTATAAAAATAAATGATATGAATCTGATAATCCCACAAATCGTTTACACAATTCATTAACTTGTATGAAAGGAAAATGCATAGAATGTGAAGCAAAGAAACTCATTTACGGTAATATGATCGACCAAGAAAATTTGGTTGAATCGGTACAATGGGTTAGAAAAACGGATATTATTGAGAACAACGAAAAAAAGTTAAAATCAGTAAAAACATAAAACAGACCGAACAAGTTACAATTGCAATTTTGATTAGTAAATTTGAAGAAGAATTAAAAGTTTTTAAATCCCATATATTTAATATTAGAAATCAATATAAATCATATCGCCAATGTATAAATGAATTGACTGAAACCGAAATTGCTTTACATATTGACTATAGTGAAAACTACGCCTGTAAGTACCACGAAGAAATTCAATCAGTGCATTTCGAAGGATCGTGAAACCAATTAACTTCACATACCGCAGTAATGTATTACTTGACTTCTACAAAGGACAAACATGTTACTTCTTTTTGTACAGTGTCTTCTGATCTTAATCATTGCCCTGCAGCTATTTGGGCCCACCTACATCCGGTACTTGATTGGGTTCAAAAATAATTACTCCATATTAAGACAGTCCACTTTTTTTCTGATGGACCAGCAACACAGTGCAAACAAAAAAAATATTTTTATCTTTTTGCAACAAGGTTTTTTAAACAATACAGATTTGAAAGTTCAACCTGGAATTTTTTGAGTCCGGTCACGGCAAGGGAGCAGCTGATGGTATAGGAGGATCTATTAATCGTTTAGCTGACCATTTCGTCGCCAGTGGAAACGAGATTATTGACGCTTTTCAATCTTATGAAGCACTAGAAGACCGCAGTAAGATAAAACTATTTCTTATTGGCAAAGACGGTACTCGTATTGCCCAGATTTTAATGGAAATTCCAAATGAAATTATACCGTTGAAAGGTACTATGAACGTTCACCAACTAGTTGCTCAGCAACCTGGAAAGCTGAGCTACCGTACATTGAGTTTTTTTTGCGACAAATTTTGTGATTGTTACAATTTGAAGACTTGTCGCCCATTGCCTGAGCATGAGATAGAAGTGAACGACAGCCTAACCTCAGATTTAAAAGAACCACTGGCTGACATAACCAACATAATAACTCTTATTACGTACAAAGAGATTTTATGAGAGTGTTTATACTTCTACTTCAGAAGATGAAGCTGATCTGCCTCTTTTTAATAAGAAAAAAAAACTGTGCACATAAAACCGGGTACTTCATATGACCTGTCTGCGGACAACATCCACCTATTTTTAATAAAAATGGTACACATATGTTAGTAAAAGTACCCAGTAAAAATAAAGTTATGTATACCTACTTAGGAGTTACAAAAAGTTGTGAGGATGAAGATGGAGATGTTTAGGTGATGTTTTATAAAACTGTTGATGACACTGGAAAAAGATTTAAATAAGTAAAATCAGATGTATCAGATGTGATGTTTGAAAACTTGATAAAAATAATTCCAAGTCCTATAGAAGTCAAAAGAGGAAGGCGTGTTTATTATGAATTTGATTAACCAATAGAAGTATTTGAAAAGTAGAATACGAGAAAAGAGAAGATTGGTCTGATTTTACGCGTACCAAAGATTGGTTCTACCAAGAAATAATACATTATGTAGTATTATAAGAGAAGCATTATGTATTGTTTTTGTTTTAAAAACTTTAGAAATGTTAAAGGATTTAGTTAAAATGTTGGGTTATTAATATCTACCACTCTGTCACACTCTGTCACAATATTGTCACTTGTCAAAGTAGCATATGATTCAGTTTATTGAAAACATATATACAAAAATAACGTATTATATTATTACATATTGACCATACAAGGTATTAACAGAATTTAAGCTATGTGTATTTCAATAATTTGCAAAATATATCAAAGTTTGTTGTCTTAACGAGCAAAAATGTGACAGAGTGGCATTAAATGTTATTTTTTATATATTTGTAATAAGAATTCAAATAAATCAGGTTAGATAATAATAAATGTTTGTATTCTAGTTAAGCAAAGTTTAAAAAAAATTGAAAATATGATTTTAAATAATAACTAATAAATATTTTTATGTGACTGAGGTGTTTATTTTTTTCTTACTATTCCGATAAAACTTAAAATAAATAAAAAATATAAAATAAAACTTCGATGCATTATACGTTTCTAAAATCTTCGATAACTGGACAATAATTTAGAAATACATTTTATAAAAGAAATACACTTTAATTTTTTTCAAAATCTAAAAATTTATCACTCAGATTGTCGGTAGAAAAGTAGAACGGCCCAGTTATTTTTTAATAAAACTTATTAGTTTCTAGAATATTATATTAATACACAAAACAATGTGTCAGTGGTTTGTTGGTCTTTAATTTATTGCATATTTTTAACTTTCTTCAATTTTTCTACTTTTATGAATATTTGTGGTTTGATTATATTTTTTTAGTCTTATTAATATAAAATATAGCTAAATATACAGAAAGAAACAATAATCTTTACATTTTCCGAACAAATTAACTTCCCCGCTATAAATTTTTTTTATCTCACTTTCTAGTGGCGACGCCTTGGTGGTAGAAAAAGTCGTGGATTTATTTGTTTCTCTATTTGCTTGCGTGTATGGGCAGTGACAACAGCGCACCACCTCAATTACCTCACGCGGTACCTATCACACACAAGGAGGTTCTTTAAACCTTGCGGAGTCTAGACGTGAAACAAAGCAAGTGGACCAGATGGTATACCATCTATATTTCTAAAGGTCATGTGCCCGAGTTGTCTTCTGTGTTGACGCGCTTGTTCCGCCTCTCCTTTGGGACTGAAATAGTGCCCAAATCTTGGAGGCTAGCCTGTGACTGTTGGTCACAGGCTAGCTTGTGATATATAGTGGAAAAATATTTTTTTTTTACAACCAACTTCAATATTAATGAAATAAGAACATCATCAATGTAGTCGGAGGCAATCAAATAAGTATTATTTAGGATAACTAAAAACTACTGGTCAGATCTTGTTCAAATTTATATGGGACTACATGAGAATCACCAGCTTTCAAATAAAAAAGAATCATCAAAATCAATTCAACTAGAAAAATGTACAGAAATTGAAATTATTGTATTAGATTTGAAATTTGTACATGGTAGAGCCATGCTGCAGCTATATTAGTAGCATAGTTGTAGCACGAATGGGTCGGCTTGACCCGGGAAGGACCACGCACTCACAGAATACCAGCATGTTTCGTATGGTGAGTGTAGAGAACAGGAGACAATTTTACTGGAAAAAGGTCATTCCATCTTAGTTCTCAGTCGACGCATCTACATTTTGATTCTTTATAGAGGATAAATATATATGTATATGGGTCACGGTAACCACCATCAGGTGGACTGTGTGCTCGTTCGTCACCCTATCCTATTAAAAAAAAGAGATAACACACGTAAAAAATACGATTGGCTCTACAGCTAATCCCTGGAACTTCCCGCTAATTTCAAATGCAAAGCGCTCCAAATTCCACCTATTATGACGTTTTTGAGCACTTCATCTCTCTTTCTACATCAAAACGATCCGAGAAGAAATTTCAAAGTTATTATAAAAAAATATTTTTTATAAAATTTTTCGCTAACGATTTCTCTTTCGCTAACGGTTTAGAGCAATCGACGGCTGATTAGATTTCGGAATTGATCGTTGCATCTGTTTAAACGTTATTACAAAAAAAAAAATTAAAGATTATTTTTGAGTTTCCTCAAAATCTACAGATCCGAATCGGTTCAAATGGTATAGAAAATCTAAGTTTGGTGAAGCCCTTTCGAAAATCGAAATTCGTTTTAATCGGTCAAGCCATTCAAAAGTTATGAGAGGGTTACATACACACCCACACACTCACACACACACACACACACATATATAACTTAGTGACATTATCTTAGAAAAAGAATAGACTCATATTGAACGCTCATCACACTGCATACCTGGAACAAAATGATCTCCTCCAAAGTTTAGCAGTGGACTTGTGTAGAGCTGTAATGATATCTCCATATATAATATAATCCTATTATGTACATACCCTTCAAACCGGAATTCAACATGTGATGCGCTGTCGCTTGGCAAAATATTAAGGTGACTGGTACATACCGAGATGGACCACTAGCTAAAAGTGCTACTTAAAAATCATAAACAAAAAAATGTATTTCACATTTACTGGAATTAAAAAAATATAAATGATATTAAATATTTGTTGAGTATTCTGCCCACAAAACAAAAGAGAATCGAGTTTGTCCAATAAATGGAATTAAGTTTACAATGACCATTATCCGCATCTCAAAAGCGATTAAGCAGCGATCGTTGGTAACGGAAATCACAATTGTTCCAACCGTTCGCAATTAGTTTAATGACTTGAATTTAGTCATTTATAATCAGTGGTTCCTAACCATAATCTTAGATTTTTCTTCCGTGTATTTTAATTCGATTAATTGAACAAAACTATGTTTACCGATTTTATCGCGTTTAATTTACTTATTTTTACTCCCAACGTTTTGGGTGCTTTACAGCACAGCAACCCATGGTCACGGGAGGAACTGAGATGTTTGACGTCCCGATGTCATAGATAGCCCGGCTACTTCCAATTTTTGAATATTAATTTTTGGTTCGATTAACGCATAATGAGCTTACAGTACATACTTGCAGTGGTATGCTTGTGTTTGGATTTTTTTTTAATTATAGGATCCCAAGTAGATGGCAGCACCCATCCATCTTCTCTATTGAAATTAGGATGTTTTTCTATTTCAACAGCCTCGCGTATCGTCCTCGTTAGGAATCGGTGCTCTTTTGCAAGAATTTGTGGTCTACCAAATCTGATGTGACCCGATCTTGAACATGTTAACAGACTGCAGTCTTCCCAGAGTGTTGGTGCGTCACGTCAGCTATATCTCGTTTCACACATGTTTTATTGCGTGCATCTCAATTATTGCCGTGTACTGGCGGTCAAGAATATCCACTACCCTATATCCTCCCGTGGGTGTCGTAAAAGGCGACAAAGGGAAACAGGCGGGAGATGGGCAGCAGCATCTTCCTGATAATAGCCAAAGTCACAATAAAAAAACTGCGGTTGTCAACCCGCTCGCCGAGAGAGTAACAAAGAGACGGCCCCCAGTCCCCGGCGGTCCCGCTATTCCTGGCTACGGTGGCGACCATGGTAACGGCGGGGCAGGGGGTGCTAAGAATCTCCGGTGGAGGTTCGGTTGCCACCTATGACGACTCGACCTGGCAACGTACAACGCACGCACCCTGAGGACTGACGAGAAGATCGTAGAGCTGGAAGAAGAGATAGACAAGTTGCGCTGGCATATTATAGGATTATCCGAAGTCCAAAGAGAGGGGGAGGACACGGTAATCCTCGAATCCGGCAACTTGCTCTATCACCGGGAGGGCGACCATCTGTCCCAAGGAGGTGTCGGATTTATCGTCCACAAGTCTCTCGTTAACAACGTTGTAAAGATCGGGAGTGTGTCGACGAGGGTTGCGTACCTTATACTCAGAATCACCAAACGGTATTCGCTGAAGGTCATACAGGTTTACGCACCAACCTCGGCACACCCCGATGAGGAGGTGGAGGAAATGTATGAGGATATCTCTAGAGCCATGCATTCCTCCAAAACCCAATATACGGTGTTAATGGGAGACTTCAATGCAAAACTAGGCACAAGAGAGAACGGTGAGCTGAAAGTAGGGAAATTTGGAATAGGGCAACGGAACCCAAGGGGCCAGCAGCTGGCCGACTTCATGGAGAAAGAGGGACTCTTTATGATGAACTCTTTCTTCAAGAAGCGGCCCCACAAGAAGTGGACCTGGTCGAGCCCCGACGGTTCGACAAAAAATGAGATTGACTTCATTATGACGACCAGACGACAACTGTTCAGTGATGTCTCAGTGATCGCGAGGGTGAAAACCGGCAGCGATCACCGAATGGTTAGAGGCACACTGAACCTAAATGTTAAGTTGGAGAGGTCTCGTCTGATGAAGTCAACGCTCCGTCCCCCTCGTGCTCTGATCCAAAGTCCCGAAACCTTTCAGTTCGAGTTACAAAACCGTTTTCAGTGCCTAGAAGACTGCAATGAAGTGGACGATATGAATGACAAGCTCGTGGAAACTGTCCATGCGGTCAACACAAAAACTCTCTGATCACACTCTTAATCTCATGGCTGTTAGACGGGAGATGAGGCTACATTCTCCAACAGATTTGACAGCATACAGGCAACTGAACAGACAGATCTCCAAATGCATGCGGCGAGACTTATGCAACTTCAATACAGCTCGTATTGAAGAAGCGATCGAGCGGAACCAAGGCTCCAAAGTCTTTGCCAGAGATCTGTCTGCCAGAAAGAGTCAAAGCTGAAGACCGAGTGTGGCAGCATCGTTTCCGGGGCACCTGAGATTTTGAGTGAGATTGAGAGGTTCTATGGGCAGCTGTACACGTCATCGTTGGAGCCACACGCAAGTGTGAGTAACGATCCAAGAGCGAGTCTTATTTGACACTATTCCGAAGATATCCCGGACGTCAGTCTGAGCGAGATTAGAATGGCTCTCCAGCACCTTAAAAACGGTAAGGCCCCAGGCGAGGATGGAATTACAGCGGAGCTTCTGAAAGCGGGTGGAAGACCGGTACTTGAAGTCCTTCAGAAGCTCTTTAATTCCGTCCTCCATGGTGGCATTACACCGGAGGCGTGGAGCAGATGTGCGGTGGTCTTGTTCTTCAAGAAAGGTGACAACGCTCTCTTGAAGAACTACAGACCGATTTCCCTTCTGAACCGCGTCTACGTGCTGTTTTCGAGAGTCATTACGAATCGTCTCGCGCGCAGACTTGACGACTTCCAGCCTCCCGAACAAGCCGGTTTCCGAAAGGGCTTTAGCACCATAGACCACATACATACCCTACGGCAAATTGTACAGAAGTCTGAAGAGTACAATTTGCCACTATGTCTGGCGTATGTGGACTATGAGAAAGCCTTTGATTCCGTCGAAATTTGGGCGGTGCTGCAGTCCCTTCAGCGGTGCCAAGTTGACTGTCGGTATATCGAAGTGCTGAAGTGTTTGTACAATAGAGCTACGATGGCTATCCGAGTACAGAACCAGAGTACGAAACCTATCCAATTGCAGAGAGGTGTAAGACAGGGTGACCTTATATCCCCGAAACTCTTCACCGCTGCATTGGAAGACGTTTTCAAGCTTCTGGACTGGAAAGGATACGGAATAAACATCAATGGCGAGTTCATCACTTCCTTCGATTTGCCGACGATATAGTCCTCATGGCAGAATCGCTGGAGGAACTAAGCACTATGCTCATTGACCTCAAATAGTGTCTCCCAACGGATAGGTCTTAAGATGAACATGGACAAAACAAAGATTATGTTTAATGTCCATGACACACCTATGCCGGTAGTTGTTGGGAGCACTAAGCTCGAAGTTTTTGACGAGTATGTTTACCTGGGACAAATAGTCCAACTAGGTAAGTCCAACTTCGACCGAGAGGTCAATCGACGGATTCAACTCGGCTGGGCAGCGTTCGGGAAGCTACGACACATCTTCTCGTCAGAAATACCTCAAAACCTTAAAACAAAATTGTACAACCAGTGCGTGTTGCCAGTGATGACTTACGGAACTGAGACGTGGTCCTTCACTGCTGACCGTATGAGGAAGCTCAAGGTCGCTCAGCGAGCTATGGAGAGGGCTATGCTCGGAGTTTCTCTGCGTGATAAACTTAGGAATGAGGACATCCGCAGTAGAACCAGAGTAACCGACATAGCCCAACGGATTAGTAAGCTGAAGTGGCAGTGGGCCGGCCATATAGCTCGAAGAACCGACAACCGATGAGGAAGAAAGGTTCTCGAGTGGCAGCCTCGTACCGGTAGGCGAAGTGTAGGGCGTCCCCCCACAAGGTGGAGTGACGACCTGGTAAGACATGCAGGAAGTCGATGGATGCAGGTGGCTCGGGCCGTGCTTTGTGGCATTCCTTGGGGGAGGCCTATGTTCAGCAGTGGACTTGTGAAGGGCTGTAATGATGATGATGATGATGATGATCTCAATTATAACCGGGAAGCTAGAAGAAAATAACATACCTGTAGTATATGCATTATTTCTCAAACATTGCGTCACATCTCTCTTCCACTAGGAAGGAGGAATTCTACGAGCAAATAGACGGTGTGGCGATGGGCTCACCTATATGTTCCATAGTCACCGACATATTCATGGAGGGCTAACCGCAGCAATGAGGCAATATATGTGGGAAGCGTATTTTCAGCGGTGGACTTTAATAGGCTGTAACAGTAATGGCTTGGCTACCATCCCTTCTTATGGTTCGTTGTACTCTGTGAGTGTGTGGTATTCTGTGAGTACGTGTTTCTTCACAGTCCAGCCGACCCATTCGTGCTGCAGTCATATTATAGATGTAGTGTGGCCCTACCACGTATTCGGTGTCATGGGGCTATTACAACACAGTTATACCCAAAAATTTTTTTTTTTGCGCCCGAAGCAATTTGGAAATGGCCGGTCCATCGTGGTTATGGGGGACTCACTGCCTACAAGGGGAACCTAAGTGATACCCCCTAAAAACTGCCTTTGGGGACTGGCAACCAGCTGTTGAAAGCTTCTTATACCGATGCCCAAAAAGAAACAATGTTTGTGTGTTGAACAAATTTTGACTCCGGCTGGGAATGTTAACTAACTATTATTATTGTATTTAGTGTAATTTATAAGAAAACTTATTACAACATTAAGATAGTTTAGCCTTATAACTAATAAATCCAGGAAACTTGGAAACTTTCTATTCGAAGATAAGAATTTTTTCTTTTTTTTTTTATAGGCGAGGGGGCAAACGAGCATGCGGCTCACCTGATGGTAAGTGACTACCGCCGCCCATGAACAACTGCAACACCAGGGAGGGAATTGCAGATGCGTTGCCGGCCTTTTAAAAAGGAGTACGCTCTTTTCTTGAAGGTCCCTAAGTCGTATCGGTCCGGAAAAATCGCTGATGGTAATTGATTCCACAAGGAAGTCGTGCGAGGAAGAAAACATCTTCTAAATCGCACAGTGGTGGACCGCCAATCATCCAGATGGTGTGGATGGTATCGGGAGTTCTGCCGCGATGTGCGTTCGTGAAATTTAGCGGCTGATTTTCCCATTCTTTTAAATTACTTTTTAATTGTGAAATAAATCATTGAATATTGATTGTAACGTGATTATTACTAGTTGTTTCCAACACACACGTACTTAACAACTAGGGTTTTTGTAAAGGATAGGGTGACAAACGATCACACAGTCCACCTGATGGTAAGTGGTTGCTGTGGCCCATATACATACATCTATCCTCGATTAAAAATGAAAATGCAGATGCGTCGTCACCAGTGAGGCCTAAAATTTAATACCTCTTTTCTCCGGTTCTCTACACTCACCATACGAAACACAGCAGTGTCAAGCTGGTATTCTGTGAGAGCGTGGTCCTTCCCCGGTCGAGCCGACCCATTCGTGCTACAACTATACTACTAATATAGCTGCAGCATGGCTCTACCACGTATAATAACTAACTAACTTACTAACTATTATTATATATATTTAGTGCAATTTATAAAACTAATTGCAATTGCAATATGAAGATAGTTTTGCCTTATAACCAATAAATCCAGGAAACTTGGAAACTTTTTATGCAATGATAAGAAACTTTTTCCATTCTTTACTTAAATTACTTTTTAATTATGAAATAAATCATTGAATAATGATTGTAACGTGATTATTACTAGTTGTTTCAAACACACACGTACTTTACAACTAGGGGGCTGCCTGAGTAGATACCACCAAATAACTGTGTGTTTGCACTTATATTAGGCGGCACTGCATGTTAAGGGTGTTAAAATATGGAATGAAGTTTTAAACGTCAATATTTTGAGGACATTGAGATTATGATATTCCTTGGTCTACTAAAAAGGGTAAAAACGTCAATTTTAAACTGTAAAATCTGACATCACACATTGAAAAAAAAATTCACACTGAAATCGGGGGGGGGGGGGGGGGGGTTATTTTACAAAAAATTCTCTGTCCTGATTCAAACTCAGGTCATTTTTATCATTTTTACATGTGTATGGATCACATCATCCACTTGCCATCAGGTGGACTGTGTGCTCGTTTGTCATTACAAATGCATAATGTCCTAAAGACCAAATTTTGGTCAAGGCATGCCAAGATTTTAGTACCCGAGTGTGTGCGTTACTCCCCTATTTTAGTCAAATAGGACCGACCGAAAGCGCTGGACCAACACCTTTACGTGATTTCCGAGCCACGGGCGTGAAACTCCACAACTTATTGTGTCCGGACCGTTGTGAATTTCTTGAAAGAAAACTAAATAACTAATTTTTTACTCGGAATTCCAACACCTCATGATCAGTCTTGCTTTTGACAACTAGGACGACGAGGCACTCAAAACATTAAGTAAAATAAAAACCGAAAGTGACAAGGAAAATACATGAAAATATTTATTTTAAAGTATCATATTTGCTAATTGTAGTGTCCCTAAATTTCTTGCAAATTGGGTTCTTTTGTTACATCTTTAGATAAGGCACGACTACGCTCAGGTCAAGGCCTATCAAAACACTCGAAAGTATCACCTTCGGCGTACAAAAATGCTTAATTATAACCTACAAGTGATGATTTGGTTATTCTACAGCAAATTATTACAAAGTTGAATCCTCATTCGAATTATTATCATAACTTCGGAATTTTCTTTATCTATAACAAATTGGTGCTTGTGGTATTCCATGGGGTGGCCTATGATCAGCAGTGAACTTGTGATGAAGATGATAGCAAATTATTACGAACAACTAAATGTAGTTTTTTTTTAACTGCCGCAAGGTGGTTTTTACAGAAAATTCATCACCTTATTGCACCGACAGAGCAATATTTCTGAAAATTAAAGAGCGGAATAGCAATGCATATATAAAATACGCCAGGCGTAAAATACCCGCGATAGGAAAAAGTATCAAAGAAATGGGAAAACTGGGCACTGCGATCTCCAAGTCACCAGGCGAGCAAATAATGGCTAACTCAATAGGAGGCACGCATATCCAGCAGTAGATTATTTCTGGCTGAAAAAAAATGACAGTATAGTGGCGGTGTAAGAATATCCACCACCCCATATCGTTCCGTGGGTGTCGCACGAGGCGGAAGAGAAAAATAAGCCAGGAGATGGGCAGCAGCGTCTTCATAATAACACCAAAAAAATTAAAAAACTGCAATAGCCAGCCATTGCCATTAGGGCACATACTTGGCATAACGGGAGAGACCCATCGTCATCCCCATCACCTAGTGGGCTTTTATAGAACGATAAAGTATAAAAGAAAAAGTAAAATGCAATTTCATTTTCAGATAATCAAAGTAAAATCATGACTTTTGACGTAAGTGTTCTTGTAGCTTCCGATTTAGAACATCCTGACCAGGTAGGAGCAGTAGTTAAGTACATATTATAAGAAGTAGGTTGTGTATTAAATCAGTGCTTTAAAGTAAATGATAAAAACTACTGTGAATGTAGTTGAACACATCGAATTTTTTTGACGAGGACGAGTAGTGGATATTCTTACACCGCCACTACACGTTATCGCCTAAAGATCACTAAAACCTGATTTAGGATTATGGGACAACATATGGGTTTACGTGGTACAGCCATGCTGCAGCTATATTACTAGTATAGTTGTAGCACGAATGTGTCGGCTCGACCGGGGAAGAACAACGCTCTCACAGAATACCAGCGTAAAATGGTAGCTTGACACTGATGTGTTTCGTATGGTGAACGTAGAGAACCGGAGACCCTTTTACTCGAAACGAGGCATTCCTTCTTAGTCCTCACGGGTGACAACGCATCTGCATTTTTATTCGTAATCGATGATAGATGTAGATGTCTATGGGCCACAGCAACCACTTACCATCAGGTGGACTGTATGTTCGTTTGTCACCCCTATCCTATAAAAAAACATGTCCACTGCGCTTTTCTAGTGCATGTTTACATGCATGTGTTCTCACGATGTTCTCATTCACTGCCGAACACGGAGTAAATTAGCATTTATTCCCTCTTTGTTTTGTCGCTCATTGTTTCCCTCTATCGCCTCTTACGACACCTACGGGACGATATTGTTATTCCTACCCCGCCACTACAGTCCACCTAATAGTATGCGACAACTACAGCTCATAGAAACCTGCAACCAACTTTAAACAAAGAAGTTTACAGATACGTTCCTACCTTTGAACCCTATGTTGGAACGCAAGTCTGGATTTTTACTGACTCCATAAATTCTTCGTACGTCATTTGGCAGCAGAAATAGACAACAAGGTGGTATCTGCCCAGGCGAACTCCTAGACACAAATTCTAATTCCACGTTTGAATTTTTACTATGTCTTACTACCTCGTATCTCGCCAAAACTACAATTTTATATTCCTTTCACATCCCTACTAATATTGTAAATGCGAAAGTGTGTTTTTTTTATAGGATAAGGGTGCACAAACGAGCACACAGTCCACCTGATGGTAAGTGGTTGCTACGGCCCATAGATATCTACATCTATCCTCGTTTGCGAATCAAAATGCAGATGCGTTTTCACCCGTGAGGACTAAGATGGAATGCCTCATTTCCAGTATAAAGGGCCTCCGGCCACCTGCACTCACCAAGCGAAACGCAGAGGTAAACCTCTACTTCACGCTGGTATTCTGTGAGGTCGTGGTACCACCCCGGTTCGAGCCAGCCCATCCGTGCGACAGCAGAAAGCTGCCGCGTGGCTCTACCACTGTTAAATGGACATGGACGTTACACATGACTTTTATTTTGTCCATGTTCATATTTTTTATACATATTTTATTTGTCTTTCTTTCACACAGCAACCGAGCAACGGATCGACATTATTTTTGCAGATTGTATGGGTCGGAAAGTGACATACGCTACGTTTTATACCGGAAAATTCAAATTAAAAATTTAATATCCAGCATTTTTCTATGTTTATAATTCCCTCTTCACACTAAAATGACTAAAAGGAAAAAGATTATTTGCGTATTAGTATTATTACAAGTATTTAGTATTTAAAACTAATAAAGTAAATATCGATCTTCATATCTATACTTTAAAAATATATGACTTACATGTAACAATTTTACCCCAATTTCACCCCCTTAGGGTTAGGATTTCGTAAAACAGCTTATTCAGGATTTTATTATTGAAAACTTTGGATGGCAGCACCCATCCATCTTCCCTATTGAAATTAGGATGTTTTTTTTAATTTCAATAGCCTCGCGAATCATTCTTGGTAGGAGTCGGTGTTCATTTTGCGAGTATTTGTGGTCTATCATATCTAAGTAATGGCGGGGACGATCTAGAACATGACCACACACTGCAGACTTCCCGGAACGTCGGTGCATCAAGTTAGCTATATGTTTTTTCACGCGGGTTTTAATAGATATTTTTGTTTGTCCTATGCAGAGAGACCACATTCACAATTAAGCTTGTACACTAACATAGCATATAAAATACTACTTACCCTGAAAAAATAAGGAACAGCGTCCGAGCCATTTAAATATAATATATAAAGTTATGGCTACGTACAGGTTAATACTAAGCTCCGTAATAGATAGTTCCTCTCGAGCTATGAGATAAATACAAGAACAATCGAAAGATCACACTACAAAGCACGCATAATAATTTCAATGCAGCTTGAAATTAATTGAAAATAGAATGATATAAATATCTGGCAATCGATTAGATAATATTGGTTTGGCCATTCCACAGTGAAGAAGTGATAAAATTTTATACCACCGCGAATTAGAAATTCACGTAAATAAAATGGCGCCTCGTTTGTTTCTGCAGTGCGAATATAGTGGAAACGCCAATGTGCAACATCAGCAAGAGGAGCGGCCGCAGCACTTCCTTGCAGCAGTGCGAAATCGTGTGAGATGAGTGCACGATGTCACACAAGTACGCAGTAGAAGCCTTAAACCGCAGGCGGTGTTTTCGTTACACTTGCAGGCGACTTTGATTGACGCTGCCAGTTATTGCTGGAGGCACACCGGCACTTAAAATGAACGCATGTCGTAAATCGTTGCAACTGTGGTCCAAGGTGGAAACACAACTGATGTTCAACTTTACATAGAAAATCAGATGCCAATGCACGTACGTCACTTTTCACATAATTTTTTTCATCTACTAGCAATAGCAGACGAACTTTTGCACAAGTTTACCTAAATTTCAAATAAAATCATATGTCTTTATTTTATATGAGTATAATGTTAACTAATATAATATAACTATATCATTAGTTAACATTATACTCATACAGAGAAAATAGCTACGATGAAATACGTCTTCGGCGAATTATTTAAAAATATTTAAAGTACTTTTTTTAATATTTAAAAGTAAGTTTACTTTTCCTTTGTGTACCTTATTGAGAATCATACACATTGTCCTGCAAAGGATTTACTCTATTAAGACTTAAGAAAGGAATCACTAATTTATGTTCATTTTATAAATAATAACCTAAATAAAGATTGGTTATATGAAAATACAGTGCTGTCGCTAATAAATAAATATGTTATAAATAAATAAAGTAGACATTTTAGAGTTGGAGTAAAGACTTTCTTGTCAATAGATACTTAAACAATACAACTTATGCTCACTCATAAAAATAGTACTGTCAAATATCAATAACAATAATTTTCCCACGGGACTATTTATTGACATTTCTAAAGCCTTTGACCTAGTTTCACATGACCTACTGTTACAGAAATTAGAAAAAATTGGAATTAGAGGACCTAGACTTCATTGGATATCATTATATCTTTGTAAGAAGTAAGTCATTGTTACTAAAGCAGATTTAAATGGAGACATAATACCGTATTCGTTCGAGTACCGTTACAATAAATATGGCATTCCACAGGAAAGTGTTCACGGTCCAATCCTGTTTCTGGTGTTCATAAATCACATTGTCAATCGAAGCATAAATGTATTCTATTTGCTGATGACATAACAGTTATCGTGACTTCCAATAAAAAATAAATAATATGAGTGACCATGAAGCTGACATAAATAATACAATACATATTTTAATTGACTAATAATAAACATAATATTAAACGTAACATACCAAAAATAAAAGCAGCAAACATACGAAATTTTTAGGTTTAATTATAGATGACAACACAAACTGTTAACCACAAGTAAATGATGTTTCTATCAAAATAAATAAATTCGTATATGCTCTTAAACAAATAAAAAACATAACAAATATAAAAACCGCTGTCATGTACCATACCATGTATACGTAGAATCATTACTGAGGTATGGTTTTATAATGTGGGGCAACAGCACTGATCAAAATAAAGCATTTCTCGCAACCTAGAATAAGAAAATCTAATAAGTGTTGTTGTTTGTTTATGTGTGTACGCTTATATAATAAGATATCTAATTACTTTAAAATATTGATTACCAGATTATTTAAATAAAAATTGTATCAGAGGTTAAATGATTGTAATTTCTATAGTATTAAGGATTTTTGTACCCATAAATATTTGTGTAAAAAAATTGCATGCTCTGTATAACCGTAGCAAAACATGCTGATCTGAAACGTTCTGTAAATGGTAAAATATTTTACTCGTATATACCATGATTTATGCAAACAAAATATTATTACTATTAAATACTGGCGGTATTTAAGTGAGCCAGTCTTTCCCGACAGACTTAGTCGAGTTTCTCAACTTCTTAGAATTAAGAGGCATGCCTTTGCATAACTTGGCGTCCAATTTCTGCAGATGCGTAACTTTGGTGCACCAAGAATGTGCAGCGGTACTGAGCTGCGCATCATAGAGATTGGGAGAAATATTATAAAGGCCACTAATCTGCTTTGACTCCCCACATTCCAATTATTATTTCAATAAATTTACCTTTCCAAATTAAAAGGCTACAATTCCAGTGGCGGACATTCATTTGGACACTCCGTGCTTTTCGTATGGTGGGTAAACTGTGTGTTGACTGTTCCACAGTATTAACTGCCCAAAACTTTACAGATCAATTTTACTCCAAGCTATTTTACTTTTACGGACAATTGTTATTTTACTTTAGTTATTGAGTAAGTGATAAATAAACAACCAACTACAGATATTAATTAAATGTAAGTAGAAATATGATTTGCATTATTTTATTAGATTTTTCTCGTGTTAATTAGCAATTAGTACTCCCCGCAAAGAAATCGTATGCAGAAACTTCTTGAAATAAAAACGTAAATGCAAATGTAATGGATGCCGTACAGGATCCAGTTTACCGTCAAGTATAAGTGCGCTTGAAGCGGCGTCCGGTGAACTTGACGGTGTATGGCTATCAGTGTGAATGACAAGTCTACTTGAAGCAAAAATTTTATTTCGATTCTGCCGACTTAATCAAGCTTGCAGCGTCATGTAAACTTGAACGTGTGTATGAGCGGTCAAGTAAGCATGACGTTAGTGGGAGCAATAAAGCGAACAATAAAGCGGAGCGAGAGACGCCATGGTTTAAACTAGTGCGACATCATGCAAACTTGACGGCGAACTTGAACATGAGTCTTAACATGGTCTAAATGGATGCACTGCAAACTGGACGCCGCTTCATGCGTGCTGATAACTTGACGGTAAACTCGATCATGTATATTGCATGCAGAAAGTGTAGTAATAAAAATATTATTTTCGACTACTACATGAATGAAGAAACTTTGGATTTGATTTTTCGTTTAACGACCTCCACACGGGCAAAGACGAGAGAAAAAGCTAGTACGTAATAAAATTTTAGTACCACTGGGTACTGAGTAAGAATATTTTAAGTAGTTTAGTAAGCTGAAGTGGCTAAGGGCCAGACATGTAGCTCGAAGAACTGACAACCGTTGGATAAGAACAGTTATCGAGTGGCAACCTCGTGCCGGTAAGCGAAATGTAGGGTGGCCTACAAGTGTCTGAGGACCGTGCTTAGCGGCATTCTTTGAGGAAGGCCTATGTTTAGAAGTGAACTTGTGTAATGATGACAATGATGTATTGACCTTGGTGAGAATAGCCCATTCTAATAGTTTCATTTTAACCCGGCATTACGGTTAAGAATTGATACTATCTTAAGCAACAAGATTGTAATAAATTATTGTCAGTTGAAGCTCAGCTACAATGAACCTCTTTTTCCGAGCAACCCCTTTTTAATTTAACACAAGGTAATTAATGATTTAATAGATAAATATAAAAATGTTTAGTGAAATAAATATTTCGCTAAAATATAATATGTAACCATTTTATTTTGATTTTCATTTAATTTATTTCATTTCATTAAATGCGATTTTAACTAAGAATTTCATTAAAAAAAAACTATTTGATTTATTAAAAAAATTAACTTGTTTAATTTTATATATCCCTTTTCCATCTTCGTGTTTACTTTATTTTTACTATAAAATTTATATTATATTTAAATTTATTATATTAATTTTCTAGATATATTACTTACTACGAAGTGACTAAGCGTGTTATATGAATTCGAAACACATTCTAAATACTATTTATTAATTTTGAGCATAAGTAGATATCTGCGTTTTAAATACGATTGTTCTGTTGAAACAATTATATCGCAATATAAACGTTACATCAAAATTTAAAACACACATTTTCCGAAGAATGGCATTCCTACATTATTATATTATGGTAGGCTTCGCAAATAATATAGCAAGCTTTTAGGGATGCATAATTTACTAGACATATTGAATTCTGGTAAAATTTTAAGGGATCATTACTCATGATTTAAATAAAATTTGCATGCTAGATTATATTAAAATAGCAAACATGTGCGCATATTGCAACTAAAACATCTGTATATTTACCATATTTTATGCAAATAAAGAATATTATTATAATAATTTTTCTTTTCTCTTTTTTTCTCCGTCTAAGGCATTATGAGGATACGGGCTTTCAGTCATCATTTGCTGGTTTTATGTATAAATTGATATATTATCCATAGTATTTTCTGGGATTTGTAAAAATTTTTGCACTAAGCGATATGTATTTAAAATAGCTGCTTTTTGCATTTTAACATATAAATTTGGGGGTAAATCTTATAACTTAAGACAGTGATGCAAATATTTTGGTATTAATCCTGTAGCTGAAAGTACAATTGGAACGATGAAAACTTTATTTAATTTTCATATATTTTTAATTTTTTCGCTTAGTTTATTATATTTACTAATATTTTCAACTATTGGTTTTTGAATATTATGCGTATTTGGTACAGCTATGTCGATCAGGAAAGCTATATTGTTAACTTTGTCTTGCAAAACTATATCGGGACGATTGTAATGGATGGTCTTATCAGTAAGTAAGCCTCTGTCGAAATATAGTTTATATGAGGTGTTTTCTAACACAGGGTTGGGTTTATATTTGTAGTATAGTTATAAAGTGTTACCGATGAGTTTATGTTTCTGGGCTATCTTTTCTACCAACTTTTTAAAGGAGGAAGTACTCAATTCGACTGTATATTTTTATGTGTGTTACACATATATATATATATATATATATATATATATATATATATATATATATATATTTATATATATATATATATATATATCTCTCAAGTATTTAACCCCTCGCCTGATACGCGCGCCGAATGCTGCGAGACGTTACTTGATACGGCACTCGAGCCGTGGCCGCGCCGTTTGTCAAGTGTTCCACTTTATTGGTTTTTGTGACCTTTCCTTGTATAAATACCCCACATATTGTATATTGTTGGATTCGTGGATAAATTATCTACAACATGATATTACTTTCAATAAAAAATATTGTACTTTAATCAAATAGTATGCAAGTGAATGTGAAAAAAGGTTTATTTCGGACTTTCCTAGCTAATAAAAAAAAATTAAACAACATAGATTTTCTTTTGCATTTTATTTAACCTCTTATTATATAGTAATACAAATATTTAAAAATATTTACATCTTTTTATAGTGAAATGTCAAGAAAAACAACAATTTCCGCATACAGATATTTTTGGCCGCGTAAAAACATCTCTAAAATCTTAAAGGAAGTCTGTTCTACCTGACTTAAATGAATAAGCACAGACTATAGAGCCATACTGCCCTGCTCACACGATCCAAAACATCAATTGGTTTAAGTAAACAGACTTGAATTCGGAGCTTGCGACACGGTCATAATATGACCGGTATCAAGTAAGGGCTTACATTTTGCGGTCATATTATGACCGATATCAGGTGAGGGGATATATAAATATATATATATATATATATATATATATATATATATTATTTTCATTTTAAGCCTCTTACCTCAGCTTATATTGAGTATATTGACAACTTATTAAATGAAACTACTTTTTATATACAAATTCCGTCATGTCGTAAAAATAATATCATTCTATTTATAGTATTCTGGAAGGCTCGTACTGTTACATGATATCTAGGGTGGCTTTCCACTAGATGTAGTGAAGATCAAACAAATACAGCAATTCGATAGATTCAGGTGGCTGAGGGCCGTGCTTTATGGCATTCCTTGTGGGAGGCCTATGTACAGTAATGGACTTGATAAGTTGTAATTATGAAGAACGATGATGATGTACTATAAATATTAAACGTAATAAATAATTAGTTGCTTAAAAAGAACTTGATATTTAAAACTCAATCTTCCATGAGCTTTAAATATCAAGAGCTAATTTCGTTTTGTTAACTTTTCCTTCTCTGACTCTTTTAATAATAAACGGAGGAATTCTATTTGTATTTAAAACTTTTATTTAAAGACATTTGAAATTCTTTTAAAATAAGCATTACGAGAAGAAAAAGCCTGAACAGCAAATTAAAGTTAACACCAAGTAAAGTTTTTACTAGTCGAGTAGGTAATACAATACTGGTGTAAACTTTAATAAAACAAATGTTGATTTTAACATTGTTAGTATCTTACTTGAAATCCCTAGGGCAATCCTGTAATCTGATTTTGCCGCAGCCAGATCTTACTTAATTTAAATGGGGAACTATTATACATATTTAATTTTATTTTGAATATAATTTATAAGTAAATATTTTTCAACCGTCTTCAAAAAGGAGGAGAGGTTTACAATTCGTTGGAATCTTTCTTTTTTTATGTATGTACACCGATTACTCGAAGACACCTAAACCAATTTGGAAAATACTTTTTTGTTTCGAAGGGTATACTTTCCAGGTAGCCCCGGTTAAATTTTACCGAAAACGGTCGAGCGATTTAAAAAAAATCAAAAATAAATTATATTTATTTTGAAGTCGGTGTTACATTTTTAATTTTACCACTTGTTATTGTAACGACCCCCCCCCCCCCCTTCTCATCTCTTCACTCTTTCTATATATATTTATACCTGTATTTCCTTAGAATCTATTTCTATAAGTTATACAAGTATATCTAACTTTCGTGACCAGTATATTAATCATACATTGATCTTTCTAAAGGTTCAAATATAGGCCGTATAATAAATTTATGGCGTGATCGTCTTAGTTAGGACCCTTATTTACGTTGTGTTTGTATAGTAACTTAGTTCTTTTAGGTGTATCTTGGAAGAATGAATATTTGCGAGAGCAATCGAAAGCTGTTGGTAGTGTCTTATAAGCTAAAGAACCCCGTTCACGAAGACAGAGCTCAAATAAAAGTTAAGAACAATAAATTGTCCTTATTCCACTTGTATCAGGTTCACAACAGTCAATTCCTTATTAATTAATCCCTTCCCGCTTGGAAAAGGCTCACAATATTTATATCAAATACCAGATACAAGGGCTTCGCTCTTCCACATTAAAAAAATGTGGAGGAGGTACACGGCTCCGCACACGCCGCGCACGGTGAGCGCCAACCATTTTAATGCGCTCCCCCCGAAGGGTACGCAAATTTGGGAACTGGACCGTAGTCCACAGCAAAATAACTAGCGAACCAGTAAAAGAGGACTTCGCCCCTTGATAGTGCGTAAGCACAAACATCGACCGAAGTCGCGCATGTCAGTGCGTGTAAACGCCATACAGGATACGATCAAATCCAGCCACAGTGAATGTACGTCACACGGGTTAGGCAACAATAGGCACACTGGCCATAAAAAGCCGTCCGTGAGCGCCACCACCTGCCAGACCGCCGTTCCTGCAGACGTGATGTAAGTGTAAGGCATCACCACCAATTGCATGGTCAGCACGGCCAATTGACCGCAGAGCGTGTCATGAGTCTACCGCTCACCTCAAGGGAATGGGGTCCCACGTTGCGCGGCTTTCGGCCGCAGCCTTGAGAGCCTCCTCAGATTCTCCCTCCAGCTACCACCCGCATGAGGTCGACACATATGCTCCACCAACCAATACAATGGCAGATATAGCCAATAGGCAGTTATAAGATATTAGTAATAATTCGCCATCAGAAAGGGTTTGTGTCACTGACGTTGAGTATATGCATTTTTCGATCATGTTTGTCTCACCCACCAACAAGTTGCCTTCAATCTTTCAAAGGTGGGAACTTTATAGAGATATATTAATATGTTGTTATATAAAACATCATGGAGGGCAGACAGTCTGCAGCCCCGCTATGAAGGGACCCGACTTGGGCAAAGCTACTTGGGTTGTGAATCAAACCAAGATGCAGAGAGCGCCATTGAGAAGAGCGACCCGCCAAACAACCATCGCAGAGACGCAATGCTGCAGAATGCAACAAGCATCAATACGACTATCGTCGGGCTTACACCATCCCAAGGTCCCCCATACAGTCCCAGTAGACATCACCACCCGCATACCTCCATCGACCAGAACCACAAGATGCGTCGAATCAGGTGCAGCACACCCGCAGATCCATCACAAGATGCAATACTGCAAGTAGCAATAAGCATCAATGCAACTATCATACGGATGGCGCCCCCTCACAACACACCCACATGATCCCTATCGACTTTGGTAACAAAATTGATAATGTTGTTAACTAAAAATACCACCAACGTATCATAGTAGCACGGTACTAAGACGTCAGTAGCCAAAACTCCACGTATCATAGCGCTATTGCACTAAGACATGAAGTTGAGTATGCTTGCTGCACTTAAAAGTACTACCAAACACACTCACCCTAATCCGAAAGATAGCCGACGTATCATAACGCTATGCGTTAAGACGCCGCCCACAAACGGTAGGGTTGTGCGATGTCCACGGGCAAGTCGTATTGCTACAACATACCCGCTTACCACCGGCACTAAGATGATATGTCAAGGACACATCGGTTAGCGAGTCCAAGTTTACCTCGGTCTCGGATGCTGTGAAACAATCTACACGCCACTATAATAATCCTTTTCAAGTCCCAATTCTTTCAATATAATGCTTTTACATATTTGAGACCTTCAACATATTTGCTTTATTTCACAGACCATACTATTGTACGTCTTATTCATATGGGACTTCAAGTCATAACTCTGCTATCATAATGCTTATGCATCATAAAGACCTTCTATATTAATGCTTTGGTTCGTTAGACCTTACTATCATAAGTCCCTAATATAGGACTAGTCATTGTGCAACATTAGTACTAGCAGTCGGTCAGCCGACCACCCCATATATATGTATAACCTTGGGTATGTGTCTCCGGCAACGCCCCTTATTATGGAGACCATTACAAGAACACTTTCATCAACTTAGAAATTTTCCGACTAATACAAGAACACCTTCTTCAACTTAGAAAATTTTTATCCATTTTTTATCCTTATTATTGTAATATAATCGACTTGTATTTATATAATTTAATATATTTTGAATATCTTAAACAAGATTTTAATAAATTTAGAGATTTTTTAGAGACAATTTATGCGTTAACTATACTATAATATTCAATATTCCCAATGAACATATTTGAACTTTATACTTAATTTTAAACATTTTAATTGTTTAAAATATAATTTCTAAGACATTTTTAAATGTCTTTACATTGAATTTAATTATTATTTATTAATAATAATTATGAGGCGTCACATTATGTTATATTAATTTTTTTATATCTTTTTTATGTTTAGTTTTTTTTTTATTGTGTAAATTAAATATTGTATATTTGAATGTTAAGTGAATGTCTTAAAGTATTATTATTTATCATTTCTATGTGTTGAGTAAAACTACTTTTACCGATTTTATCGCATTTAATATACTTTTTTTTTAATTTTCGGCGTTTCACAAAACGTCTCGTAAATCTAATTTGATTAATTGCACACTACTCGCGTATCAACTTATATACACACTCACGCCTGTCACCAAGTGGTGTACTATGAACTTCCATATAGTTCACACGCATGCATAGTTTCTGGTTAAGTGTACTTAATTTGGCCCATGTTCATTATATTGCTAATTTGGTCGATAAACTTCAGTCTAGGGCGTACCTTGCCGACTCTGTAACAGAAACAGAAACAGGAAATTTTTTATTCAATATAGATTATGAATAATACTTATTGAAAGTCACTCTTTTGTTTAATTACCACTGGAAAAAAACCTCTGTTCTAGGGAGAACCAGCAAGAAACTCTGTGAGACTTTTTTAAAAAATAACAGCTTACAATCATGTTTGTTACACAATTAACAACACAAAAATTAGAAATAGCTTGGTAGCGATCACCTCATTTCCAGGGGTTATTATCATCCATAAATTACTTATTTTATAATAATCCTTAGTATACAAACTTTGTTTAATAAAGTTTTTGAACTTTGAGCAGGTCAAATTTTGTAAATTTTCTGGGATTTGATTGTAAAAGCGTATACATCGCCCCAATAATGAATTACTGACTCGATGGAGTCGAGTAACTGGTACTACTAGCTTGTGTCTGTTCCTAGTATTTACAGAATACAACTCACGTCAATACACGAAATGGACGAAAGTCACGTAACCCGTAAGTTTTTTTTTATCATCATCGTCGTCATCATCATCATCTCAGCCTATTAAATGACCACTACTAAACATAATACTCCCCGACACGTGTGCGTGTGCGTGTGCGGATATTTGTGTTATATGTGTGTTACGTAGGTCACTCAATAAGTTTTGAGATACTCGAAATTTAAAAATGTAACGCACCCGTTTTACATGTTTCGAAAAAGCAAATTTATTAAAAATAGAACTCCATAAGTCAATTGCTCAATATTAAAATAAAACAAAGTTCTATTAATTTTCCTGAACGCTTCCCGCGTTTTTCATTTAAAACGATGGATCTTAACATTTGCGCGCTATGATATATTATGATTTTAAATTTGGTTTAACCAAACAATTAAGCTTACAATGGTTACAATCATCATTAGGGGACTCAGCTCCATCACGCGCAACAATTTTACGTGGTTTGCTGAATTCAAAAGGGGTAAAATTAAACTTAAAGATGACCAAAGAACCAGGGCCCCGTAAACAGCAGTAACGGCAGAAAATGTATAGACTACTGAAATGGTGGTGCGAGAAGACCCATGAATCATATATACGTACATCGAAAAGACTCTAGGTATTAGAGCGGGGAGCATTTATACCATCGTACATCAATATCTTGGAGTGAGGAAGCTTTGTTGTCGATGGATGCTTCGTTTGCTCTCCGAAATCGAAAAACAGACTCATGTGGATTGGTGCCATGAAATCCGTCTAAGTTTTGAAAACGGGGCATCTAGGCGTGTTTCAGAAATCGTTACTGGTGACGAGACATGAATCTATCAATATGATCCGGAAAATAAAAGGCAATCATCGGTATGGGTCTACTCGGAAGGACAGTTACCGATAAAAACCGCAAAGACCTCGTAACGTCGACAAAAAAAATGGTGGCTAGTTTGTTTTTTTGCGGAGCGGAGATTTGTCGACGTCAATGCTGGAAAATTGTAGGTCAGTCAACTCTGAATGATATACTACAGTTGCATTACCCAAAGCTTTTCAAGCTGTGCGGGAAAAAAGACTAAACGCCGGGCTTCGGGGAATCATGCTGCATCACGATAACGCCTCTTCACATACCTCCCTTAGAACACAAGCATTTATTGAAGAATCTGCTGTCTTAACTCTAATTCACCCACCGTACAGCCCTGTTTTAGCTCCTTGTGCTTTCTTTTTGTTCCCAAGAGTCAGAGAAAAAATAAAAGGCAAGTTTTTTTCAAGCGCCGAAGAAGTCGTGGCTGCTTGCGAAGAAGTGATTTCCGATCTGTCAGATCAAGACTGGCAAAAGTGTTTTCAGAGTACTTTAGGCAAATGGCACTTTGTATAAAGCATGATGGAGAATATTTTAAAAAGATGTAAAATAAATATTATTAGTATCTAGAATACTTTTTGTATATCTCATAACTTATTGAGTGACCTACGTATTGGCAAAGAAAACACCTTCCTCGAGGTGATCTATTTAAGGCAGGATAAATTTGCCCATCCTTAGTCGTACTTGATAGCTCTGTTCTACGAAGGGTGGATAAATTTAAATGTCTTGGACATATGGTGTCATGTGATCTGAAAGATAGTCTTGATATTGAGGACGCAGGGTGTTAGCGGTGAGGAGTAATATGCTAGCCCGCAGGTTTGCTCGGTGTACAAATCAAGTTAAAATATCTCTTTATAAAGCATATTGTCAATTTTTCTACACGGCTAGCCTGTGGGATTTGTATAAAAAACAAGCCTATAACGTCCTGCGAATACAATATAATAAAGCTTCAGGAAGCTGTTGAGCCTAACGCGATAATATTGAATTGCATGGGGAATGTTTACTCATACACGTATTGACACTGTTCGTAAAACGTAGCATCGCAAGTAACAACAGTATTCTGAAAATGTTTGGAAGCTGACGTGACTGCCCATTTCAGACACACTGGGTGGCAGTAGCTATTGCTATACTTAAATGAGTTGCACCACAGTAATTTATAACGGTTGTATAATATATATTTTTTTTTAATTTCGTATTTTAATTCATTTAAAAACTAGTGATCTAGCTCGCCTTCGCAGGGGTGATCTGGATCTCAAACTCATCGCCACCTACCGGGTCCATATACATCTAAACCATCCATTAACCCACTTAAACACACACAAAAATACATAAAAATTGGTTCAGCCGTTGTCAAGTTACGATTTTTCATACATTCAGCAATTGATTTTTATTTATATAGATTATATTTTTTCTAACATAGGTATAAGTTTTTCGTTATAACTAAAATAAATGTCCTCCAGATTGAATTTCGGTCACGGTGGACAGTCTCCACAGAGACTGCCGTCTGCGCAGGACAAGATCCATAGCGCCGGAGTGTTTGCGCAAGCACAGGTGCATTCTGTATTCTCTCACTCACATATTCCAATGGGATGGTAAACTGACACCACCGGTGAGAGACCGGGGCATGATCAACCTCCTCAAGTCCTGACTTCGGGCTGCCACTGAGAACTTCTTACAGAAAACCCAATAACTGGTCAAATTTTGGCCTGACCCGGGATTTAAACCCGGTATCTCAAGATCAGCAATCGCGTTTACGACGACTAGTCGTCGTAAACGCGACGCCTTCTTGGTCTAGACCAAGAAGGCAGTCTTGAGGACATCGTTGTAACTAACTTCTCTGTGGATATTAAATCTGAAGTAAAATGTTATTTATTTATTATTCACAGTAAATAAGGATAGATGAATTATACGCATTTAATTCTTTTTATTAAATATAATAACATATGTTCATAAGTTATTAATAATTTTATAGTAAATCTGTGTAAAGGATACTAGTTATTAAGTACATTTAGGATGAGTTTATTCTTATCGCTTTGTGATAAAACGGCTTTGAAATAGGAGCTACTCTAACGCTTATTAGTCAAAGGACTAAATTACTCATATATTTCACTAGAAATATTATAACCCAGTCTAAAGCATAAAGCTATCTTTTCATTTAAATGAATAATTTATAAAACAAATATTAAAACATATATTATTTTTACATAAAGAGACTATTTTTATAAAAATATTATATTATATATTTCTCGAACCCGAACAATTATTTGTAAGGCGAATAATTGTCCCGCGTCTGAATGTTTGTCCTTGTGAAATGTATGTATGTAAACTGCCTCCACGATACAAGAGAAAATCCTAGTGTGGTAACGTTGTTTTTTAAGGAAAATTAACACTTTCATTGTCTCGTTACAATAGTAAGACAATAACATTGACCTATAATAGTGCACGGGACAGCAAAATGGTTAACTCTTTCGCTGTCACGTATAAAATAAATAGCAGCGAGGGGGGGAGGGGGGGGGGGGGACAAACGATAAATAGATACTGCAAACATTTGTCGTATTACTTTATGACTCAAACATGTCAAAATAATTATTTCTTCTTCATCATCAGCACGTAAAACTCTACCGCAAGATATGAGCTTCTCCCACTACGGCAAGTAGTGAAGCATTCCATCTTAGTCCTCAGGTGTGACAACTTATTTGCATTTTGATTCTTAATAAAGAATAAATGTAAATGTCTAAGGCTCCCAGTAACCACCATGTATCATCATATCATATCATGTCAAGTGAACTGTGTGGTCGTATGTCACCCATATCCTATAAAAAAATATATGAATTGCCTAAAACTCCAGGACCTCGTACCGAACATCTTGATTGACCGAACCTGCAAACAATCTGGATCTGGATGGAGACAGACGAGTTCGCGGTTGTAATATTATGATAATGAAAATATTCAAAAAAAATCAAAATTAATAAATTCGTGTATGCACTTAACCAAATAAAAAACATACGTAGATACTTTACTGCGATATGGTTTTATAATGTGGGGCAACAGCACTAATCAAAATATGTGGATATATATATATATATATATATATATATATATATATATATATATATATATATATGTGTGGGCTTAAACCGAATGAATCGTGTCAACCAGTGTTTAAAGAACTTGGATTATTACCACTACCATGACTTTATATCTATGAAGTATGTGTGTTTGTACAGAAGCACAAAACGTTGTTTACAACGGTAGATGATGTAAATCCGCGCAGTCGCCGAAATTCATATAGATTTGTACTAAACGATAATCCTAGAATAAGAAAATATAATAAAAGTCGTTAATATATGTGTGTTCACTAATATAATAAGATACCTAATTACTTAAAAATGTTAAATACATGATCATTTAAATTAAAACTATATCAGTGGCTAAATAACTGCAATTTCTATAGTGTTAAGGATTTTTGTAGCCAAAAATATTAATGTAAAATTTTTTTGCATGCTATGAATAACTTTAGCAAAACATGCTGATCTGAAACGTTCTGTAAAATCTATTATATACCATGTTTTATGCAAATAAAATATTATTATTATTATTATAAAAGTGAACAGGTAATCGTCCAACTGTCTTAGAAACGCCACGCGGCAGCTTTTGCTGTCGCACGGATGGGCCGGCTCGAACCGGGGTGGTACCACGACCTCACAGAATACCAGCGTGAAGTAGAGGCTTACCTCTGCGTTTCGCTTGGTGAGTGCAGGTGGCCGGAGGCCCTTTTTTACTGGAAATGAGGCATTCCATCTTAGTCCTCACGGGTGACAACGCATCTGCATTTTGATTCGCAAACGAGGATAGATGTAGATGTCTATGGGCCGCAGCAACCACTTACCATCAGGTGGACTGTGTGCTCGTTTGTCACCCTCATCCTATAAAAAAAAAAAAAAACAACAAAAATATTTAACCCAAAAGTAGTTGTTACCTCCTTAGTTGATAAATCCGTCTTCATTGATTGAACCCAAGAAAAGTGAAAGTCGTTGCATATCTACATACACTGATTATACTATTGTGCTTATTTTTGTCTCGTCCTCTCGAGGGTAAGAGTTGAAAATCTGTGTTTGCTCTCTAAGCAATATTAATCGTTGAGCTAGAACCCATTTGCTAAACTGTAACACACATGTACATTTAGATCTTAAGATTATGTAACTTTTTTTGTAATAAGTTACTTTGTACCTAGTTTAGTCACTGAATTTACGTATGTGATTGGAGAAAAACAAATAAATGCTTTATCTATACGTCTTTAAAAAAAAAGCATTAAATTTATTGTTTATTCTATGTTTTTAGAGAGTGGATCTGAGGAATACTTGTTATGGTTTCCTAGTGTCCGACTAACAACCAGTTCGTATGATTAACTATCAAAGCAATCGTGATATATTGTCCCATTCCCGAACATGATTTATTATAGTTTATCAGCGTAAACAACAGTGTTAAATATACATAATTTGTATTAAATGAAAAATTACTCGAAGGCTTGTTGGAACACTCGTTACTTAGTATTCTGGAGTACATTTTTATAAACTTAAATGGTAATATTTTTTAACTGGAAGAACCTAAAGAGATCTATGAAATGTGTTCTATGTTGAGTCGAAAAGCGGACGTCATTGCGCTACAGGAAACTTCGTTGCTACCTAATGAAATATCAAATCTTAGTGGTGCAAATAAAGAGTTTATCTACTACCGAAAGTTAACTATTGATACCTCTAAGGGAATTATACGCAGGCGACCGTACGAAGGTGTCACGTTATTGTGGAATAAACCGAAGCTTGACTGCGTTCAGTCGTTCCCCATGAAAGTTACCGTATTGATGCGGTTAAAATATGCGAGTCGGACCGGCCCATGCTTGTGTCCTCTGTTTACATGCTAACTGACTGCTTAGACAACTTACTAGATACGATCAATGCTTAAGTGAGATTGCGGCGATAATTGAAAACATAGTATTGAGTCTGTGTACATTTTAGGAGATTTAAATACTCATCCAGAACAGTTATTAGAGAATAAATTAGAAAATGTTTGGAAAGATATAAATTAGAATTGTAATGACCTTAATATTTATTAAAAAAAAATGCATTTGTTCTTAGATTGTTATTCCTCATACAGCAGATTCAATTATCATAACGTAATGTTTGCTCGTTTTTAATTATGTTATTGCAAAATGTTATTAATGAAACCAGGCGTTACTTTTACTTTGCGAAAATCCATTACATTATACGATGTAAAAAAATTATTTGCGAAGATCCGAGTATAAATTAAACGCTTTTTACGCTGATCTACACTCATATCCAAAGAGTAGTATACAATCACTAGTATACAATCACTAGTATACAATCAATGCATTTTAATAACAAAAAAAGAAAATGAGAAGTGAGAATAACATAGCTATCTTATTTTGTACCACGTAGAATGAGGCTTCGCTCTATGCTTGCTCTGAAAACTAAAATATTTTATCAAGGGTTATATCGATCGCTTGATTCGAAGTATATTATGTAAAGTTGGAGCCTCGTAACCTTACTATATCATATAGTAATCCTTTCTTATCAATATATATGTATAATATACTAATCTTTTCTTATCTATATATAAGTATATAAATCAATGTGTTATAGTTCTTTCAGATAAAACATTATTGTAAGTGATTCCACGGAAAAAAATATTCGGAAGGTGGTTTCCTTACATCTAACATAAACTTTAAACATTTCAAAGTTATGTAAATAAATCAACCCACAATATAATTCGGGTACTTACGACCATCTTTAAACAAACACTGTCATTTATATAAAATCAAACTATATTCCATAGTAAACTTTGACCGAGAATAGGTGCAGATACACTTACTCGTTAAAAAATTGCTTGCAGTTGAACTGACATGGATCTATGTAGAATACTTATGAACGGCGATCGTTCAATATTAACACGCTCATTATATGATAAATGAGCAGGATGCTAAGAGCACAAATTCTTCGCGTTTCATGTGGCATGCTTTCAAACATATACTATTTTACCGGCTAATGAGGGAGAAAATTAAGAGCATAATTTGGTGCTACTTATAGCAATATAATATATATTCGTACCCTAACGCCAATGTAAGCTATAAGGCTGACACTGCCCAAAACAGTTTTATTTCCCTAAGGCAATGAATTAATCAAATGGGCTGTAGTTATGACAAGATGGACAGTCTCCCGAGTTTGTAATTGATGATCTCGAGTATCCTTTGTTAGAAAATAAGTATTTAACATCATGAAATTAAAGTGATTTGAAAATTTAATTGATTAATTAAGGCTTCTGTTTTTTTTAAGAGTGACAAATGAGCACACAGTCCACTTGATGGTAAGTGGATGCTGTGGCCCACAGACATCATTTATCCTCGATAAAGAATCCAAATGCAGATGGTATTCTGTGAGAGTGTGGTCCTACCCCGGTTGAGCTGACCCATTCGTGCTACAACCATAATATAGTTGCTGCATCGCTCTACCACGTATAAGTATTGGTACAAAATTTGACCTGCTCAAAGTTCAAAAACTTTATTAAACTAATGTTACGGATGGCGAAGGAAGCCACCGCCCCGTCGCCCCCTCATACCCCGTTACGCACCGCGCACCACGCACACCGCCTGGACATCACGTGAGGTTGTAAACCAATGAGCGCGCAGCACGCCGCATGAGAACACGCTCATGCCAAGACACCCGCCACGGTAAAATAAGAAGGGCATTTTGGGCTCCGATTCCCGAGGCTCACCTTCGAGCTCTATAAAGTTAGCAGTGAATAGTCAGCAGAAACCTTTAAACTGTATCTAGGAATTTGTAGCTAATTTGTTGCTAATTTGTTGCCAAAATCGCGATTTTGTTGCTCTAACCGGTTTTGAGAAAATTGATTTACTGCTATTTTTACATTAAGATAGCAGTAAAAACTTTCAATCAACCCCTCCGTAGCGGATAAAACGGGATAATTTGTTGCTAATTAGTTGCTGAAATATAATGCAAAAAAAATGTATAAAAAAATCAAAAATTAAAAAAAAATCATAATAATATAAAAAAATTATAAAAATCAAGTGATGTTTTAATACTGATTCTGAAGTTCCAAATTAATGAAAATTTTGCTGCCGATTAATCAATAGATCAATAACTCCCAAACAGCCTACAACAACATAAAATCGGTTGATAAGCTGTATCAAGTAATAAGTTACAAATAAATGTGTACATGCTGCCTATACGGAAGGTTTAAAAACAAAACAACAGTTATATTGTTGATGTTCAGTTATGGAAGCAGCATAAAGAGCTAGAAACAAAATGAAATTGATCTATGAGCTGCACCAAATTATAAGTTAGTAATTTTTTGTGTAATACTTAAGTGAAAATTTAGCGAAAAAATGTTAGCAGACTCTTTGTTGCTGTTCACTAACGGAAGCAGTAAGTCACAAAGGAAAAAAGTAAAATCGATCAATAAGCTGTACCAAGTAATAAGTTAAAAATTATTTGTATACAAGTTAATATATCGTGAAAATTTTAGGAAAAAAGTAAACAGAATTTTTGTTGCTGGTCAGTAACGAAAGCAGCGACTCATAAAGAGCCAGCAATGAAATAAAATCAATCGATAAGCTGCACCACGTTAGTAGTTAGTAATTATTTGTGTACATGCTATATTTTATGAAAATTTTAGGAAAAAAGGTAGCAGATATTTTGTTGCTGGTCAGTTATAGAAGCAGCAACTCAAATAGAGCCAGCTGCTTCCATTTTTGACGAGCAACAAAATATCTGCTATATTTTTCCTAAAATTTTTATAAAAATATAGTATGTACATAAATTATTATTAACTAATTACATGGTGCTCCTTATCAATCCATTTTATTTTGTTGCTGACTCTTATTGAGTTGCTGCTTCCGTTCCTGACCAGTAACAAAATATCTGCTACTTTTTTTTCCTAAATTTTATATAAGAATATATCATGTAAACAAATAATTACTAACTACTGACCTGGTGCAGCTTATCGATTGATTTTATTTTGTTGCTGGCTCTTTATGAGTCGCTGCATTCGTTACTTACCAGCAACAAATTTATCTGATATATTTTTTCTTAAAATTTTCCTAAAAATATAGCATATACATAAATAATTACTAACTAAAAACGTGGTGCAGCATATCGATTGATTTTATTTTGTTCCTGGCTCTTTATGAAATGCTGCTTTCGTTACTGACCAGCAACTAAAATTATGCTAACTTTTTTCCTAAAATTTTCACGAGATCACTTGTAAACAAATAATTATTAACTTATTACTTGGTGCAGCTTATTGATCGATTTTACTTTTTTCCTCTGTGACTTACTGATTCCGTTACTGACCAGCAACTAAAATTCTGCTAACCTTTTTCCTAAAATTTTCACGAGATCACTTGTAAACAAATAATTATTAACTTATTACTTGGTGCAGCTTATTGATCGATTTTACTTTTTTCCTTTGTGAGTTACTGATTCCGTTACTGACCAGCAACTAAAATTCTGCTAACTTTTTTCCTAAAATTTTCACGAGATCACTTGTAAACAAATAATTATTAACTTATTACTTGGTGCAGCTTATTGATTGATTTTTACTTTTTTCCTTTGTGACTTACTGATTCCGTTACTGACCAGCAACCTAAAATTCTGCTAACTTTTTTCCTAAAATTTTCACGAGATAACTTGTAAACAAATAATTATTAACTTATTACTTGGTGCAGCTTATTGATCGATTTTGCTTTTTTCCTCTGTGACTTACTGATTCTGTTACTGAACAGCAACTAAAATTCTGCTAACTTTTTTCCTAAAATTTTCACGAGATAACTTGTAAACAAATAATTATTAACTTATTACTTGGTGCAGCTTATTGATCGATTTTACTTTTTTCCTTTGTGAAATACTGATTCCGTTACTGACCAGCAACTAAAATTCTGCTAACTTTTTTCCTAAAATTTTCACGAGATCACTTGTAAACAAATAATTATTAACTTATTACTTGGTGCAGCTTATCGATCGATTTTACTTTTTTCCTTTGTGACTTACTGATTCCGTTACTGACCAGCAACTAAAATTCTGCTAACATTTTTCATAAAATTTTCACGAGATAACTTGTAAACAAATAATTATTAACTTATTACTTGGTGCAGCTTATTGATCGATTTTACTTTTTTCCTTTGTGACTTACTGATTCCGTTACTGACCAGCAACTAAAATTCTGCTAACTTTTTTCATAAAATTTTCACGAGATAACTTGTAAACAAATAATTATTAACTTATTACTTGGTGCAGCTTATTGATCGATTTTACTTTTTTCCTTTGTGACTTACTGATTCCGTTACTGACCAGCAACTAAAATTCTGCTAACTTTTTTTCCTAAAATTTTCACGAGATCACTTGTAAACAAATAACTATTAACTTATTACTTGGTGCAGCTTATTGATCGATTTCACTTTTTTCCTTTGTGACTTACTGATTCCGTTACTGACCAGCAACTAAAATTCTGCTAACTTTTTTCCTAAAAATTTTCACGAGATCACGTGTAAACAAATAATTATTAACTTATTACTTGGTGCAGCTTATTGATCGATTTTACTTTTTTCCTTTGTGACTTACTGATTCCGTTACTGAACAGCAACAAAAATTCTGCTAACATTTTTCCTAAAATTTTCACGAGATAACTTGTAAACAAATAATTATTAACTTATTACTTGGTGCAGCTTATTGATCGATTTTGCCTTTTTTCCTTTGTGACTTACTGATTCCGTTACTGAACAGCAACTAAAATTCTGCTAACTTTTTTCCTAAAATTTTCACGAGATAACTTGTAAACAAATAATTATTTACTTATTACTTGGTGCAGCTTATTGATCGATTTTACTTTTTTCCTTTGTGAAATACTGATTCCGTTACTGACCAGCAACTAAAATTCTGCTTACTTTTTTTCGCAACATTTTCACGTAAGTATAGCATGTACCCTGTACACAAGAAAAATTACTAACTAATGATTTGGTGCAGCTCATAGATCGATTTTATTTTGTTTCTAGCTCTTTATGAATTGCTGATTCCATAACTGAACAGCAACAACATATCTGTTGTTCTGTGTTTAAGTCTACCGTATAGGCAGCATGTACAAATTTATTTGTAACTTATTACTTGATACAGCTTATGGACCGATTTTATGTTGTTGTAGGCTGTTTGGGAGTTGTTGATCTATTTATTAATCATCAGCAAAATTTTCATTTATTTGGCACTTCATAATCAGTATTAAAACATAACGTGATTTTTATTTTTTTTTTAATTTTAGATTTTTTTATTTTATGATATTTTTTAATTTTTGATTACTTTTACATTTTTTTGCATTATATTTCAGCAACAAATTATCCCGTTTTATTCGCTACGGCGGGGTTGATTGAAAGTTTTTACTACTATCTTAATGTAAAGATAGCAGTAAATCGATTTTCTCAAAACTGGTTGGAGCAACTAAATCGCGATTTTGGCAACTAATTAACAACAAATTAGCTACAAATTCTTAGATACAATTTTTAGGTTTCTACTGACTTTTCACTGCTAACTTTATAGAGCCTTCACCTTCGGGCTCTATGTCAAAAGAGTAACCCGCAACGCACATTTTTACCTGAGTAGGCTCAACAGTATGCTGGGCCGGCACAGTAAAATGTCCCTCCGCAACAAGCGAAACCTTTATATGATTTGCAAATGACCAGTCATGACTTACCCGGGCCCCATATTTACTTACGCTAATCCCAAAATCATGAACGAACTCGAAATAGTTCAAAACCTCTTCTGTTGTCGAGCTACGAACGCACCCTGGTATGTCCGTAACGCCGAGCTCCATCGAGACTTAGAGCTCCCCACAGTACAGCAATTTCTGAAAACACTATCTGATAACTGCTTCAAAGCCTCAGAGTCTCACTCTTATCACTTCATTCGTAAGGCAGCTTCCTATGCAGCCCGACTTCCCTCTCGCTATCGAGTCCGAAGATCAACGAACTCTCTCTCTCGGACCCGTCAAACAAGCTTTCGGCCCACCTGCCGGTAGGTAGGCCGAAAGCTTGTTTATATAAACTGCTTATGAAAAAGATATTACTAAAAACATAAAAATACGGCTTTATAGCGGCAGAACAAAATAGGATTTACGTATATATCTTTTAGTGGATAATACTTTCATCGAATTTTCTGATGCGCATAAAAATATTCACACAAAAATCTTCAATTTCATCCAAAACGCAATTACATCATCATGCTTGTTATATGGAAGGCAGTATTAAGACCACTCAAAAGGTTAAAAGGATTAGATTTATAATGAAATGTAACCAAACCGATTACAAAACTAAAAAATTAAGTAATTTCAAGTACTAGCTCCGAAAGTTGAGGCTTTAATTTTCTGATATTTATGTCTTAGCATCGACTTCAGAAATAATTACTTGATTTTTTAACTTTGATTGGTTTTTACTCTTGATTTTAAAAAAACCCTTAATATTTTATCTTACATTTCTAACACTACATACTCGCAAGACGTTATTAGACAGTTACAAGACAGCTGTCAAATTAACGATATTGCCACGAGAATTTCTGATTTAATAACATTTGGCATGTCTCTCTGGGTATCGAACAAACGACAACATAAAGACATAATTTTTAAGAGTAAAGGCAAATCATTATATGTATTTATTTATATTCCTATGGAACTGAGACGTGGTCCTTCACTACTGGCCGGATGAGGAAGCTCAAGGTTGCTCAGTGAGCTATGGAGAGGGCTATGCTCGGAGTTTCTCTGCCGGATAAACTTAGAAATGAGGATATCCGCAGTAGAACCAGAGTGACTGACATAGCCCAACGGATTAGTAAGCTGAAGTGGCAATGGGCCGGCCATATAGCTGAAAGAACTGACAACCGATGGGGGAAAAGGTTCTCGATTGGCGGTCTCATACCGGCGGTCGAAATATAGGGCGTCCCCCCACTAGATGGAGTGACGACCTGGTAAGACATGCAGAAAGTTGATGGATGCAGGTGGCTCAGGAGCGTCTTTTGTGGTATTCCTTGGGGGACGCCTATGTTCAGCAGTGGACTTGTGAAGGGCTGTAATGATGATAATGATGATATATTTTTTTTATATTCTACTAAGCCAGCGCTTATCTACGATCCCACCTGATGGTAAGTGGTGATGTAGCCTAAGATGGTGAAGCGCACTTACTTAACAAAAGCCTATTCACTCTTGCCTTGAAGACACCCACACTGTAATCGGATGGAAAGACAGATGCTGGCAACTTATTCCACTCCTTTGCTGTACGCATGATGAACGACGTGGCGAACCGTTTGGTTCGAATGCGTGGTAAGTCAACAACGAAAAGGTGGAGACTGGCCGAACGTCTGGTTGTCCGATGGTGGAAGGGAGAGGGTGGAATTAAATTATGTAATTCCTGCGCACACTCTCCGAAATGCATCCTGTAGAAAACCGAAAGGCTGGCTACTTTACGTCTGTGTTCGAGGCTGGTAAGATTGGTTTTAACCAAATTCGGGTCACCAATAAGCCTCTTAGCACGCCTTTCCATTGAGTCCAAAGCTCCTAGGTGGCATTTTGCAGCACCAGCCCATATATGGCAGCAATACTCCATGCACGACCGGATTTGCGCTTTATATAAAGTATTTTTATTATTTATATAAATTAAAATTATTATTTATATAAAGCTGTCCCGGCGTGAAGTATCGCCGCACCTTTGCAAGGACTCCCAGTTTCCTTACAGCTGCTTTGGCCTTGGACTCAATGAACCGCCCGAAGTTCAAATTTGAGGATATTTCAAACCCTAACAATTGAAGGCGGTCTGTATATTTCAGTGATACATTTCGGAAAGAAGGAGCCAAGGTGAGCTGGCTCCTTATTGCAGTGAAGAGACACGCTTGTGTTTTGGAGGCGTTGAACTTCACAAGATTGGCATCGCCCAAATCGGAGACTGCCTGTAATGTGAGATTCACATGCTCTACCATAGCTTCTCTTTCGGACTGGATTTGCAATATATATATTCACATACCGACTTTTCTTACTCTGAGCTTATTTAAAATAATAGGGTTATACCTCGCTGCTTTATCATTTTTCATTAATGACCATCATACTACATCGAATGGCTTAACGCGATCCTCCGTTATGCCGAAAATACTGCAGCATTAATTTTAAAATAAATACATCTCTCTCTGGGTATCGAAAAAAGAACAATATAAAGACTGAATTTTGTAATGTTAAGATAAATAATTATAAGTAAATATATATATATATATATATATATATATATATATATATATATATATATATATATATATATATATATATATATATATATACTAGCTGACCAGGCAGACGTTGTTCTGCCCTTTCCGAACGACCATTTGCTTTCCCAAAACAACTCCTGAAATTAGCAATAAAAAAATTGAGGGTCACTTATCGGAACAAAAACTATCCTATCTCTCAAGTTGGACCAAACTGCACACAGTTTGCAAATTTTTTTTTAAAATCGGTTCTGTTTACCGACGATATCTGTTGAATACTTACAGCAACACGTGGTGATAATACTACTAAATTTTAGCTTATATTAAACGTTTGTATTTTTAACATAGCGCCATCTATTAAATATTTACTCAATCCAGTCAACAGATATCGTCATCTGACAGAATCGTTTGAAGCTAACAGATAATTGTGACTGTCAAATAATAGACAAATAATTTATCAATAAAATAATATTGTATTGCGACTATAAATTGAGATGTAAGCTATCCCATCTTTTAAGTTGGACCAAACTCCACATTGACCAAAAATTTCATTGAAATCAGTTCAGTAGCTTAGGAGTCCATCGCGGACAAACAACGTGACACGTACTTTTTATATATAAAGATATATATATATATATATATATATATATATATATATATATATATATATATATATATATATATATATATATATATATATATATATATACTAGCTGACCAGGCAGACGTTGTTCTGCCTTTTCCGAACGACCATTTGCTTTCCCAAAAAAACTCCTGAAATTAGCAATAAAAAATTGCGGGCCACTTATCGGGATAAAACTATCCTATCTCTCAAGTTGGACCAAACTGCACACAGTCTGCAAAATTTTTTGAAATCGGTTCTATCTGTTGAATACTTACAGCAATACGTGGTGGTTATATTACTAAATTGTAGCTTATATTAAACGTTTGTATTTTTAACATAGCGCCATCTATTAAATATTTACTCAATCCAGTCAACAGATATCGTCATCTGACAGAATCGTTTGGAGCTAACAGATAATTGTGACTGTCAAATAATAGACAAATAATTTTCAATAAAATAATATTGTATTGCGACTATTAATTGAGATGTAAGCTATCCTATCTTTTAAGTTGGACCAAACTGCACATTGAACAAAAATTTCATTGAAATCAGTTCAGTAGTTTAGGAGTCTATCGCGGACAAACAACGTGACACGTACTTTTTATATATAAAGATATATGATAACAACTTTTCCTAAATTGAGCTTATTTAAAATATTCGGGTTATACCATGCTTCTTCATCATTTATCGTCATTAATTCATTCATTACAGCCTATCAAGGTCCAATGCTGCTGCTCATCTCCTGATTTGTTTCCATCCGTCGTCTATTACGAAACCCATCGGATGATATGGTGTTGTGGATATTCTTACACCGCCGCTTCATTCATATTTATTTCAGTTATAATTTTCAGTTACAAAATCAACATAGGGTTTTTTTTTAATATTAGCACGATAATTGAGCTAGTCGTTTGATGTGCCATGTGGTGACGGTGTACGGGAATCTATGGCCCCATTTCACTTGGGTGTCTTAAAAAGCGACTATAGAAAATGCCAAAAAAGTTTTATGTATTCCAATAGATGGCGGTACAATAAACTCAATCATACATCAATCAGATCAATCGTCATTATTTTTTGAAAACGTTACCACCACACTATTATTTTCTCCTGTATCGTGGAGGCAATTTACAAACACAAATTGCACGAGGACAAACATCCAGACCCAGTACAATTATTGTAGGCCATTCAAATATTCGTTCCGTGCGGGATTCGAACCCGCGGCCCCCAGCACAACAACTCATTGCTAAGCCACTGCCACTGTGCCACAGAGCCGTCAATTTGATTGATTGATTAGCCTGATCGATATATCAATCAAATCAATCAATCTATCATTTGATTTATTGATTGGTCTGATTGATGTCATTGGACAGCAGTGTCAAAGTTGAGAGAACCCTCACTACAATAGGATAGGCCTAACCCAAATATATAGTATACTGTGCCGATAAAGAAGAAGATGATGAAACACTTACAGTAGAAAGGAAAGCAACAAGCTAGCGTAGTGTAGGCATATTATGCGAAGGAAATTAATGTTGGCTATAAATATAAATGGATGGATATGAGAGTAGAGTGAGGCCCAATCAAAATTGTTGGAATCATATTATAATATAACAATTGAAAAACCAACTTACAATTCATCTGATGGTAAGTGGCTACTCCACTCCATCGACACCTTCAGTCAAACGTGCCTCATAGCCTGGAATTACACTTGCTCATTATAACTGGCTATTTTTGTCTCCTGGCTGCTGACCAAGAATTTCTTAACAGAAAAATCCAATATCTGTTTTTTTGGTTCGACCCGTGCTTTGAACCATGGTCCTCATATTCAGCAGTCACGATTACGTCCATTAGACCAGCGAGGCAGTCTAATTAGACGTTGAAAATTATGTAAAAGTAGTTTTATACTATAATATGTATTATTCGCGTAAATATAAGAAATCGTTTTATAAGAACATTTAATTTCAATGTGAGCTATCTACATTACAGTGTAAATTCGAGAAATCGAACTCCAATTCGTGCACGATAATAAACATCGATTTCCGTTGTGTATGATTGTATCCAAGCGTTCTTGACTATTAATTTTTCCCGTCTTTTTTCTTCATGTGGTGTTTGTTCGCTCTTTCAAAATGCACGTATTAGTGCACAAAAAATCTTAGCTATGGCCTGTGAAGCAACTTCGTCGAAACTTTTTCTTACTAGGAAATAACTGTACGTTGACGAATACTAAATCTTTTAGTTGCTTATATTATTTTAAGGCTACAAATAACTGAAACTAAGCACTCTGGATTAAAAGCTAATTATCATAGTGAAAATAGCCGTAATAACTCGGAGGCTAACTGGACGCCGTAAATTTCACATTAGGCAAACAACCCGCGTTTGATCCCCGTTGGCACTAACAAAATTAATAATAGTAATTTTAAATGCTGATTTACCACGAGCTAATGCAGCGGACTGATTGTCTTTTAAGAAATAAGGGAAGGAATGTGCCTGGTAGTAAGATGTATTTATATGGGCCTTTTTTATAGGATAGGGGGCATACGAGCATACGGCTCACCTGATAGTAAGTGACTACCGCCGCCTATGAACAACTGCATCAACTGGGCTATTTCAGGTGCATTGCCGGCTTTTTAGAAAGGTGTAAGCTCTTTTCTTAAAGTCGTATTGGTCCGGAAAAATCGCCAGTGGTAAGCTATTCCATAGAGATATCGTACGCAGAAGAAAGCTCCTAGTGAAGCGTACAGTGGTGGACCGCCAAGCATTCACATGGTGTGGATGATTTCGGAAATTTTGCCATGATGTGTTCGTGATTAATTTGAGCAATTCCTCAGAGCACTCCTCGTAGTAGATGCAAAAGAAAATGCAAAGGGATGCAACATCTCTTCGCAGCGTCAGTGAATCGAGCCGATTCAAAAGGGCTCGGTCGTTGACGATTCGAGCCGCCCTGCGCTGGATGCGGTCAAGTGGAAGGAGCTGGCACTGGGGAGCCCTAGCACAATAATGAGGACAACCCACCACCTCCCATGGCCCCACCGATCCTCAGGTCATACGGGCCGAATCTCGAGAGATGCGCGCGGTATTTGCACATGGCTCTTTCCCGCGCACACTTTCTTGACTCCCTACAAATATTTAATCTATTCCTTGTCTCAGTCTAATGTCATTCTCCCCCTTCTGGGGCTGACAACACATTGACGCCTACGTCGTCAGTCGCTCCTAGCAGCCTTCTATCCTGCCTTATCCCGCGATCGTGCCACCTATGCGCAAACTCGCGCAACAGTCAGTAGTTTACCACATCGCTGACGAGATCCGAGTTGTAAACTGGTCCCTGAACCGGACGAACTAGTCCATCCATTATTTTCACTCTTAGATCATCACACAGAGGACATTCCCATAGAACATGGTGAATATCCTCCTCTGACATACCGCACATACTAATTTCACATAGTTTTATGTCGCTCAGTCTCTTCCGAAAGCATCCATGTCCGGTGAGAATCTGAGAGGTTTGGTAGTCCGGTGAGACCCATGTATACCTGAGTCTCAATGCCACGTCCGGGAAAAATCGATGTAGCTCACGTCCTTTTGTATCACACGTCCATCTATCCTGCCAGGCACCGATCACCTCAGTCCAGATATCGCGATTCCGTCTGCTCAACTCCTCTTTGGGCGCGGTCAAACGTCCTATACCCATCCTACCAGCACAGATGACCTCTAGGTCAGCAGGAAGAACGCCAGCCAGCACCGGTAAGGCCGCCGTGCTAGTGGATCGGTACGCCTTGGTTAACAATACAAGAGCGGATCGCTGCGATCTCAGTAGTACGCTACGAACTGTGTACATGTACAGCGTGCAAACGCTCGTACCAGCACTCTGCCGCATACGTAAGCGTGGACAAAAACACTCCTCTATAAATTAATTTTAAACTCGGATATCATACACCCAACGATGATGTAGATGCGCGAGACATCTTGCCAAATCCCTTGGTCGCTCTTTCATAGATATCGGACGCATGTTGCACAAACGATAGTCCCGAGTCTAAAACCACGCCTAATACCTTAACTTTAGTCACAGTCTTAATAGATTCCCCACCAAGTTTAACAACGGGGGGCGCTGAAGTTTCCCTCTAACAGTCATAGTGGTCGACTTTGACTTTGATTCCTTAGCCTCCACTCCCGTACAAGGTCCTGAGTGACTTTGGCCCTGTATTCGATACCCGCTCTCGTTCCCGATTCAATCAAGATTGTAACATCATCGGCATAGGCTGCCTAGTCATGGCTACTCCCTCGGGCAGAGGGAGTCGGAGAAGGTCATCCATCAGCACATTCCACAGTGCTGGGCCCAGCACGGAGCCTTGAGGACATCCGATGGTCGACGTCTTCCACTCTACTCGGTCTCCGATGTAGAGGCCCACACGCCTGGAAGTGAAGTAGTCCACCAACATTCCAACCACAACCAGAGATAGGAACAGTATTCCATGTGAAGCTGGACCTGCGTCTTGTAAAGATGCAGGTGGTATGCCAGCATGAAATACTATCTCGCTCTGCTGAGCACGCCAAGCTTTTTAGATGCCAATTTGACCTTCTCTACCAAGTAACCACAAAATTGCACGTCATTCGATATGTCGACGCCGCGAATTACGATACTGGCTGAGGCAACAAGGGAAGTGCCTTGAAACTGAGGAGATACGACGAAGGGGTTCTTTAAACGCACAAACTCGTGTCTTCTAAGGATTTAACTAGATTAGATTCTTAGAAACTTTGTTCAGTTAAGACTCGACTTCAAACATAAGTTTATTCCGATACTTGGCGACGTATTCCCGAGAAATATTGGCACGGCCGTTGTATAGAGCATCACCAATGCAACAAGTGGTTTGCAACATATCATTGATATGCAGAAGAAACAGCGTTGGTGATAACACGTAGCCTTGGGGAACACCAGCGTTAATAGGCTTGTAATCGGAGCATGCACCGTCTACTACGACCTTGATGCTCCGTTCAGCCAGAAAACTGTTGATCCAATTGCACAATTTCTCGGGAAGCTCATAGGGAGGGAGCTTCGACAAAAGCGCTTTTTGCCAGACTCAATCGAAGGCCTTTGCTATGTACAAACTAACGGCCAATGCCTCTCCTTTGCACTCGATCGCCTGCGCCCATCTGTGTTAGGTAAACAAGAAGATTACCACCTGAGCAACCCCGACGGATACGGTTCTGGCGTTCACTAATCAGCTGGTGCTCCTCAAGGTACTGCATGAGCTGGCAGTTAATAATGGACTCCATTATTTTCGAGAACAAGAAGTTGATGGCGATAGGCCTGTTGTTGGACGGATCAGAGTGGTTACCTTTTTTAGAGCTCGGGTGCACGAAAGCTGTCTGCCATGAATTCGAGACAATGCCTAGGGAGTAGAAGTACCGGAAAAGACGCGTCAGAACAAGTGCCACGTACTCTGAAGCACACGTCCTCAGCACAATTGGCGGGTTCCGTCATGCCCACTCGACTTGTGGATGTCTAGGGAGAGGAGTGCTTTGCGTACTGAGCACTGTCTGAATCGCACATCAGGCATAGAGTACTCACACTGTGGGATAATCAGCGGTGTGTTCCCCGTCATCAAGTTGGATGCAAAAAGGGAGCCAAAAAAGGTCTGCTTTCTCTTTTGCGCCGTGGGCCAGTGAGTCATCCTCCCTGCGCAGAGATGGTAGTAATGGCTTACAAAAATCCCCTAGAATGGCCTCGGCGGGAGACCAGTATGCACAACATGTGTATTCTGGAAGGAAGGCGAACTAATTTCTTGCCAATTCTGTCAATGTGCTCTTGAAGTCTTGAACTCTTTTGAAGGACCTGGAACGAAGTAACACTTCTTTTTAAGCTTGCTAGTGTTTATATCCCGAGCCAGTAGTGCAGAGAGTAATGCAGTCTCACGGGAGCGACCAAACCAACGCTAAGATCTGTCTCCGATGGATACCACAGATGATAAAATAAATAGTTTCATTCCCTGTAGCATCACATCAGTGACAGAGTTAGCAACAGCGCTGGGATCATCCGGCAAAAAGTTAACCCGCCCCTGTACCGTAGAATGTAAAGAAATACCACATTCCGTCCCAATCCGCTGATTTTTAATGCCAAATACGACGGCATCTGCAGACCGCAACCGCGAGGGTAGTGTGAGTGGCACTACACTCCGGATGATACAATGATCCGAAGAGCTGAGAGGGGCATCGACGGTAACCTGATATCCATCCGGATGAGAAGTCAGCAAAAGGTCCAAAAGGGAAGGTGTATGATCCTCCACTTGTAGTAACTTAGTAACTTGTAATAACTTGTAGTAAGTAAGTAACCAGTTGTGTCAGACCATACGCCCTTGGCAAACTTGGCAAGACAAAGTCATAAACAGATCTCTACGCATGATCGATTTAACGTGAACTGAGTTATTCGGCGTTGTGGGCGTTAAAATGGATAAGTATCACGATCTCTACGGATGGGATCTGTTGTAGCAAGAAATCTGTAGCCATTTGGACGTGGTCGAAGAGTCGGTCTGTGGCGGCCTTACCGCTATGGGACCTATACAGGCACCCGTATACGTGAGGATAGTCGTCACTGTCTACGCGGAGCCAAAGGTTTGACAGGTGCATACCTTCAAGACTGCGTCGAGTGCGTGGATGCTCAGTGAGGGATTCTCCATTACCAGGTGTCCTGATACCCTTCTGAGGTAGTCTTTTCTTTTTAACTTCCGCTATCATGTTATCCGGGGGGCGGAGGGCCTCCGGCCATCTGCACTAAAGAAGCGAAATGCAGAAGCAAAGCTTCTACTTTACGTTGGTATTCTGTGAGGTCGTGGTACTGCCCCAGTTCGCGCTGACCCATCCGTGCTACAACAGAATCTACAGCGTGGCTCTACCACTGTTTAAAAAGGCTGTAAGTAACTTTAAAAAGATTACTAAACATAACTTATGCAATTGTTATTAATTTATCTAACAAGTAATACAATAAAAATTTGTTATTTTCTTAAGTCAGCTTTTACGAAAAAATAATGAACGGTTTCTTCTTGTTTTTTTTTTAATTCTTGCTACCCAGCTACATACTATCGCTGTATGTACAAACAGTTTAATACTTCAAACGTATGTAGTATTTCACTAAAAAATGTTTGTATTATTAGCTTCAGTAAAATTATTTTTTGAGCTAAGGTAGCCCAATTTTTAGATATGTCTTTTCTCTCACTCTCCCGGCCAGCATACGGGCTAGCTTACTGGCGGTGAAGGTTGAGTACATTAGTGCGCATCGTACCTGTATTAACGTACAATAATAATAATTCAAATAATTTTAAGGATTTTTTTTTTCATTAAATTTATTTGGCTTTTCAAAACAAACATATCATTACCAGACATTTTCATCATTTTCACCATGTAGTAAATACGAGTATGAGAGAATGAGAGGGCGCTGTAAGCTGTACCGCACATAAATATTACTGCTCCGTTGTTTTTGTTGTTTAATTATCAAGTTAAGGGAGCAAATTGTAAGGAAAATATAGAAGTTAAGAATAAGAATATTGAAAACAATTGAAGTAAAAAAGTGTAAAAAGTGATTGTAACGGTCATAGACTTTTATAAATTGAATTCAGTGAAATATCTCAAAACTCTTAGTGTAGAACTTTTTGATTGACTTGAATACCAAAATCAGTAGTAAGTATTAGACTGAAAACCCAAAACGGCTAAATTCGTGATTTAATAACCTGAAAATTAAAAAAAAATTAAAACAATAGCAACGCATCGATTTAAAGCCACTTCAGCGCCATCTATCGCTGAATAGAAAATGTACAATACTACTTCACGGCTTAACACAGGTTATCACTACTAAATACAAGAGGTCATTTTTTCGGAATAAGTTTGTTGTTATTGTAATTAAATATGGAGGAAATAAAAAATATGCTTCTTAAAATTCAGGCTGATATGATATCTCAAAAAGAAGAAATAAAAGGTATGGAAATAAATATCACAACAAACATCAACAACAATATAAACGGAAAATTTAAAAAAATTGAAACAAAAACTGAACAACTGCAGGAAAAACTCGCAGAACAGGAAATGGTCTTGGAAATAATTGAGAGACAACTGCGAAAGAAAAATTTAGTGTTGTTTGGAGTTGAGGAAAAAAGAGGTCCATACTTTGATCTGGTAGATACCGTTTTGGAAATAATAAAAAAGTATATGAAAATAACTTGCGAAAAACAAGAAATAGAGTATGTTCGAAGAATAGGCAAAATAGGTGAGAAAGCAAGACCCATTATAGTATCGTTTACAACAATGGGTCGGAAAATTGAGGTTTTAAGTAACAAAAACGCGCTAAAAAACTCTCCTTACTATATTATGGAAGATTATACCAAGAAAGTACTAGAAAAACGAAAACAGTTAAAGGAAGAGCTGGCAAAAGAAATAGAACAAGGCAACAATGCAGTCATCAGGTACGATAAAATTATAATCCTTAAGAACAAAAAAGCACCGCAGCAAAATAACAAGCGAAATTTATCGGTATCACCAGAAAACTCTGGCATATCCAACTCCTCACTTACCAACAATATTACTCATACTTCCAAAAGAAAAAGGACTATTAAGGGTTATATGGCGACAGCAAAACCGAAGGAAAATATGACAAGGAAAGTAAAGGAAACGGTGGAATCTACGGAATAGCAACAAGCAGTGCCCCCTCCACATCTATTGAAGCAGCAGAAAGAAAAATCTACAGAAACACAAAACACAGCTCCCACCACGGGTGGTCGCCGCGGGAGCTTTAGACCAGTACCCTCCAGCGATAGTTCAGCTAATAAAAAACAAACTCTACTAACATCTAATAAAAAACAAATGCTACTAACATCAAATAAAGAAGAAACTCTACTAACAAAAAAAGATGCTAAAAGAAGAGGTACAATCGAAATATCAACTCTTAACACAAGAACTCTAAGAACAGAAGAACACCTTCAAGAGCTTGAAATCGGACTATCAGAAATACGATGGGACATTTTGGGGATTAGCGAAATGCGTAGACTTGGAGAATCAATTGAAGACCGTTATCAATATATACTCTACTATAAAGGTGTGATTCCGGGACAAAAAGGAATCGGATTCCTAATTAAAGCCTCGTTAAAGAATCAAATAAAGGAATTCAGAGGCATATCTGACCGTATAGCCTATGTTAATATGACGTTACCTGGCTATAGCAAGGATTGGACAATCATACAAATATATGCCCCAACAGAGCAAGCTAACCCCAGAGACTTAGAGCAGTTCTATCAAACCTTAAATGAAACAATAAATAACGTAAAAAATAACCAAATCATACTAATGGGTGACTTTAATGCACAGGTTGGAGTAAGAAGTAGCGGCGAAGAGAATGTTCTTGGTAAATTCGATCACGGTAGAAGAAACAAGAATGGGCAAAAAATGATTGATTTCATGCTTGAAGCTAACTTAACTGTACTAAATAGCCTCTACAAAAAGAACTACAAAACCAAATGGACTTGGAATCACCGGATGGAAAATATAGGAATGAAATAGATTATATTACAACTAATAATCATAGAGCTTTCACAAACACTGAAGTAACCCAAACACTAAATTTCAACACTAACCACCGTATGGTTCGCTCATCTCTTTTGTTGTTACCTACAAAGAAATCACGAAGAATAATTACAAAAATTCTCGGGATAAGTAACAAAATTAAAGAAATAAAAATGTATTATTCGACTCATTCAAAACATAGCACCCCTCTAAGGAAGAACCTGAAAGCACCAGATCTACAGACAAGATACAACTTAATAGAAAATCAACTGAGTAACCCATCTACTTTCTCAAAAGAGAATAAACATAAATTGAGTACAAAAATAATCGAACTTATAAAGGAGAGGATAAATTTAATGACAGAAACTTGGAAAGACAGAAAATACAAAGAAAAAGAGCTTGCTGTATTAAGTAAAACTATTTATAAAGCCATTAAACAAGACCGGAAGAAACATAGATTGGAAGTGATTGAAAAGCACATCATAAAATCAGGTGGAGTAAGAAAGGCACTCAAACAATTGCGGGAAGTTACCAAGGAATGGATCCCCGAAATCAAAAAACAAGATAAAGCCTATACTAAACGTAAGAATATCATAGAGTGTGCCACTGATTTCTACCGACGACTCTACAGTAGAGAAGTACCATTGCATAAAAAGTTTCAAACAATTATTACAATAAATGACAAGCCCCTATCTATATTAAGTAGCGAGGTAGAAAAAGCATTAAGCTCACAAAAACTAGATAAAGCACCTGGACCAGACAAGATTACAAATGAAACTCTACAAGGAACATCTGAGGAATTATGTCCAATACTAGCAAGAATGTTTACTGAATTCTTACATGGAGGTCAAATACCGAAGCAATGGTCAAAATCACACATTATATTAATACACAAAAACGGGGAAAAATATGAAATAGATAATTACAGACCAATCAGCTTAATGTCGAACATTTACAAAATATTCGCAAAAATAATTCTTGACAGAATCACTCCGCAATTAGACGTAAATCAACCAATAGAACAGGCGGGTTTTAGACGTAAATTTTCGACCATTGACCATATCCACACGGTAAAACAGGTTCTCGACAGGTACAATGAGTATAATAAACGACTCTGCTTAGCCTTTGTAGATTATAAAAAAGCATTTGATAGTTTATACCAAGAAATCATCTGGGAGAGTCTAGAAAGGCAAGGAATTCACAAAACGTACATAAACATATTAAAAAAAGTCCATGATAAATGCTCAGCAAGAATTTACCTCGATACACTAGGAGATGAGTTTCGTATAAGAAGAGGGGTCAGACAAGGTGATCCTGTTTCACCAAAGCTATTTTCCTCGGCTCTAGAACATATATTTCGACACATAAACTGGGATAAAATGGGCTTGAACATAAATGGAAAAAGACTTCACCACCTCAGATTTGCCGACGACATCGTTTTATTCGAAGAGAATCCTAAGACACTTGAGAGAATGATACAAGATCTATCAAATGAAAGTAAAAAAGCTGGTTTGGAAATGAACACAAAAAAAAACAAAATAATGTCCAATAGAGATCAGATACCAATAGCTGTTGACGGTGAAGTACTAAAGTAGGTAGAAGAATACACTTACTTAGGCCAAATCATATCACCGAAAGACCTAACTTCCAAGGAAATAAATAAGAAAATAGCAAATGGGTGGAAAAAGTATTGGTCATTAAAAGAAATAATGAAGAGCAAAGAATTGGGAATGGCAGGAAAACGAAAAGTGTTTGAAATGTGTATTCATCCCTGCTTAACATACGGATGCGAATCTTGGGCACTTACAGCTTTACACAGAAATAAATTGTTTACATGCCAAAGAGCAATGGAGAGAAGCATGATTGGTATAAACAAAACCGACCGGGTTAGGAACGAAGACACTCGAAACAAAATCCAAGTATCTGATATTCTACAAAGAATAGACTTACAAAAGTGGAGATGGACTGGACACATGCTTGGGAACCGTCAAGAAAAATGAAGCCAAATTGTCACTAATTGGTATCCAAGAGATGGCAAAAGAAGCAGGGGTGGTCAGCGTAGAAGGTGGGAAGATGATTTAAAAAATATGGCTGGACTTTATTGGCGACGATTAGCACTCGACCGGAAAGAATGGAAAAGCCTGGAGGAGGCCTTTGTCAATAGACATTCCGAAATCAGGGACTTTATATGCTAAATATATTGTTATGCTAATAGTTTTGTTATGCTAAGTCTTGTTTTAATTAATTTAAATATTTAATAATAATAAACTAAATAAATGTAATTGTACTGATTAATTTATAATATAAGATGTAACATCAAAGACTTATTCATTAATTAGTTAATTTTTAAATGTCAATGTATTATGTATATTAAAATATTTTAATAATGTTCATAACTGATAATGATATTAATGGTAGTACTAATTAAATAAGGTCAATTTATATATAATAAAAATTAATTGAATTTTCTGATTTTGGAAATAAAAGGCTTTTTTTTTATTTATTTTTTTTATATACGAGTACCAGACGCTAGTCTTAATTTTTTATTTCAAAATGTTTTAGTGTAGCTGAAATTTTAATATTATGTTACTTAAGTATAGACAATTCCAAAATTAATTTGCCAAAAATAATTCTACCGTTAAACTATCAGCCAGACCGATTTAAAACTAAAAAGAAGTGGGCATGTTTGGCATGAATAAAATTATTTATTTAAATTTCAACAAGTGCTACTCATACAGGGTTGAAAATAACAAAGTTATTAAAACTGTGGAAGATGTATTCTTGTGAAGAGCACGAAGAAGCAGATTGTCAAATTATATATCATATTTGCCAAATAAATTTCGACGCCGAAGTTTTCATACGCTACTCAGAAACGGATATTTTAATCATACTTCTCGGCAACATGGACCATTTAAATGCATCTTTAAAACTTTGCATTAATTTGGGCATGAGGAATAATAGACGAAATATAAGCTTCAATAAAATATAACGAATTCTACGAAATTCGAGGAGAGTGAGAGAGAAGGTATATCTAAAAACTAGCCTACCTAAGATTTTCTTTTCCCCGACGTTGCTATGTCCCATATTATATAAGGTCGGGGAAAAAGTTTCTTCGTATTTTATATACAAATTCAAAATATTTTTTTTCATAGTTTCATAACTTGTTGCCATCTTGTAGGTTGATATACACCCGTTGCTGTAGAAATCTAAGGATTTTTGATCAAAAAAATGCGACAAGTAGTTTTAACAGTCCTCTAACCTAACACTATCCAAAAAATTCTGAAGAGACTGGAACAGGTGAAGATCTAAGTGTGCAAGGTTAGGATTATATGGTGAATGCATTAACACTTCCCAACCAAGCACCCTCAATTTTTGCTGAATGGCCAAAGATGTGTGTGGTCTGGCGTTATCATGATTGAAGACTATTCCTTTTCTGTTGATCAATTTCGACCATTTTTTCTCAATTTCTTGCTTGAGTCTCATTAGTTGTTGGCAGTAGAGATCAGAATCGTTAGTTTTGTCCAGCGGTAAAAGCACATAATAAACGTTGCCCTTCCATCACCTTATTGCGTATCGTTGCGATGCGTTTAATCCGGGTTTCGCTACAGTCTGGTAGAGCTTGACTACCCTTTGACAATGATCTTTTTCGCCCACTTTTCATCACCAGTGATCAATACTTTCAAAAATGGTTCGTTTTCATTACGTTTCAATAGAGAATTGCAAATAAGTACACGATTCATTAGGTTTCTTTCAGTGAGCTCGTGTGGTAACCAAATATCGAGCTTTTTTGTATAGCCAGGCGTTTTTCAAATGGGTCAAGACTGCTTTGTGGTCAATCTTCAATTCCTCGGCTATGTCGTAACTACTAACATGCCGAACTTGCTCCATTTTTTTCAAAAATAGCATCAACTTTATCCGCATGAGGTCGACCAGAGTATATTTAAATCTCTTTGGAGCTGCATATTTGACATTAAAATTCCCGGACTGAAAACGCTTCAAACAACTTTGTGCTTCTCTTATTGACACTGCATTAGATCCATAAATGTCACAAATTTTTATTCGCAACTTGAGTCGCATTATTCCCTTTTTTGTTATAAAACTTCAGAATGTATCGAATTTCTTCGTTAGATTCACTCATTTTTAGCAGACAAAAAATAATTGAAAAATGGCTGGAAAATGTTTTTTAACTTTTTATTTTTCTTTTTCTTAATGTGCTATTTGTAATTATATTAATACCAGTTAGTCACAAACAGTACAACCAAAGAGATTTTTCTTAAATTTTATACAAACTACGAAGAACCTTTTCCCCCGACCTATTAAATAACTGAATGACAAAAAATTCAGTATATAGTCAGTGGTTTTCATGTAGTCCGTGGCTGTTCAGACACATTGAATTATTTGACTCTTTTAAAATTATTTTCTACCGACTTCAAAAAGGAGAAGGTACTCATTTGACTCTATGTTTTTTTTTTGTTTTTTTTAATGTGTGTTACATCAAATACAATTTTTTCTGGGTAAACCAATTTCGATGATTCTTCTTTTATTTGAAAGCTGGTGCTCTTCCTGTAGTCCCATATAAATTTAATTAAGGTCAGACCAATAGTTTTTATATTATTCTTACTAATTTATATTGAAGTCGGTTGTACAAAATTATTAATTTAAATATTTTTTTTAGTTATTAGGCATACATACTAGTGATTTTTTTTAATAGGTCGAGCTCGTGATAAATTAGTACATCAAATTGCGATTACAATATCATTCATGCTGGCGACAGTTAAAGCTAAACTTTGCAACGTGGTAGAGCTATGCTGCTGCTATGTTATGGTAGTACTACAAATGGATTGGCTCGACCGAGGAAGGACCAAACTCTCACAGAATACCATCGTAAAATAGCAGCTTACTGCTTCTGTGTTTATTTTATTTATTTTTATTTATTTTATTAGGCTCTCACAACAATGAGTACACTGTTACATACATATGGAATCACACTCGCACTACATCACAATTATTAAAACTAAATGTCCCATTACTTATTCGTACGATGAGTATAGAGAACCGGGAACCTTTTTTATTGGAAGCGAGACATTCCATCGTTGTCCTCTGGAGTGACAATGCATCTGCATGTTGAGTCTTAATCAAGGATATGTGCAATCATCTATGGTTCAGAGCATCCACTTACCATCATGTGGATAGTGTGCTCACTTGTCATCGTTATTGTATAAAAAAATTGGATCTCTCACGTTCTGTGAAATTTATAACGACGGAGCTGACTGGAACCCTTGAGTAGTTTAACACTGGCTGTAAGTAAAGTTAAGTAAAGTTGCAGCCTATATACGTCCCACTGCTGGACACAGGCCTTCTCTCATTTTTGAGAGGGTTTTAGGGCAAGGAAATGTCCGCCGCACTGCCCCAATGCGTGTTGGCGAACTTCACATGTCTTCGAAATATTTTTTTTCAGACATGCAGGTTTCCTCACGATGTTTTCCTTCACCGCCGAGCACGTGGTAAATCAGCACTTAAAATTGCAATTAACAATTTCATTGGTGCCGGCGGGGATCGAACCCGGGTTGCTCGAGTACTGTGAAGCTTACAGCGAGCGCTAACCATCTGAGCTACCACGGCTCACACTGGCTGCGGCAGTTGGCAATGATACAATTTATAATTAAAACACTTGATTTGGTCTCGACTAAAAAAACTTCATTCAAACACAGTATTTGGAGAATTTTTCAAAATTTTTAGTTTAGGCTGCTCTAAAGAAAGCTGTTCACGTACAAAATCTCTTCTATAGGTTCCTTTAAATAACTTTGTCCTATCAAAGTTCGACTAGCAGTTTCTATTTGTTCGCGTCACGTACGTCCCTCGAGTTTGTTGTACGTCTTTATAAACGAATTTACGAGAGTTTTCCTAGAGATAACACTGCTGCCCGAGCGTTACGTGAATTGACGTATTGCTATAAACATTAAGGTTTTGTGTCCCACTCTCAATATTATTTTATAGCCACGATGACTAGATATTACGTCTTATATTAATAGCGAGTGACCAAAGTTCAATCACTGATCGATCTGTAATATTCCCAGCTGGGTATAGGGCTCCTTCATTGTAAGTAGCATTTGCCATAATATCTAGGCTCGGCAGATGGATCTATGAGCACAGTACCAGACGTCTCATTTGATGATGCTTTTCGTCGCCGATCTAAATATTACCTCGATTTTATTAAGTCATTTTGTTGTTTGTCTGTCGTTCCGGATAAAATTTAGTAATTGATTTTTATTGTAGTTTTTTAATATACAATATTGTATAATTATTGTACTATATTGTATATTAAAAAAACTAACTTAATTATTTTAACTAACTTCCCGAAGAATTGGAAACTTGAAATTTTGAATACAGCTTATATTCGGATGACAGTTCCAGAATATGATACAAAAGTGGTAATTTTTTTAATCTAAAAATGTCGATTGTTTTATCTTTATATACATGTATGTATAATTCTTTTGTACGTGTATTTGTCGCTGAACTCCTTCTAAAGTCTGGACCGATTTTGATAAATTTTTTGGTTTTTATTTTATTTTATTTTATTTATTAACACAATACAGTTTACAGTTGTGGAGATAAAAGTTTCTTAAAATTAAATGATTAAGTACTAAACTGTAAGCCAAAACATGTGTTTATGAAGTAAGTTATTAAGAGTTACATCTGCTAAAGTTATAAAACATTTAAAAAAATACAAATAAAAAAATAAAACAGGGGCTTTGCAATCAACAAGAGAGGCCTGTTACAAGCTAGAACAAAAGTATATAAGATGGGAGCAATTATTTCAGTTATTTCAAAATATCAAGGATATATCTATTGAAGACATTTGGAGTTGAACCTAGAATATCAATATTTGGATGGTCCTGGGATATATCATTGTAGAGGCGACACATCCTAACCACTGGGTTGTAATATGATAGATATGTAATGTAATGTAATAGATAGTTGTGATTGAGTGGGTGGTTTAGATGGTTCCGATTCACAATTGGACCGGGAGCCAGGCGCTAGTAAATTACTAATTCAAAATTTTAAAACCTGTTACACTAATTAAGGACTTTTTTTCTCATAAGCTTAATTAGTAGTACGTTAAGTCGAAAAGAAATACCGAGGGCACAGGTGTACAAAACCTTTTGTATCTGCGAGACTCTCTCGAGGCATAGTTAATTTAAAAAGTATCGTCACAAACTGCGTTTTTTGTTGGCTACACTTTACATAAAATATTATTAACGTACTTAATTATTTTACTTTTCCCTATAGATTTTAGGTATCTTTATAAAAAAAAATTCGCACTCCTGGATCCAATGAAACCAGTTTCAACACTTAAATTACCAGGATTGAAACTTATTCTTTGGCATAATCTAATATAATTTTTATGAAAAATATTACAAAAGTGTATCAAAACCGTTCTATAAATAGAAGCACCATCACTACTCGAATATTTGTTATTTTCTAATATACGCTGTGTTGTAGTGATGAATAAGCCATGTTTATCTTTCTACTGTGTCATCTCTGATATTTTATTTACATGCATCCTCCCCAGAAGATGTATTTCTTATATAGTTTATAGATAATAGGGTATTACACGAATTGCTCAGCAGAGCGGGACAGTATTTCATGCCGGCACACCGCCTGCAACTTTACAAGGCGCAGGTTCGGCCTCACATGGAATGCTGTTACCATCTCTGGGCAGGGGCTACCCTGTGCCAGCTCCTTCCACTTGACCGCATCCAGCGCAGAGTGGCTCGAATCATCGACGACCGAGTCCTTTCCGATCGGCTCGATTCATTGGCACTGCGAAGAGATGTTGCATCCCTTTGCATTTTCTTTCGATTTACCACGAGGAGTGCTCTGAGGAATTGTTCGGATTAATCCCAGCCGACAAATTTCACGAACGCACATCGCGGCGGAACTCTCGATACCATCAACACCATCTGGATTATTGGCGGTCCACCACTGTGTGATTTAGAAGATGTTTTCTTCCTCGCACAACTTCCTTGTGAAATTGATTACCATCAGCGATTTTTCCGGACCGATACGACTTAGGGACCTTCAAGAAAAGAGCGTACTCCTTTTTAAAAGGCCGGCAACGCATCTGCAATTCCCCTGGTTCCCCTGGTGTTGCAGTTGTTCATGAGCGGCGGTAGTCACTTACCATCAGCTCAGCCGCATGCACATTTGCCCCCTCTCCTAATAAAAAAATATAAATAGTGTTTTAAATGAATCCTAGAGTAATAATTAACCACTTTAATTTTATATATTTCTCTAAACCAAATAGTGTCATAAAAATTACTTTTAATTTATCGTTTTTAATTTTCGCGCGAAAACGCTAGCTGCCATGCTGTTTAGTTCGTCACGTCACTTCCCTAGTAAATGAAACTATTTTTCAAAGGAATAAGATATTTTTCGATA